>JBAMMX010000024.1:7036246-7420518 GCA_037126225.1 Dillenia turbinata
AGTAGAATAAGTAAAAAGTCACTTACCACCTTATGGTTTGCCCAAATCACCCAACCATAGTATAGTTCAAATTATTTTTCCTGCTCTCTGAGCTCAAAGGCTGTAATGTTGCTATTAGAAGTCAAAGGCTCTAATGGAGGGTGATGCAAATTATACACCAGATAAGTGTTTTTGTATTATGGAACTTTAGTTGGTCTTAGGGGGACAATCCAATAGTTTTTGTGGGCCCTCTATTAGTTATGTGGACTTTAGTTAGAATTTGTTGATATATATGCTTATTAGTTATGCATCTGAACGAAGCATACTTCATAGGTAAGCAGTTAATGGACAAGTAAAGGAGTTAATAGAGCATTATAGTCTCATTTTGGGAGGAATGGAAAAATTTTAGACTTTGAGGCCGGTAGCACTTTTTTGTTGGTGTGGTCGTCTTTATAGGTAGGTAGCACTTGTTAATGGCCTTAGGTGTGCTTACCTAAGTTGTCGCCTTTTATTAGCCCAATGAACTATTCCTAGGAACCCTATGTGTGATTGTCTAGAATTTTTGCTCCTTTATTGTCTTATTTTCCCTAAAACACTTCCTACAATCCATCAAAACCATGATCCCCAAGTAGAACCAACAATTCGACAAGTAATGAAAGAAGATCCAGCATCATATAATACCACTTGAAACGCAGATTGTATCTCAGGTTAAAATTGTCTCTGGGCTGAAATGTATCTTGGTCTATGGCCATTTTCAAATACTCTGGCTAGGTTTGTTTCTTATCCACCCTTTCTAGAATAAAAACCAAAAGCTTTTGAGACAGCGAACCGCATGTTGAAACGTCAGAGTTCTTTTTCTATTAATATTGAACTAGTGATTAGTCAAACCTACGATAACCTACATTTGTAAGTGGGACCACCTCATGGATCTATGATCACTTGCTTTAATTTTCTTATAAAATAGAAAAATTGAACAATGTACTAGGAGAACATCATTCAGAGATAGAAGAATGTGATAGTATGGCCAAGTAGTCATGCTGATGGGAAATTATAAACATAAAATAAGACATGATGATTCACCGTTAAAGTAACAGCTAACAGAAAAACCATAATAACAAAGCCAACCAGTTCCAAAATTCATTTAAAAGGGAATCATATCATTCATTCACCATGAAAAAATTATCATCTCAAATTATGAGACTCCTAACACAATTATTGGATATAAGAACCGCAGTTAGCAAGATTTAGATAAGGTAAGCCAATTCCTATATCTTATGGCACAGAATGGAAAAGGAAAAAAGACCTGAAGAGGAAGACGGCGTAGATTGAGAGGGTGGAGCAGGTGGAGGAGTAGGACTTTTCAGGTTGTTGCCAACAAAACTGCAAGCGAGAAGATAAGCATATAAACATTTCTATGGTTCAATAAAAAGCGTTAAAGAAAATAAGTGACATATGCAATAAACCTGATAGGAGTGAACAGAGTAAAGGAGCCATTATCCAGAATTGCACCAGTAAGATTGTTATATGACAGATCCCTACATTCCATGAAGTGAACTATTCCATTTCTGTACATTCTATATGGATGTAGGTCATAAAATCATATAAAGAGAAACTTCATGAATTGGAGGTAAGTAAAAGTGAAAAAAGAAAAATACTATTCATCATGCCACAGGAAGAACACTTACGGCACTTGAAGATAGTATACTTTGGTTAAGGAGGACGGAATAGTTCCACTCAAGGTGTTGTTGTTCAAACGCCTTACCTTGCCCAAAAGAAAAAGGCAACTAACAGAAGAAACCATACACACATGCATAGGAATGAAACACCACAATTGATATAGTTTGCACTTGAACATTTGGAATGTTCTGGGATGCCATCCACTGGTTGGAATGTTGAGTAACGCAAAGAGATGAAGTAAATAATACTTGATGGAATTCATGCAATGCAATCATCCCTTACAAACTATAGAACCATAATCTTCTTCATAACTCATGTGCTTATTAGACTTCCCTCATCCTTTCAAATTTTTTGTCAAGGACCTTGCACCAGAAGGCCTCATCACAGTAGGTCTGCAATTCCAGTAACACATGCAAATCCCCTAGTATAATAATACCACACAAGGCCTTCCTACTCTCAATGGGCAAGCCTCGCAAGTAAGCATTACAATATAAAGATACACAAGCATTTCAAAAAGACAAGGCAGAACTTTAAGGCAAAAATTACTGGTTAGAGAAGAAGAGTCATACAAGAAACGCAATTTCTGAAGGTTTCCCAGTGCGTCAGGAAATGATCCAGATAATTTGTTCAAGTAAAGATCCAATCTGACCAAATTTTCTAAATTCCCAAGTTTACTGGGAATCTTTCCACTTATGTTGTTGCTGTAAAGCTCCCTATCATCATATTAGAAAGAGAGATCTCAAAAGATCAGGTGGGTAAAAATTTGTAAGTTGTCAATACCAATATATATACAGCACTGCCACCATTGATCAATTTATAACCCCACTAATTAGATAAGCATCACGCACTTGTCAAAAAAAACAAAGTTATAGCAATGTAATGTAATTTAGCTTTAGATACAGCAATAGCAATAACAACAAAGAACAATTATAGTAACAATAGCACTATTTTAACAGAAATTATAAACACATCAATTTGAAGATCTTTGCTAATTGTAGAAACTTGTTTGAAATAAGAGATTAGACTGGCATGGAAAGTTAGGAGCGCGAAACAGCAAAAGAAGTGGTGACAAGTTTGTTTGAGAATCTAGATTACTATATCACAACAAGAGTGCAAAGCCTTATCTCTTTTCAAAACATTAAGCCATAACATCATCATAAAATATACAGGCATAATTAAAATTAAACGATGCATAGCATTAAAATTCCTAAGATTCAAGTACAGAAAAGACCAAAGAGAGGAACGGATAAAGATGATACAGGAAACTAGACAAGTCATTTCTACTTTTTGATCAATGCCCCAATACCGACATAATATGCATTTCAAAAGAGGAAAATACTTGCAAACACTAAGATAATGCTAAAAGAAAACTAATCAATTTAACTGGTCCATGGTGTCAAACTGGAAACTGCTCATTTTGAAGTATTAACCAGCAGAAATTTCAGGAATTTTACTATTACATATCCAACATCCGCCAATATTCCATCGAGAAATTTGACAACTTCTTTTCGTGCTACTTCCCTTAAAGAAGCTTTTCACTAATAATGGAAAATAATATCATATATATATGATAGATACATACAAAAGATGGAACCTATGCATCTTACATCATTACATGGTTACTTTCTGGGCAATACATTTTTCTTGAGGTAACAGTGGGAACATTAACCACTGCTCTTCTGGTGAACGCCAATAAACGCATCAGGTGTACCTAATAGCCCACAAACCATAGACAAAGGGCAAACCAACAAGAAAAACCTTGTGTGCAGCACAAAACCTGCCAGTGCAAGATTGAACCTTGGGTATCGTCTAGAAAGTATCTAGAAAGAGAAACTTCTCCTACCAAAGAGCTGAGATTTGGATGCATCAAGAGTATAACATTAACCAGATCATTTTTTTTCCTTCACTCAACGATAAAATAATTTGTTCTAGTAGATGGTAAGCTTGCCAAAGATTAGTTAACATTGCATGCCCATGTTCTGGTATAAAAAATAAAAAATAATACTCAACTCAACCATAAGTATAGCCTTAAATCGAATGGAGAGAACAAAGTCAAGTAGCTAACCCCAACAAATTTGGGACATAAGGCTAAGTGGAATCAATCAAGTAGCAAATAAACTGAAAAATAAATAAATAGATAGATAAAAGATAACCTGAAAAAGAACATTTCAATAAAATTGTGTAGAACAAGGGAGGAACCGTAAAAATGATGGAAGCCAGACGTACAGGTACTGCAAATTAGGAAGCTGACCAAGCTGTGGCACTAATTGACCAGATAAATTACCATTTCCAACGTCAATGATTGTGGTCAAAAGAAAGATGTTTTACGTTGAGAAACATCCAACCAAAATATGCGTTACTCTTTTCTTGAATTCATTTAGCAACATCATTGGATCGAAACTTACACTCTTGTGACACTACTGTCACTATGGCAAGTCACATGAAACCAGGTGCATGGATTGACAAGGGTTGAATCGCAATTTTGCAGAAAATTGTTAGGATCCACTAAATTGGTCGTCAATGTATTCAATGCATCACCTTTCTTTGTAAAAAGAAAATATATATTATAAATCAAAATATATTTTGTTTCTGAGAAACCCATTATAGCTCTTACAATCATACTCAAGAATCCTAACAATTTGCATACAATTTGCATACTTAAAATAACAACCAAGCCTTTATCCTACTAAGCCTTTATCCTAACAATTTGCATACTTGGTTGAGAAAATGTTATGAAGCAAAAAAATTCAAGCAAGACCCATGTACTGAAGTTACTCAATCAATCAAGTCAACACATGAAAAACCCTTCAATGATCTCCACAAAAAAAAAAAAAAACCATAGAATAAACAAAATTGAGACCTTCAGCGTTGCCATAGACGGTGGAGAAAAGAGAGAAGACCAGAATCAAGGAAAGCAAAGCCAAAGCCGAAGCGGAGATCATCCTTAGGAAGAGCTCCATTCCACCCCCGAAAACTTCAATTCATCACTTCCTCCAATTCCTTCACCAAGAACATCAATTCACCTCTGTCTCTCTCTGGTCTTTCGCTCTTCAATTTTGTCTGTCCTTAGCAGCATTGACCCACGAACTAAGGCCTCTAGGAGAACGCGAGCGGTTTGGGGAAATGGAGAGTTAAGACAGAGACAGAGACATTGAAGAGAGAGAGTCTTTGTTATTCAAACAAAATCAAAGCCCTCCCTCTCTCTGCTGGAAGAACCTTGTGCAAATTTTTTCGTTTTGTGTTCTTCACTGACCGGAGAAGAAGAGGGTAAGAGAGAGGGGTCTGCGGGAGAAGAGAGACGTACGGAATTGATATTAAAAAATAAAAATAAATTTTATTTCTAGCACCAAAGTATCGGGTCTTAAAAACGCAACATGTACAATTCATGACATCTCTTAAAAAAGTGATATACACAATGCATGACACGTTTTCAAGACCCGACATGCACCCTAGCCCCACCACTACAGTCTGCTCCTGCTCAAGCCTAAAAACACCTGTTCAAAAAACCTACTGCAAACAATATCAATTCATCCAAGCTCCTAACAATATCAATTCATTCACTAATCAACAAAATAATCCATTCAACAAACAAATAAAATCATATACATTCATCCAAGTCATCTACTTATCTAACTCTCATCAAACCTCCAAACAATAACATTTCATCCAATCAACAAATAAATAAAGTTATCCATTCTCCATTCAACAAACAAACGAGTAAACCAACACAGCAAATATAGAGATTAATACCAATATACAATTTGATACAAAATTTATTAATAATAAGAAAAATTACAAAATACGGAATACATAAATCTCAACGCCGTCGTCTACGCCTAGTATATTGCCTAACTCCTAAATCGGGTCTAGCATATGTACTTTCATCACGAGAAACAAAGCTCAGATCATCTATCTGCGTGATTTGAGAGAGTCCTACATCCTCGTGGTAAGGTTAAAAAAAATAGGTGGGGATACACGATACACAGAGGGTGCATTGTCTCTCTCAACCTGTGTGAATCCCTTATTTATATAAATATCGGTCCGAGGCCCCCTCTGTGGAGCACCAGGAGTGAAAACCTGAGGGATATAATCAATCACAGGCATGTAGAAAGATGAAGACTCACCGTATACGGAAGAAGGTTTTGTGACGTCTGGATGCGGAGACGATGGTAGTAGAGACGGTGGTGGTGACGCATGAGCTAACGACGATCATGGTCTCCTCGGACATGCTCTCCCTCATCGTCGTCCATGTACTCGGTCATTGTCATGTCCCTCGTCATGTCCCTCATCAGTATCTCTAGACAGTCTAGGTCTCAAAAGATAACTCATGTCCTCAGTCATAACTGCGATGGTTGAGTCCGCCAACACATGCACGTCCACACCCTCATTGTCTCTAATCTGGTGTAATGTATCCCACTACAAACAAAATATGTATGTTAGTTAAAATAGAAATATAAATCATTGATATAAATGAAAATTAAGAAATTATACACTTACCATGTAACCCAAACAAGCACCTCGATGACCAATAAATCGACGGGAGAAGCTCTGATACCAACTAAAATAGGCATGTGAAACAGAGGGACCATACGTCGTGTCTAGCTCAACTAAATGGTCGTGTCGTTCAGACCAAATATCCACGTATCGTGCATGCTCCATCGACCAATCGATATCATGTTCACCCCTCGTAGTCTATTGCTCAGAGGCAATATTTACAAAATAATCGGGTGCATCATCTTTTACGTGCTTCATTGTCGTCATATATAAATCAAATTTCTTAGGTTGTGGCTGTAATGCGACAATGGTTGTAACTCTTTTACGGGCTTGACTTTTGTGATGTATGTTGAAATTACTTACAACATGGCGTATGCAAAATCTCCACAGGGCATTGGGAGGTGACCATCCGAACTCTGAATGAGCAACTGTTCCCTTATCCCTTCATGTCAATCAGAAATTAAACATATGGGACCCTCTCTATCTCTAACAACATACTCTCGCACACACATCAAAAACCACGACCAGGAGGCAAGTGATTCTGTATCAACCAATCCGAATACCAACGGGACAATGTGATTTGTGTCGTCCATACTACAAGCAATCAACAACTTGTGCTTGTATTTTCCATATAGGTGCGTTCCATCGATACTTATTAATGGCCGACAACTCCTAAATATCATGATACTAGGACCAAATACCCAAAACAAAGCTTCAAAAACCATTTTACCATTTGCATTTGACGGACCCAACTTCCAGCTTACTTGTGTTCCCGGATTCTTGTCCACTATGGCATTCAAAAGTCGAGACAGTTGCTTGTAAGAGTCATCTCAATCCCCATATATTATCTCTATAGCTCTTTTTTTCACTGTCCAAACTCACCTTCGGGAAACTGCATATGAAATCTTCTTAGTCATAACAGTTCGGTGGAAAACAACTTTGATACTTGGATCTTCTCTCATATTGTTCAGAAAATAATGAGCCATCAAATTAGAATCTAACTGCTTATGATTCTCATTAACCCAGCATTAACACATGTATGCGGTCCCTCAACAATAGTAATCACAGAGACATCAAGTAGTCTAGTCCTACAAGCACGCAATCTCCACCTATAACCTTCATCCCTTTAACTACATATTGCCCAAAGTGTAGAGTTTGATCTCCCCAAATGAAATTGATGGTGATACTCAACATGATGCATTTTCACACATGAATAAGTTGCTCCTTCGACTCAAACCTCATCCCCTTCAATTCATCACCGAAAGTCCAACTATCGTTTGAGAATCTATAATCTTCCTCAAAGGTCACATAGCCATCACCTCTGGGTACCATGGTCATAAAGGGAATTGAATCATCTACTTGGCCATAGACAAATCTCTGACCACCACCTACGGGTGCAGGGACGGAAGATGATCCAATCGTGACCTCGTTCGCAGCACCACCCTAACCACCCCCACCAACTTCTTCATCTTCTTCTTCTTCATTATCCTCATTTTCTTCTGCATCTTCTTCCGCCATTTCTTTCTCATCAATATCATTACCCATATCCATATCTGCAAGAGTAAAATCCACTCAAGTTTCGATACGAGGATATTCATCTGTATAATCATCATCTCGTTGCACGGACGTTCCACTCTCGTATGATTTGATATATAACTCATGAGCGGTACCTACTCCCATACTCGACGCAAGCTCTATCAAATTAGAAACGTCGTCATCGTCACTAATTGGCACCAACTGAAACTGTGTATTTCTACTTTGCATGTAAAACACGGGACAACGATGAAAAATCTTAACATGTTGTGTCATTGAATTGATCTAAAGTCTTTTACATGTCTTCAACACTAACCCATTATAACATACATCCCGTCTCACCCTAATCAAGTTCGAAGGGTCCCCATTATAATCAACTCCATCCTCACCCTTTACAATTTCGCCATTACAATAGCATAACAATCTTACTATTTCCGTCATTTTTCCTAAATAACAAAAATCAACTTGTCATAATCTAATAGAAATAAATTAATTTTTACAATTTAAATGATTGACAACAATATATAATTACACCACAATTTCAAAAAACCCTAATTCAATAAACATTAATTCAAAATATCCTAAACCCTAATTTTACACTAATATTCCACAAACCATAATCTCTTAAAAAACTCCAAAATCCAAAAATTCATAATAAAATTTTTCAATAAAATATAATTTGTCATAATCTAATAGAAATAAATCAAATTTTGTAATTTAAATGATTTACAACAATTTACTACACCCCAATTTCAATAAACCCTAATTCAAATTACCTAAAACCCTCAAATTCATAATCAATTTTTTTCAATAAATAAACCTCAAATTAAACATTTCAATTCTTCAAAAACTACTCTAAAAATTTATTTTTCTAATTAAAAAACATCCATCAACAGCTCTCATTTTTCCCTCAGTCTACAGTTTTCAAACATACGAATATTTAAATCTTTCAATAAATATACACTGCCCAACATATATCATTCATTCAAATGAAAGATTTCATATTCGAAAAACTAAGAATATAGTTACAATGAGCAATGTACCTTCATAATTTTGCAGATCCGCGCCGACGAGTATTGAGAAGTGAAACAGAAGGTGGATCGCTCACAAGGGATTGAAGTTTGTTCATCCTTCATGGCTCGCGAGGAAGAAAGGAGGCCGTGGGAGCTATCGATCGAGGTGGAGGAAGAGAGAGAAGAGCGCAACAGAAGAGAAAGAAAGAAAGAAGAAGAGAGAAAGAAAGAGAAGCTCGGACCTTTTGAAATCGAGCATGACGCGTCTTCAAAATGCGTCATGCACTTTGTATGTCACGTCTTCAAGATCCGGCATGTGGGTGTTAGAAATTGAATTTCTTTCTCTCCAGGGTTGTTTTAATTTTTTTTTTTTTTAAATGTCAATTCCGTACATCTCTCACGGGAGAACGGGTCAGAGAAGTGAAGGAGGATGGTAAGACCCACAAACGGTTTAATGCTGCCTTTGCCTCTGGTTGGATTCGCCTAATTCAGTAATTAATTAATTAATTAACCACGATCTCTCTCTAGCTCATCATTTTGATTCCCATAAAAATCCACTAATCTCTCACATGATCTCTTGCGACGAAGCTAGATCAGTTATATCAATTCTTCTATGCATTATAATATATTTTGAACATCATTGTATTATAATTCTCTAATTTTATTATTAAATTCGAATTTGCAAATAGTTTTATCTAATCTTCTAAAAATTGAATTACCATATAATAAAAAAATAAAATGAACAATAAAAATATAGAGAAAATTAAAAAAAATAATGAAAATTTCAAAAAAAAAAAATTGCATGCTTATGCACAACAAAAACATTTAAAGCTAAGAAAATTGAAATTATGTTTTCAGATGATATAAGGTAATTTTAATATTTTTATAAAAATTTAATTTTCATAAAACTTTTAAGAAAAATAATTTTGCTTAAAAAATATATAAGTAAAATAAAATAAAATATAGTTAAATTGAGATTTTTTAGGCAGAATATGCTAAAAATCTTAACAAGTCACCTTATTATGAAAATTACAAGTCTATCATAGGTCAAAAAAATTAAATTTGATCTAGCCAAACTTATTAACCTATTAGGTGAGATCAATAAATAAATTTTGACAACTCTAGTAAACTTTATCATAATATATGTAAATAATTATATATTATAAATTATATTTAAAATATATTATATATACAATTACTTATACAAACAGATTTGTTAGATTAATGAGTTAAAACAAACAAAACCATATCAAATCTACTCGATTAAACAGAACTTTTCAACCTAGGTAAAGAAGTTGAGGTAAATCAAATCAAAATACATCAAACCACAAGTAGAGTGGTTTATTTCAACCCTACAATTAAATTAATGTTTACCAAATCAATATCACTACACTTAAGGTTTATGAATTTAATTCTTTTTTCTTATGAAAGTACAAGGGGGTGTTGGTTCACATTCGAGAATCGAAATCAGAATTAGAATAAAAAATCTTAAAAATCGAAATCAAAATCAAAATTTGATACCCTTTATTTAGATCAAATTTTGAAATGGATAAAATTACTATTGCTAGTATTTAATTTGTATATCTTTTAGAATATAAATCATATAATTATCAATTTTGTTCTTGATCAAAATTGCTTTTATAATTTAAAATATTTCACTATAAAAAAATACGATTTTAGCGACAGAATTTAGCGACAAAAAAAATTCATCGCTATTTAGCGACGAATTTAGCGATAAAAACCGAAATCCGTTGTTAATTAGCGACGGATAATTTTTTGTTGCTAAAATTAGTAACGGATATGAAATCTATTGCTAATTTAGTCATGGATTTGAAATTCGTCGCTAATTAGTAACGGATTTCATTTTTCGTCGCTAAATTTAGCAACGGACTGCTATATCTATAGCTGATTAGCCAGGATTTGATATCCGTCGCTGAATTTAGAAACGGATTTCAAATCCGTCACTAAATTTAGTGACGAAAACGTAATCCGTCACTAAATTTAGTCACAGATTTACTATCCGTCACTAAATTCGTCGCTAAATATAATTTTATATTTTTATTAAAGATAATTTTGTGTTTTTATTAAATATATATTTATAATTTATATTTTTATTAAATTAGGGTATTGATTTTTATTAAATATAATTTTATATTTTTAAATATAATTTTATGTTTTTATTAAAGATAATTTTGTAATTCTATTAAATATAATTTTATATTTTTATTAAATATAATTTTGTATGTTGTATTTTGGTTAGATTAGAGAATTATATTTTTAATGATAAGAGTTAGAAAAAAAGTAAAGAAGTAAAAAAAAAGTATATTAGATAAATTAATGTGGCATAGTGGTTAAGAGCATTCTAAACAACCTCTTAAACCCAGGTTCGAATCTGAATAAAAATACATTTTCTGAAAAAAAAAATAAAGCAACAAAGGGCAGGCATGCTCGGGCGAGCAAGGGTTGGCGGGGTGCGGGCATGGGCGGGCAAACAGCAGGGGGCGGGGGCGTTGGTGGGCAGCGGCCTACGAGCGGGCGAACGGGCTCTACAAATAAAAATATTAAATATGAAATTTAGCGACAGATACTCAAATCCGTCACTAAAATTAGCGATGGAAACTAAAATCCGTCGCTAAATTTTTGCAATGCATTATTGGTGATGGAAATTTTTCCGTCGCTAAATTCGTTGCTAAAAGTATTAGCGACGAATTTTTCTAAAATTTTCGTACTAAACTCTTGTTTTTTTGTAGTGTTTTTATATTAAACAAATATAAACATTATCCTTCTTTAAAAAAAAAATTGCCATTTTTTTAAATTTTTATTATAAAATATAATTATTTTATTATTTTTATAAAATAATTTTGCATCAAAAAAAAAAATCCCTATTATAGAAGCTCATCCATTCAAAAGGGTCTTCCCTTCTTCTTCAAACCCATTACAGAAGTCCCCAAACTTTTTTTATGTTTAAACCCACAAAAAAAAGAGCAGCTCAAAATGGGGGATCTCTTCCTTCTCCTTTGCTCTCCAAAATGCCTCTTTTATTTTCTTTGTTTACCCCTCAAGTGGCCGCAACATTGCTTGTACAACAAGAGTAACTTTCGGATTTGCTAGAATTGGGAGCATTCTTCTAGTCGTTTCTTAAGGCTTTCATTGAAGAAGAGAGGTTCCAAGTCTTCTCTTTGGCTTCATCAATTTCAATTTGTTCCTGTCTACACCGTCTATCTTTGATTTCTCCACCAATCATGGTTTGCCGTCTTAGTTCGTTCATCTTCTCTGGCATTGATTCGCCTCTCCCTGACCAATCTCCACTATTGATCATCGACAATCACCGTCAGTTTTGATTCGTCTAGTCACCGTTGACCATTCAAAATCACTTTTGCCCTTCACCGTCGGAAGTTCAACCGTTGTCGCCACTTCGATTGAAAGAAGGAGAGAAAGAAAGATGGGAGGTGATGGGGGAGTTTCAAAAAGTGAGAATGAGAGAGAAGACAGAAGAGAGGGAGAGAAAGAGAGAGAGTTGTGAATGGAGGGGCATAGGTTTGAGAGATGGTTTCAGTCAAAACCCAAAGATTTACTTGAGTTTCACAAAACCCATATCTCATGGGTTTCATTCTCATTCCCTCATTCCTATTCCATTAATTCAAATAACAAATATGAGTTTGATTTTGATTTTTGAAACCTATGCTCTTTAACCAAACACGCCCTTAATTAAAAGTCATAAATTATACAAACCGATTTGTTAGGTTAATGAGTTAAAATAAACAAAACATATCAAATCTACTTGGTAAAGCAGAACTTTTAAACCTAGGCAAAGAAGTCGAGGTAAATTAAACCAAAATACATCAAACCACAAGCAGAGTGGTTTATTTCAACCCTACAATTAAATTAATGTTTACCAAATCAATATCAATACACTTAAGGTTTATGAATTTAAATCTTTTTTCTTATGAAAGTATTAACTAAAATTCATAAATTTAATGTTTTATATGTAGTGCATGGTGCAAACTAAAATATTATAATATAACCAATGAGTTATAATTCAAATGATATCATCCACTTCTCTTTAAAAATTTTGAATTTGAAAACTATATAATAATATAAAAGTTTAATCATAAGAACTTAAAATTGTTACTTATCTATTGGAGGTGGATTTGCTCTACAGATGAATACTCTATCGAGCCGAGTGGGGAATGGATGAAATATTAATCTATTATTACTTATCTACTGGTGCATCCAATAGATCGTCGTGGATGGAGATACCTGCAAAATACCCGTTGGGGGTGGTTTAGCAAAGGAAGTTCCTATGCACAAATCTGAAAGAGTTAATAGAAGAGAGAACAAAGTGAGGAGAGTCTGTGTTCTTGCCTTGTGTTGCCCCTATGTGATATGTATATAAAATATAAGAAGAACATGCCTGGTGAGTCGCCTTTCTTAGTATATATAGCATGTATATAGTCAGTTCCCTATATGCTTAGGGATGTAAAATTCTAGTTGCCTTATGCAGAGGGAGTCAAATATTTATGGGATCACACGAGATCTGAGATCTTTCGAGATTATAGAAGGTCCAAGATGCCCTGCGGATTTCCTTTCTTATAAGGCGAGATTATTGGAGATTCATATTTATTACGATTTTGACTTGCTTAGTGAAGATGCTTGGTCATTGTTCGATTTGGGTCTGCCCAGTGGTGGTCAAGAGGCCTAACTGAGAGAGTCCCATCGATCGAGAGGGTTTGATTGACCGAGAGATCAAGAGAGTCCAACCGAGCACCTGTTCGATCGCCTCGGTTGTTTACTAAGTGGTGACTTGATATTCTGTGGGCTTTGTAGTTATAGGTCGTTGCAATCATGGGTTGTTGTGCCGTGTATTATCATTTTCCCTCCATTCTTAATGTTGGTTCAAAGAAAAGACATTAGGAGAGAATTGGAAGGGTATAAAAGTGGAGCATTAAATGTGTGATATACTATTTGGAAATGTTTTCATGTCCTTTCGATTTAGGTGAATCATGTTCGATACTCCTTCTATTGTTTGTTATTTGTGATAGGGGTTGAGGGTATTTGAAACAATTTTTTCGGTTTGTTTGCTGAGAGAAAATTTGGGGTTTCAAGGTTTTGGGTTAACAGATAACCATTTGTATTCATTTTAGGGTTTCTTAAAGAGGATTTGAGATTTTAGAGTTTCAGTTTATAAAATTCGAAAAAGACAGAGATGACGAAGGGTTTTTGTTAAGCAACTAGAGGGGGTAAATAGTTGTTTAAGTATATTTGTGCTGGATTTTTGGCTATTTGGATTTTTGAAAAGGGCTAGCATAAGAGTGTATTTGTAGTAAGAAAAGTAAAACGGTAAAAGATACTAAAAGTTTTTATAGTGGTTTCACCCAACCTGGTGTACGTCTACTCCCAGGCTCCCCATGGATTTTCCACTAATATCTCACAATTACAAACTTGATTCACAAATTCAAGTTAAAACTTTTCAAACTTGATTCACGGGTTCAAGTCAGACCTTTCCAAACTTGATTTACAGGTTTAAGTATAAATCTTCCCAAACTTGATTCACAAGTTAAAGTCATACCCTACACAATGTTTATCCCAAAACGCTAACCCAACCTCTCACAAAATTGTTTCTCTCTCTAAAAACCCAAGACCGTGACTCACTCACCAATCTTGTACAATCATAGTGTTACAGCATAGGGGTTGTCTATAAGATAAGGCTACACTCCTCAAAATAGATGATTTTAAGCATACAGAAGATTTGTACTCAAAGGAAGTGAAACAATACAATAATAGAGTACAATGATTTCAGAACAGAGTAGGAAGAAGATGATTCACAGATGGTTCAGATCTTTAATTTTCATATTCGACCTTCTTCTTCATCTCTCATGTGTCGGGTATTTATAGGCTCATTGAAGAGAACTGTTGAGTGGTTGGTGAGCTTTCGAACGTTGTACGTTAATGGCCTTCACCAACTTCATTAAATGCGTTCACCCATTGCTTTATTCCTTGTTTCTTGTTGCGACTTGTATTCCCACTGGTGGCACTTTTGATTTCACCAATTGGGAGGTGGTTTGCTGCATTTGAATGTTAGTTTTACATCTAAAAGGTAATGCACAAAATCAGCCCAAAAAAGAAGTGACCGTTGTTGCCTTAGAATGTTCGAATTTTTATTTCTGACAGCCTTAGGTCGACAATATCAAAGAACACATTGACCTAATTTTAAAAGATTTGTAATGTAATTTGTTGTGTCTAGGTCGACATCAAAGTCTTACATGTCGACCAACAAGTTTTGTTGACCAATTTTGACAGACATGTGGACCAATTTAATTCGTTAATCGATTTGAACAATATTATGTTGGCTTTTTGTGAATTGACTCTAAGTGAGGGCTTGTCGACATGCCTAAGGTTCAGGCCGACACGATTCTGTTCCGAACAAAATTGGTGGACAAGGCTTTCTGAATTTGTCGACATATGGTGATGTGTCGACATACGTTAAGTTCAAGGTTGACCCAATTTCAAGAGGATCAGTTCGACATAGGTAAGTCACAGGTTGACAAGGCTCTATTCATTGAAAAATTGGTGGACCTGGTTTTCAAATTAGTAGAACTGATGGATGTGTCGATGTGTGTTTTAACATAGGTTATTGTGCATAGTAGTAGGTTGACATTTTTTCGGGTGTGTCGAAATATCTTAATACTTTGCTTAGGCTTGGGTCATTGTGACAATTAATGTGTTGACATGAAATTTTAGTCTGAATGACGTGAGTGCTCAAATAGGTGGACATGTAAATGATCAGGTTCACATTAGAAATATTCAGGTTGACATGTCTGAAAATTGGTGAACCTGTTGAGCAAATAGGTGGACATGTTTTTTGAACAGGTCGACATGAAAAACAGGTGGACCAATTAAATTGATCAGATTGACCAATTTTAGTAGCAGATTGACATGTCTTTAATTCAAGTCGACGAAATATAAAGAATTTTCATCAGGTCGACATAGGTCTCACTTAGGTGTTGACAGGCTTACACTTTACCAAATAATGTGTTCTAATATGCACAGGCCGACATAGCTTGAAACAGGTTGACATGGGAAGAAATTGGTGGACCTGAAGACTTTAATTAGTGGACATGTCACTGTTGAAGTTGACCTATTGTTGGTTGTGTAGACAAGGCTTTTGTTGCTTTATGAGTGATGCACAAGTTAACAAGGGAATTCATTAGGTGAACATGTTACTATTTGGGTGGACATGTCTATAGAGTATGTCGACAAGATTTTTGTTTTTTTTTTGAGTGATGCTTAGGTCGACATGTATTTGGAATGGTCAATAAGGGATTGTAGACTTAGTGATTTTCAGTCCTATTTTCTGATATCCTTAAACCCATTAATTCTATTTTGATATCATCAAAACCTAGCATTCTCAACAACCTCTTCCCTTTTTATGATGACAAAACTCTTAATACTCTTCCAAAATTTTCAAGGATACCTTGGGCTCATTGATTTCTAAATATCTACAAGTGAATTTTGCTTGAGCCTTATGCATTGCCTTGTCAGATTTCACCACATGCCTATGCCATAGAACATGCCTCAGTCTTAGAATTTGGAATTTAGAATTTTTCTCCCCAATACCTCAGATTTCACCAATGTCTCAAAGTTTATCATCCCAATGCCTATGCTCTCAAAACTCAGAATCTTTCTCCTCCTTTTTGTCATCAACATAAAGGGTCAAGCTTTAGATAATATTCATTACATAGACTCCAAATGACAAAGCTATCCTAAGAGCAACAAATAAAGGGTCAATGCCTAAACATAGAGAACCCTACGTCTCCAATAAAAGGTCAATGCCTCTACTTTCTGGCATTATCCCAGCAATGTAGCTTAAAAAAT
The DNA here is from genome assembly GCA_037126225.1 of Dillenia turbinata. Taxonomy (NCBI): domain Eukaryota; kingdom Viridiplantae; phylum Streptophyta; class Magnoliopsida; order Dilleniales; family Dilleniaceae; genus Dillenia; species Dillenia turbinata. The sequence goes on from JBAMMX010000024.1 coordinate 7,052,818, forward strand.
TGGCTTCTTAGCATTCTTAAGCTTAGAGGTTTATCACTATGTCTCCAATAAAGGGATCTATAGCAACCATGACCTATTTTCAGGTTTAAACCTAAAAGGCAAAAAAATGGCCCGAATGTAAGGTCAAGTAGACCTATTTTCAGGGGTTCCTAAAACCGTATTCCAACTATAGAGTGGCCCAATCATCCCCCTTAGTCAAACAATCCTTTTCTAAATGAACTTCTATCCTTAAGAATGACATAGCAATGATTTCCTTAGTTCAGCACAAGTAAACCAATTTTTGTAGCACAGCTAACTCCAATACTTCTAAGTTTATAATCAATCAACATGTCTGAAACCATCATGGTACTAAGAGCATAATAAGCAATAAGTATGAAGTGCTTAAATATTATAATAACAAGAACTAGAAAGAGCATTGCAAGCATGGTTACACCTTAAGTACTAGCAAGATGCAAAGCTTCAATAATCAACTAATAATTTAAATGTGAAGAACTTAACCATTATAACAACAGGAATCATGAAGAGCATGCCAAAGACTTTAATAAGCACACAAAGAATTCTAAGATAGTAGCATGGAGTATAGGCCAGAGTATTGCAGCAATAGGTAGGATAATGTATGAAAATTCGAATTTGATAATTTATTCTATGTGTGACATGAAGTACTCAATTTTATAAACATAACATTCTGTAGGCAAATGTTTATTGTTTATAACAAACATATAATCTAGCAAATCTGATACATTACAGTCCATAAGTTAGCACATTCATATATATTCAAATCAAGAGATGTCCTATGTCACTAATCAAGGATGTGGATCTGGAGTCCAAATGTGAGTGCAGTCATACCAAACTAATTGGATTTAGAAGAGGGAAAGAGGCAGCATGCTTGAGATCAAAAGGTACACATAGGGTGAGCATACTTCTGTTACATAATGACTATCGAGCAAGTTAATTCAAAATAAAAGGTCACACAAGTATAAAGTTTTAATAAACTCAGAGTAGCAAACAAAAAGAATAGCTAAGAGGTCATTACTTCAGTTCTAAGTCAAAGAATTTGAAACAACAACGGAGAGATAAATCAATAGGACTGTAAGGGCTTAGTATATGAGAGATCTTTCCCTTTTTGGAGGATTCAGCTTTCTTTTCAAACCTTTCTAACTCCATACTGAACATAAAATAGCCTTGTGTTAGCCTAGTTTGTCAAGCATTTATGAGCTGCAAATTTTGCTCAATGCTTTCCAACTTATCCCAAATCTTTTCAAGAGTAATGGGCTGAGAACGAGATGGCTGTCCACTTTGTTCAATCTCAGCAACCTCAGCATTTTGTTCTCCTACCTCCTCTATCTGTCTCTTGTTAGTTCTAACATCTTTCCTAACCCATTCTCCCCCACCGTTGCAGATCCATTTTGCTCTTAGCATAGATGATATATTAATCCCATTCTTTTCATTTAGTTCTATCACATCATCTTTGTCAAATTCCACACAATGAGATGACAAGATTTCAGATACCATGCTTGCATAAGGTAGGAGAGAGTTTTTTGATCTATGTACAGCAATCATGAAATGTGGGACAATAAAGTGCAGTCCAGGGTCTTTTCCACTCATAATGCACGCCATCAACCAAAAATCTTCCCTAGAAATGGTTGTGTAATTCCCACCTTTATGTCTAAGCACATGAGCAACAATCAGATGTAAAATTCTTTTATGAAATCCTAAATCCATGGCATTAGTGTTTACCACTGTTATGCTATTATTATTAAATACTGTCCTAGCATTTTCCAAATAATCTGATTTCATGTGGAGTTCACAATGATCATATGTTTTCCATTCTAGTGCACTTTCACTACAAAAAATCTTTGGGGTTACTTTAATCTCCTTCCTACTCACATAGGTTCTAAATGCGCATGAAACAAAGTGTCCATCTAGGATAATACGAGTTTCATTTTTGATGCCTCCAGCGATAAGATCAATATTGTTGTAAAACATTTTAATACCTTTATCATGAATATACTTCGTGTGAATCATAAGCCAATTAGGGCATACCTCATTCAAGTGCTCTTCGTACTTGAAATTTACCTTCTTTAGAAAACCCCAATCGATTAATTGTCCATGATTAATTTTTCTTCACGAGAACACTTGCTCGTAAAGTTGGCTCTGTTCGATTGATCGAAACTCATAGGTATTAAATCTAGGAGGTTCCTCTACTGGTTATGATAATGAGGGAGATCTTAAAGAAGAGGCTTTCGTAGATAATGGTTGTGATGACAAAGAAGGTTTCAAAGAAGAAGATTTCACAAATGGTGGTTTCTATGATAACTTAGGGTTTGTTGATTTTGTAGGAGGCTTCGAGATAGTGGATGGTTTACAGATTGGTAACTTTTGCTTATGAGCCATTTGATTCTGCAAGTAATTAGAGTTTCTTCTGATTCAATTTTTAGGGTTTTAGAGAATTGAGTTTCACTTAGAGAGATAGAGAGAGGGAAATTGGAGTTGATTCGAAATTGGTCTAGAGAGAGAGAGAGAGAGAGATGGGTTGATGCAAAGACCGTTTGCATTCCTTTATGTGTGTCTTAAGTCAACACATTTTCGTGCATATCGACCTATTCTTTGAGGAATGAATGTTCAACGGGTCGACATAGTTATATAAGCATCGACCTACTTTTAACTCAAACATAAGTCGACATGTTAATATACAAGTCAACAAGACCATGTATATTTCATTGTTCAATCAACGGGTCAACATGATTTTTAAGGTAACAGTTAGTGGATCGACATGGCTGTATATTTTTCAACTCATTGAAATCTTTCTGAAATTTGTTTTTTAGATTTCTCATATGTTTCTCCATCTTTGTCATTCTTGATTTTCTCCTTGGTTTACAAGGAATTAATTCTTGTCTTATGAGTTGGTGAGGATATCCGTGTTTGCATTATTAGTGACTATTTTATTTTTCAAGATATAATATCTGATGAAATGATGCTTCACTTCAGTGTGTTTAGTTCAAGATTGATTCACTGGACTTTTAGTTAGTTTTATGATACTTTGTGTTCCATAAGTTTTGTGGATTAAGCATTAAATAAAGGACTTTGGCATAGGTTCTAACTGTGTTCCTCAGTTCAAATGAGAAATTCTAAGCTTCTAATGTTAACTTTGTTGCACTACTTTGTTTCTTAGAAGCTTGACATGCTTCCAAAAAATTGACTAGTACCGCTGGTACTTTTATCTCTTATTTGCATTCTGCACAGTCAGCATCAGAAAACCCAAGTGATTAGAGTTTGAGTTTCTGCTGTATCAAAGAGATTTTATTGCTCTGTTTATATGTTTTAACTAAGGTTGGATAACTTTAATAAATTTTTGGTATTTCTTTTCATTTTCAATATTTTCACCCATATGTATGGATGTATCCTTTAATAGGTTTCCTAACTTTATAAAGCTCATAGGGTGTTTCTTTTTGTGGTTGATGGTTCACATTTCATAGTTTACTGAACAAATTTTTACAGAAAACCATTATCACAAGCATTTTGTCGTTTGTCATTTAATGATTAACTTCAACAATTTTCCGTTTTTTATCATTTACCTTAAGTTATTTAACTTTATATTCACACCTTTCCCTTCTTCCTAGATTTCTATATCTGAGGGATTAATAGAAAAAATTTTTTTGCTAACCTCTTAACTAAATCTTGTGATTCATTTTATTTTCAATTTTCAACCTAGGATGTAAGAGTAATAATACACATAGTAGGAGTTTCAACGAATCCAGGTCAAGATGCATTCATTTTGTATCAACAAGTTTACATGCATCTAAGTGACAATACAAAAATAGAATTTCATCTAGCAATGTAATAAACAATTCATCATTCACAATAACAGTAATAGGACATATAGGCATTTAATAAATTAAAGAGATTTTAGTTTACAAATCCGACATGCTTTTAGGGAGGAGACACTTTTATTACTTATTTGTTGAATTTTCATCTTTAAGGATATTGTACCTTCTTTTAACTCTGATGATTCTTTCTTTTTGTGGAAGCAATTTCTTTTTGAATTTGGAAGAATTCATTATTTAGAGCTTTGTCTTTCTATTAAGAAGAATTTATTGGTCGAGTTGTTTGGAAGATGACATGATTTGATGTTTAAGAATTATCAACAACTTCATAGTTTTCATAGAGAGAAGAAGAAGTTCTTATTTTTTAAATTTGGTTTAGTTTCCATTTCTATATGAACATTTACTTCCAAGACTTAGAGAGATTTTAGAGATTGATAGAGCATATGGAAGGCTTTCTCTTTTCAATATTCCAATTTTTATCATTTTCAAAAGAGTTGAGTATTGGAGTCCATGACATCCCAATAAATAATAGTCTTCTCTAGTTATGAAATCATGTCTTACTGTTCTGAGTCTAAGATAGTGAATGATCATTTTATGAAGCAATTTTAATAGAGATGCATAGTTGAGGCTTTCATTTCAACTATTGAGAGTTCATTATTTTTGAACACAGTTCCGCATCATCTAGAATTTTTGTTTCAAGATAAAGCTTACAAGCTTCACTTGGCACCCTTTCCAGATTGCTAATGTTACTAGTAAGCTTGGATACTATGATTAACTTCATTTCTTTAAGTAAAGATAGATTTATATAACTGTTTCACTGTCTTTCTTTTTTAGAGAAACTCCAACCTGACCTTCCAAAATATTGTGGAACAATTTTACTAGCTTTTGGTAAGATGGAAACGAGAGATAACAAAGCCAGCGGGACTCATTTCCTTCATATATGCTCTATAAGAAATTTTCATGTTTTCTAGAGAATCCCAGTCTATAATCCTTTCTGGTATGACAAATTTGAAGAGGGGTTTTATGAAGAAGGACTGGTGTTTGAACACTAATTGGAAATCGAGATAAGAGTAGAAATAATTTGGAGTGAGAATTTCTCTTTGATTTCTGATTTACAGGACTAAAGAATTTTTTTTTTTTAAATGATAGATTTCCAAGTTTGTTTTCACAAAGACTTATCTTTCAACATGTCAGTAGGTTTTCAAATCTTTTATCTTTGATTGAATTTTTGTTGCTGATTTTCATCTTTGAATATTTAACTTTAGTCATTTGATGAGATGGGCAACAGATGGCAAATTAAGTACTCACACGAGAAAAGCATCCAGACAAACAATTCCAAAAGTTCATCCATGTATCCGCAACAACACGTTAGCATGAAATTAAACCTAATGAGTTATTGTGATGAAATTATGAGAAAACAATGGAATAGAGCACTACGGTTTTACAAAGGTTCATTTTCAGAGATAAGAGTTTTGTTCCTCTTTCTTTTCAGAAACCTCATTTCTATAGGATATACTTACATTCTTCCCTTGGGTATCCAGATTTCTCTTGTTTCTTCATTTTTGACATTTAATAAATTCTTGAGTACCCATTTTAGTATTATCTTTGGTGTTGAGTTTTCATGCCAGCATATGTTTGTGTGATGACCAATTTTATAGCAATGTCTACATTTTAGATCTACCTCTAGTCTTTTGATTTTTTTTTTACTGTTCTACCTAGTACGTCTACAATGATAGGCATAATGTCCAACTTTCATATGGTAATGACATCTAACTTTTGTCTTGGGATTTTTTGAACTAGGTACAAAGAAATTTTGAAATTTCTTTTGAGTGATGACAGAATTGTAGCCTAGCCTAGCCTAGCCTAGCCTTGTCATACACTGTTTTCTGAACTTCTAGCATCAAGTTAAACTTTTCTTGTCTCTCGGTGAACTTGTATAATAATGAGCTTAATCTCTTGTTCTTTTCTTTTTCAAGTTCTAATTTATTTTCTGAGTTTTCTTCATTAAGTACTTGTTTACCTTTAGATTCTTACATGCCTTCGTTCGTTTGTAATTAACTTTTTGATTTTAGTTTTTCATTTTGTATCTTTAGTGCTACTATTTCTAAACTAAATTTCTTCTTTACATCTTATGTTTGTAGTTCCAATTGGTTCTTTTCTTCTTTCAAGTGTTTGTTTTCTTCTTTCAGCTTATCCATGTCAAAGTTCTGGAAGATAAGTTCATCATTTTTCATTTTCATTTCTATTTGAAAAATGTGTTTTTCTTGTTTTAGTTCAGTTGTCTCTGTTTAAAGATTTTCATTCTCTATTTTGAGTCTTTTGATTTCCTTAATGAGTTTGTTGTTTTCAATTTCTAATTTATTTAATATGTTCTTTAGATCTGAGTTGATTTCATTTAGTTTGTAGAATTCATTAAGTACAAGTAATAATGTTTCCTCTATTGAGACCAAGTTGTTATCACTATTATTAAAATTGGTATCAATAGAGTAGGATAAGTTACTAGGGTAACTTACCTTGTTTTCTTCTTTGCTGCCAGCTTGGTGTGTAATCTCCACTTTAGCTTCCTTAACTTTAGAGTATCCTTTCTGAGCATGAGCTCCTCTTTTATTTTCATTGCTTTTTCTTCTTAGGAGCATTTCTTGCTTCTCTTTGATCCATTTATGTTTCTCATTTTGGATGTTGTGACGACCATGGGCTCACTGTTGGATGAGAAGGGTTCAAGTGAGGAATTTAATCTCTCAATTGCCATTAATGGTTTTAAGGGTATGGATAGGATCTTTGGTCTAAGGTCGTGAGACCTAAAACAGTATTAGACACCTGCTTCGATACCAATTGTTAAGCAACTAGAGGGGGTAAATAGTTGTTTAAGTATATTTGTGCTGGATTTTTGGCTATTTGGATTTTTGAAAAGGGCTAGCATAAGAGTGTGTTTGCAGTAAGAAAAGTAAAATGACAAAAGATACTAGAAGTTTTTATAGTGGTTCCACCCAACTTGAAGTACGTCCACTCTCAAGCTCCCCCTGGATTTTTCACTAATATCTCATGATTACAAACTTGATTCACAGATTCAAATTAGACTTTTCCAAACTTGATTCACGGGTGCAAGTCAGACCTTCCCAAACTTTATTCACTGATTCACGGGTTCAAGTCAGACTCTACACAGTGTTTATCCCAAAACACTAACCCATCCTCTCACAGGTTGTTTCTCTCTCTAAAAACCCAAAACCGTGACTCACTCACCATCTTGTATAATCATAATGTTATAGCATAGGAGTTATCTATAAGATGAGGCTACACTCCTCACAATAGACGATTTTAAGCGTATAAAAGATTTATACTCAAATGAAGTGAAACAATACAAGAATAGAGTACAATGATTTCAGAACAAAGTAGGAAGAAGATGATTTCACAGATGGTTCAGATCATTAATTTTTGTATTCGACCTTCTTCTTTATCTCTCATGTGCCAGGTATTTATAGGCTCATTGAAGAGAATCGTTGGGTGGTTGGTGAGCTTTCAAACGTTGTACATTAATAGCCTTCACCAACTCTATTAAATGCGTTCACCCATTGCTCTGTTTCTTGTTTCCCACTACGACTTGTATTCCCACTGGCGACACCTTTCATTTCACCAATTGAGAGGAGGTTTGCTGTATTGGAATGTTAGTTTTACATCTAAAAGCTAATGCATAGAACCAACCCCTAAAAGAAGTAACCATTGTTGCCTCAGAATGTTTGTATTTTGATATCTGACAGCCTTAGATCAACAACATCAAAGAACACATCGACCTGATTTTAAAAGATTTGTAATGTAATTTGTTGTGTCTAGGTCAACATCAAAATCTTACAGGTCGACCAACAAGTTTTGTCAACCAATTTTAACAGACGTGTAGACCAATTTAATTCATGAATTGATTTGAATAGTATTATGTTGACTTTTTATGAATTGACTTTAAGTGAGGGCTTGTCGACATGCCTAAGACTTAGGTCGACATGATTCTGTTTCGTACAAAATTGGTGGACAACGCTTTCTGAATTTGTCGACATATGGTGATGTGTCGGCATACGTTAAGTTCAAGGTTGACATAATTTCAAGAGGATCAGGTCGATATAGGTAAGTCACAGGTCAATAAGGCTCTATTCATTGAAAAATTGGTGGACTTGGTATTTTAAATTGGTAGACCTGATTGATGTGTCAATGTGTGTTTTAGCATGGATTGTTGTGCATAGTAGTAGGTTGACATCTTTTTGGGTGTGTTGACATATCTTAATGCTTGGCTAAGGCTTAGGTCATTATGACAATTAATGTGTCGACATGGAATTTGAGTTTGAAGGACCTGAGTGCTCAAATAGGTGGACATATAAATGATCAGGTCGGTATTGGAAATATTCAGTTGACATGTCTGAAAATTAGTGGACCTGTTAAATAAATAGGTGGACATGATGTTTGAATATGTCGACATTGAAAACACGTGGACCAATTAAATTGATCAGATGGACCAATTTTAGGAGTAGGTTGACATGCCTTTAATTGAGGTCAACGAAATATGAAGAAGGTTCATCAGGTCGATATAGGTCTTACTTAGGTGATGATAGGCTTATACTTTACCAAATAATGTGTTTTGATATGCACAGGTCGACATAGGTTGGAGCAGGTTGACCTGGGAAGAAATTGGTGGACATAAAGACTTTAATTGGTGGACATGTCACTATTGAGGTTGACTTGTTTTTTGTTGTGTTGACAAGACTTTTGTTGCTTTATGAGTGATGCTCAGGTTGACAAGGGAACTCATCATGTGGACATGTTACTATTTGGGTGGACATGTCTATGGAGTATGTCGATAATATTTTTGTTTTTCTTTGAGTGATGCTTAGGTCAACATGTATTTGGAATGGATCGACAAGGGATTATGGACTTAGTGATTTTCAGTCCTATTTCCTAGTATCCTTAAACCCATTAATGCTATTTTGACATCATTAAAACCTAGCATTCTCAACAGTTCTGATTCACAAGCTCACAGTGGTATCAGGAAGATTGGAATGTAATGACGATGAAAGAATTATATGAATTGGGGGATGTGATGAGTCTAGGTAAGGGTTATCAGTTGAGATTACCCACGGAGGAGGAAAGGGCAAACCAAGTGTTATAGGGGTACATCCCTATGTATAGGGAATATGTAAGGTACAAGCTTCAAGTACCCTATTTGGGTCTGTTGGTCAGGGTTCTGAAAGGGTGGAACATATTCCCAACTTTGTTGATTCTCAGCTGATGGGAACCCGATAGGTATAGAAATCTTAGAACCCACGAATTAATTAATATAGTCTAAAAATCATCATAACAAATGATTTTAAATCGGTGGAAATAAAGATCTCAACTTGTTGCCCTAAAGGAAGAAGAACTTAAGATATATAACGTTAAACATGTTTCTTATTAGAATAAAAACCTTGGTATAAAGATAGATCGAATGATACCACATGGTTCAAAAACCTAGATTGATAAGTCAAAGAACCAAACAAAACTCATTTCTTGAATAAATTCAAAAGTTATCAAAATAACAAGACTTGTGTGAAAAAAATCTCATAATAATACTAATTTTCTCAAAAGTTTTGCTTTTATATAATGTGTAATAGTTTATTTATAACTTAGAAGTAACCCATAAAATGACAATTGAAATTTAAGTAACTTCCTAAAAAATTAAAGAAAATGAAACTAAATAAAAATAAGTTATTTTGACTAAATTTTTCTATATTTTAACAAAAGCAAAAAAAATACAAAAAAATGTGTCAAAACATATTTGAGCAAGTCTTTTTTTTTCCCATATTTTGAATGATTCTTTGTTGTTATTTTTCTTTATTCACATTCTCCCTTAGTCTTGAATAGTTTTAGGTCTTTTATTCTTCCAATTGTGTTTGTATAAACATAATTAAGCATCTCTTTGGTTCTTCATTTACTCGGACTCCAATTTCTTATTGTAAAACCATTTGAATTAAGTTATTTAATATTTTCTTGAACCTTTTAGCTTGTACTTTTGTTATCAGCCCAACTGAAACTTGAATTAGATCATACGAATTCTTTATAGTTTTGATAACCTCATCATTCCCTCCCTTGAGAAGGATTTGTCCTCAAATTATCACTTACATTAAAAGAACTCAAGTCAATAACATTGGAAGTAGCACTAACATTATACTCATATGGTAAATCAAGTTTGTAAGCATTGTCGTTGCTCCGTTCTAGCACTTAAAAAGGATATCTTCTCGGGGTAACAATTTAGAAAGTCTTTATGCTAGAATCTTTATTTCCGCATATGCAACCAAACCCAATTATCGGGCTCCAAAACCAGCTTGTGACATCCTTTATTCATTGGTTTGATGTATTGTTCGGTCCTCCTCTTTATGTCGAGTCGTGTCTCTTCATAAAGTTGCTTCACAAATTTTTTCTTTTTCTTATCGTTTAAATTCACTTGCTAAAAAATGAGTAAAGGTAATAAATCCAAAAGAGTTAAAAGATTAAAACCATAAACAATTTCAAACGGTGAGAACTAGTAGTAGAGTGAATATTACGATTATAAACAAACTCAACATGTGGCAAACATTCCTCCTAGGTCTTAATGTTTTTACTAATGACAACTCTCAACAAAGTGGATAAAGTCCTACTAACTACTTCTGTTTGGCCATCAGTTTGAGGATAACAAGTAGTAGAAAATAAAAATTTCGTTCCTAATTTTCTCCATAATATTTTCCAAAAGTAACTTATGAACTTAGCATCCTGATCTGAAATGATAGTCTTAGGCATGTCATGTAACCTCATAATCTCCCTAAAGAATAAATCTGCAATATGAGAAGTATCATCAGATTTATGACAAGGGATAAAATGAGTCATTTTAGAAAATTAATCTACAACCACAAAGATCGAATTTCGTCCATATCTACTCCTAGGCAAACCCAAAAGAAAATCTATTGAAATATCAATCCAAGGAAAACTAGGAATAGGTAGAGGTGTGTAAAGACCATTAAGTTAAACTTTTGATTTAATTTGCCAATATGTAATACATCTACCACAAATTCTCTTAACATCTCGCTTCGTGTGTGGCCACTAAAAGTGCTCTTGTAAAATAGCCAAGGTTTTGACAACTTCAAAATGTCCGATTAACCCTCTACCATGTGATTCCCGAACTAACAATTCTCTTAACTAAAATTAGGCACATACAACTTATTTTCTCTAAACAGAAAATCTTTATGCCTATAGAACTTACCCTCTGTAGCTTTTACACAAACATTATAAATTTCTCCAAAATCATGGTCATTATGATAAAGTTTCTTAATATGCTCAAAACCAAGAAACTTAACATCAAGAGTGGAGATTAAGGCATGCCTACGTGAAAGTATATTCGCAACCATATTTTTCTTACCTTGTTTATACTGAAGACAAAGGGAAAAGTCTCAACAAATTCCATCCATTGAGCATGTCTCTTGTTTAGCTTGTGTTGACTTATCAAATGCTTCAAGGATTCATGATTTGTATGAATCACAAATTCCTTCGGCCACAAATAGTGTTGCCAAGTTTCCAAAGTTCGAACCAAGGTGTACAATTCTTTATCATAAGTAGGGTAGTTAAGTGTAGCCCCACTTAGTTTCTCGCTATAATACGCAAGTGGTCTTCCATCTTGTATAAGAACAACACCTATACCTATACTAGAAGCATCACATTCAATTTCGAATGTTTTAGAAAAGTTAGGTAAAGCAAGTGAAGGAGCATGAATAACCTTATGTTTAATAAGTTGAAATGCCTTCTCTTGTTCTTTATCCCATTGGAATGCAATGTTCTTCTTGATGACTTGTATAAGTGGTGCAATGATGCTGCAAAAATCTTTTATGAACCTCTTATAAAAACCAGCAAACCTTTGAAAACTTCTAACATCACCTATACTGGCGAGGGTCGGCCAATCTTGGATTGTTTTCATCTTCTCTTTCTTAACCTTGATACCTTTATCACTCATAACAAAATTTAGAAAAACAAGCTTATCGGTGTAGAAAGTACACTTTTTGAAGTTAGTATATAACTTTTTCTTTTTAAGCATATTCAAAACCGAATACAAATATGAGACATGATCATGCAAGCTTTTACTATAAATCAAAATATCATCAAAGTAAACAACTATGAATTTATTAATGAAAGCACGTAAAATATGATTCATTAAGCACATGAATGTACTAGGAGCATTGGTTAATTTAAAGGGCATGACTAACTACCCATACAATCCATAATTAGTTTTAAATGCTGTTTTCCATTCACCTCCTTCTTTCATTCGTATTTGATGATACTCATTCTTAAGGTTAATCTTAGAAAACACATAACCACCATGAAGCTGATCTAACATGTCATATAATCGAGGAACACATTCTCCATACTCCATCTTTCTTAGGCACCAAAATCATCAGAACTGCGCATGGACTCATGCTCTCTCTCACATATCCTTTTTCCATCAATTCTTCAAGTTATCTTTGAAGCTCCTTTACCTCTTCTTGATTGCTCCTATATGCTGAACAATTTGGAATTGTTGCACTAGGTACGAAATCGATTTGATATTTAATCCCTCGGATAGATGGCAAACCTGGAGGTAGCTCTTCAGAAAACGCATTTTTGAGTTCTTATAAGAAAGAAACAATAACACTAGGCAAAGAATAGTCAAGTAGGTTAGTACTTAAATAGGTCTCTTTATACATGACTATAATCATTATTAATTTTGAAAACAACGCTCCTTAACCTCACTTCTTTTAGCATAGAAATTCCTTTGTTTTCTCTTTGATTTACCTCATTGTCCGAACTTTTCTCTCCCTCACCAAATTTGGCCTCTCTCTTCTTTTCTCTCTTTTTTTTTTTGTTTTCTCAACTCATTTTAATCCCTCAAATTGTTTTGTTCACTCAATTTTTGCAATCTCACTCGATCCTCATAGACTTATTTTGGAGTCATCGAAATTAGAGTGATTTTTTGTTGATTGAATATAAATGAATATTTGTTGGTGAAACCATCATGTCGCACATGTCGATCAAATTGCCATAGCCTTCCTAACAAAACATGCCCAGTCTGTATTGGTACCACATCACACAATACCTCATCTTCATATTTATTAATCCAAAATGGTACAACAACCTGCCTTGTAACCCTTACTTCTCCACTATCATTTAACCATTGTAGCTTGTATGGTTGCGAATGTTTAGTGATTGGAAAATTCAGCTTTTTCACTATAGTAGTACTTGCAACATTAGTAAAACTACCACTATCAATAATTAAAATACATACATTATCTTTTACATGGCAATGAGTGTGAAAGATATTCTCTTACCATATTTCTTCTTTATCTCCTTTGGCTTATAAGTTTAAGGCTCGACATGTAACTAGTATTAACATCTCACCGTTTTTAGCCTCGTACTCCTCATCTCTGATGGGGGCGTCTTCCAATGGTGGCGTATAATCAATGTTATTTTCATCTTCAGACTCGATTACACAATTTTCTTGAATTACCATAATTCGTTTGTTTGGACATTGACTAGCTATGTGTCCCTTATCTAACATTTAAAGCATTTAACCTTACTAGAACAAGTCAAAGTGAAGGCTGCCTTGGCTTGAGAAGTCATGGTAGAGGCAGCTGATTTGCGTTTGGATTTAACTTTAGAGATAATTGGATTTTCTTCTTTGTTTGGTTAGCTCCTTCTCTAAGATGTTGTACTCGAAATATGTAAAGCTGGTCTTGGCCGTGTGTTGCCTCCTGATCTTCTTCTATATTGGCTCTCATTATAACCATCTCCATCTCTTTATAATACTTATCAACGCATTAGTTACCTTGGTAGAGACTCTGTGACTTGAGATATAAATCCCAATAGTAATGACTCAGCACAAATCGTCATCTCATCACCCTCTTCACTCATCCTAAGTTTCAATGGGACGATCCCTGTTCCACCTCCTAATAATGTGTAATTAATCCCACCACACAATTGCATAATCAGTAAACTCAATAGTAGTAAGTTTTGCCTCCTTTATTCGGAGTAGTTGTGACAATCAAAAACCAACTTCATTTTCTTTTCTTACTGAAGGTATGCTTTGGGATCACTTTTGCATTGAAATGATAGAATTTTCATCCTGACACTACCAAAGTTGTTGTCTACCTGATTTCCAACTTCTCTATCCCAATCAAATCTCCTATGACTACCTACTGACAACCTTTTAAACTCCTCTTCTAAACTATCCCCATCAAATTCATCCACAATTTCATCTTCCCTTTGATGAAACCTATTCCTTCTTGAGGGTTCAGAGTAATTGGTGGTTGCCTGCTTTGTGGCCCTTTTTTCACCCTATCCAACCTTTCATGTATAAGATCTAACTCGCTCTTTATGATCCATCTCATCTCCATCATAAATGCTTGTAATTGTAGGTTTGACCCAATGTGTGATTGAACCTTTTCATTTGTATTATCCTTTTAATTTTGAGACATAATTGGAATCTGCAAGATAATATTAGAATAAAAAGGAATGTCACTACACTCCCTCACGTGTTTCACTTGAAATAATGACAATACACTCAAATCCATTCGTGTTTCACTCTTTGGCTTTTATCTTTAATGAACTCTCTCTTATCTTTTACTACTCTTTTTCACTTAGTCAAACTCTTTATTGAACTCGAGAACTAAACTCAAAAATAATTATCTTGTGAAATCCAAAGACTTATATGAAAGAAAGGATAACAAGGGAACAAAGATGGAAGTAACAACAAAATGAAAGAAAAGTGAGAAATAAGGAAAGTAACAAATTTGAAAATTTTCAAATTAGGAAAGAAACTTTTAAGAAATGGAACAAATAAGGAAAGAGATCAAATAAGGAAGGTAAACAAATAAGAAAAGTTTTAAATTTAGAATAGTGCACCAATAAGAAAATTATTCGAATAGAAAAGTGTACAAATAAGGAACAATCCAAAACCCAACACCATAAAATTTAGAAAGTCTTAATCGGGAATTATTAAATTTGATAAAAATGATTTAGTAGACTTACCAAATTTGAACAACTCACATGAACAATTATCAATTTTGAGAACAAAATGTAAAAATTTGGAAGCTGCCTTCTTTAATCAATTTTTTTTTCTATGGCCCTTTTTTTGCCTTTTTTTTAATGGCCTTTTTTGGCCCTTTATTTCATGGCTTTTTTTTTTTTTCATGACCCTTTTTTTCACGCCCTTCTCTCTCTTATTTTTTTTTTGAAACTATGGCAACACAAAAAAAAAAATCAAGAACAAAAGAAACCAAAACTAAACCAATGAATGAAAAATTTTGGTCTTTACGATAAATCATATTTGGAATTAGAGTTTCAAAACCTAATTTACCAAAACACAAATAAGATCAAAGAAAGATGAAAGAAATATTGAATGGTAACCTGAATTTGCTCTGACACCAATTAATATGAATCCAATGGTTATAAAAACTCTAGAATCCACAAATAAGTTAATATAACCTAAGAATCGTTCCAATGAATGATCTTGAACTGGTTGAAATAAAGAGCTCAACCTATTACCCTAAAAGAGAAAAAACCTAAAGTATATGATCTTAGATTCATTTCTCACTAGAACAAGAATCTTGGTATAAAGATAAATCAAATGACGCCACAATTTAGATGGTTCAAAAGTCTAGACTGATAAGTCAAAAAACTAAACAAGACTCATATCTTGAATAAATTCAAAAGTTCTAAAAAAAAACAAGACTTGTGTGAAGAAAATTTCACAATGATATTAATTCTCTCAAAAGTTGTGTTTTTACATAATGTGTAATGGCCTTGTTGTAAGTTAGAAGTAATCCCTAAAATGACAATTAGAATATAAGTAACTTCTTAAAAAATTAAAGAAAAGGAAACTAAATAAAAATAAATTATTTTGACTAAATTTTTCTATATCTTGATCAAAACAAAGAAACTGTTTTTTTTTCCTATATCTTGATTGATTCTTGTTATTATTTTTTTTTTTATTCACATCCTCCCTTAGTCTTGGATAGTTTTGAACATTTTATTTTTCCAATTGGGCTTATTTGAGAATAATTAAGACACCCTTTGGTTATTCATTCACTTGGACTCCAATTTCTTGTTATTAAACCCTCTAAATTAAGTTATTCAGTGTTTTCTTGAACCTTTTAACTTGAGCCTTTGTCAACGGCCCAATTAGAAATTGAGTTGGATCCTGCGAATTCATGGAAATCTTGATTACCTCAACACCAGCGCTTGGTAATTGGTGGCGGCAGTGGCTAGCTTGCTAAGCTACTATCACTTGAAGTTCTATTTTGAGATTCTATCTTTGGTTTTCTGTTTGAAGAAGAGTGCTACTGGGGATCCTACAAAAGGTTGGTTTTGTCTTCAAGTAAGGCTGGAATCAAATTGGAGGTTCTTTTACAAGGAAAACCTTTGATAAGTTGTGGATGAAGATTTTTTTTTTTCATGGAGTTTGAGAATAAAGATTCAATGTCGATGTTGCAGGGTTGGGGTAGAGCCCTCTATAGGGTTGAAGGCTCCAAAGTCTTCTTGACACTCGGGCTTTGTAGGCTCAATTGGGCATTTTTGTTCTGCAAAGAATAGGGCCATATGGGTGGAAGCCCTACTTAATAATGAGATGTTGCAACTAGCAGGCTTGTCGATGAGTGAGAAGGCCCAAATCAAGAGGGTTATTCTAACACAGCTTAGTTGCTTCCTTGTTTTCTTTCATATGTGTAGGCCAAATTCATAGTAGCCCCTAAGCTGTAAGGTTGCTGTAATTCCACCTCCAACCACAGCCCCTCCAAGAGTCCAGCTATGAGTATGTTAACTTGCTTCTTTGTGAAGAGTCTGAAGTGCAAGCCAACAAGGACTATAACTCCCTTTGATACTCCTCCACTCTCCATGCCTATTTTAAATTGGCTAACTCACCATCAGGATTGACGCTCAAGGGAGGGTTAAATCTCAAGTGCCACTATTCGATAGATGTCTTTCGATCCATACCCCTCATTTTTGCTTAATATAAAAAAAAAACATAGATACGCTTCCCCCTTAAGGTAGAATGCTGCCAGCCTCAACTTTTCCCATATGAGTATTCTTTGATTTTTAATGAACCACTCACATTGATGGTTCCAAATCAGGGGATCCTCAATCCTATTATATGATGGGAATTCCAATTTAGAGAACCTCGGAATGGTAGTTCCTCGTTCTTGCTGGATGTTTCGCTCCTTCCTGTGGTCTATAAGGGTACAGTTGCTAGGGTTCAGCAAGAAGTCCTTTCATCTGTAAGCTCAACACTATTTGCTATTGCTGTAATAATTTCTTATGGGATTGCTCAAGTTCCTCCACCTTACCTAGTCACTACTTCATTCACTACTTGAATTCTCTATTGAATCTCTCTATTTAGCTAAACCATTCTGCAGAGTTTTCTATAATGGTTGACTCTAATACTAAATTAACATGAACTCTAGTATAGGATCTAGTCAATGGATACCAATGAAGGGAATTCTTCTCTTTTCTTACTCAAGTTTTTCCTTTCTTAAAACCCTATTTTTGACGGCTGAAAACTTGCTCCGTAACAAACTTCCAATCACACTTCTTTTAAGAGAGTTTAAAATTCTCTTTAGTGATCATACACTCTTTAAATAAAAGAGACTAGGGTTTACAATATAATATAATTCTTCTAAAAGCAAATCTCTAAAATCACTTTTAATATAAAAAATTCTCAAAATTTAGATAATTACAATTTTAAAAGATTGCTATCAATTAAAATAAAACAATTATTATTTTTCCTAGAGTCCTTTCTTCTTACTAATTCAAAATATTTTTCTAAAATATTTATTTTCAATGAATACAACATGTATATCACTTCTACTACATTGAGTGGTGAAAATCTGAAATCTTTGTTTAAGGATGGCAACTCCACCAATTCTAGCTACAAATTAATATTATAAGGTGGATGTAAAAGTAAGTGTAGTGTTAATATTATAGTTTTATAGGCTAACCAGCTATCAGTTGTTGTGTCCTATAATGCATTGGATCTTCTCGATACTAGCATTTCCTATTTCATTAATATTTCTCGTTTTCGAAACATTTCAACTTGTTAAATTAATTAATATTGTATAAAAATTATTATTTATTTTTTTTATATTTATACATTTTTCATATTTAATAAATTATTTAATTATATTTTTATATTATTTTTCTTATAATTAATAATTACATATTTAATCATTTTAAATTTTTTATTATAAAATAGGGTTATTCTATTATTTTTATAAAATAATTAATATTTATTTAAAAATTCTTATATCTTTTATATTTATGCATTTATTCATGTTCATATTTTCTGTATTCTTACAAAATGACATATTTTTTAGATTGTTTCGTATCCATTTTCGTTTTCCATTTTCATTTTTGTGCAAGTTGGCTTGTATCAATAAAGGAAATTGATTAACTAATTCATCCAAAGTCAAACATGCTCTACCTCGTCTTCTAAGTTATTGTCCCTTTTTTTTGTTTAAACAATTTTAGAATAAAAAATTCACATTCCTAGCAAATGAAGATTGAATAATAAGCAGATCAAAAAATTTCAACTAAAGAGAATCTAAAAATAGAATTTAATTAAAACCATGTAAAACCCTTGTCTCAGAAGCAAAGAGCTTTGTATGGATATAATGCCGTTTAAAAAAAAAAATTAAAACAGTACAGTTGGCAAAAACTTCCAAAGATGGAATATATATGTTGAGTCTTCAAAACTCGACACGTTTTAAAAAACAAGTGCATAGTACATGTCAAATCTTCAAGACTCGACATGTTTCCTGCCCCCTACCCTTATACAAATTCCAAATCCTATATCCATTCAATATTTATACAATTTCCAATTCTCATATCCATTCTTCAAACTATATCAATTCTCACATTCAAACTTCTCAACAACACATAATATTCAATTTTTCACTAACACAGCAAATCCAACAAACAAACCAAATTAAGTGTAGTAAGGTTAAGACATCAACACCAACACAAAATAGAATACAAATTTTATTAATATAACAAAATATATAAAGTACAGAATACATAAATTTTAATGTCAACGTCTTCTTCTACTATACTGTCTAATACCTAAATCAGTTCTAGTATCTGTACAATCATCACGAGACACTAAATCTAGATCATCTATCTGTGCGATCTGGGAGGGTCCTATATCCTTGTGGTGAAGTTTAGAAAAAGCAAGAGGGACAAATGATACACAAGTGGTGCATCATCTCTCTCAACCATATTAGTTCCTCATCCATATAAATATCGAGACGAGCTCCCCTTTGTGGAGCCCTTGGAGTGAAAATCTGAGGGATATCATCAAAAACATGTGTGTAGTAAGACGAAAACTCATCGTATGCACTAAAAGGTCCCGCGATGTCTGGATGCTAAGACGGTGGTGGTGACACATGATCTGATGATGATGGTGGTCTCCTAGAATGTGCTCTCCCTCGTCGTCCACTTGCTCAGTCCTCGTTACCTCCGTCCTTACTACCTTTAGCTAGTCTAGGTCTCAAAAGATATGCCATGTCATTAGCCAAGTGTAACACCGACACTGCGGTATCCGTACTAGTGTCCTGTTCATGAATTTTATAAAATATTTCTCAGTTTATATATATATATATATAGAAAATTTTTATTTATATTGATTTTCGATTTTGGGGTATTTACATTGAAATTTTTAGTATATTTAAAGTATCCGTATTACCGATTTGAAGCATATCTTATTTTGTTAAAATTGGAACCATAAAAAAAGGGAGAAGATGCTACGTTTTGGAGTGAAACACAGCACCCCCCAATTTCAATTAGGGTTAGAAAACCTTAATTAGTTTCTCTCTCTCTCCTTCTTCGCCTCTCTCTCCCGCAGTTCTCTCTCCCTTTTGCTCTCTCACTTTCTCTGCTACCTCTGTCGCTCTCCCTCACCCTCCACCGCCACTGTCGCCACCGTACACCACCACCACCACCACCACCACCACCTCTGTTTCACTTTCCCTCTTTATCTTTCTCTCTCTATCTCTCGTGGTTTCTCTTTCGTTTCTCTACACTTCTCTCGATCTCTCGCCCTCTTTTGATCAAAGTCGATTCTCTCACTCTCTCCGCCTATTTTCGCCACCACCCACGGCCGCCACCGCACACTGCCACAGCCACTACCGTCTTTCTCTCTTTCGCTTTACCTTACTCACTGTTTCTCTCTGTTCCTCACTCCCTGTCTCTAGATCTCACTGTTTCTCTCTCTCGGTTCTCCCTCACTCTGTTTCTCTCTCTCTCGGTTCGCCCTCTCTTTTCACTCTCTGCTCACTCTGTTCACTCCCGTGCGTAACAATGTGCGCTGTCTCTCTCCCTCTCACCCACTCACGCACGCAGCTCTCTGCTGAGAGCTCTTTATGCCACACTCTTATTGCAACCTCGACTAAAGCCCCAAACTGTAGTCGTCAATCAAACTTCTAAAAACCCTAGGCCACGGGTTTGCATAGGTAAGAACAGACTTTCGATTTTAGTTCTAGGGTTTGAATATTCTGAGTAGCTAGGTTTAATTGCTCACATGTACTTCAATTAGGAGACATTATAGGATTTCGAACCGAGTTGTGCACGGATGTTAGGTCTGCGACCCGAGAAAAACCTAGGTGAGGAGATTTCTGCTCTATTCGATAAATTGAATGAATCTAGGGTTGAATCTAAGGTGAAAAGTTCTGTATAATTTTAGAATGTAAGTCGAATGCGAATAGAATACAATTTCTAAAATGTTTACATATGATTATTAAGGTTAAGTTTAGAAGTCTACATGAATTTGGGTTGTTCAGTATGAAAGAAGCGTGTTATAGGATCATAGAATCATGTTAAGTTACTTTGAATAGTTTCCCTCAAAGTTAAAATTTGAAATATATATGAAAGAAATGAGCCGTAAAATGAAGGATATTGTATATTTCATGTCTTTCTTAGGTTGTTTTGAGTTGTTAATTGGCAAAATGGTTTTTATATGAAAGATAGTTTAAAAGTTATGGTTAGAGTTTAAGGATTGTTGTAATTTTTTTTAATTATAAGTTGTTCTGCCTATAGGCGATCTAAATACGATCTTCGTGTTTTGAAACTGGATTTTTACACCTTGAAAATGACATATGGTTTGAAGCGTTTGGATGAGAATCGAAAAGTTTATGATTTTTCAAAGATTTTCTATCTTGTAAAAGATTTATTTATTTTAGGCTTGCTTCCGACTTTGAGAGGTCTTTAGGATTGAATTTGACTTGATTTTGATTGTGTTGATTATTTATAAATGAAATGTGTTGAATTGTAGTGCTAATGTGGGGTTATATATGTGTGTTTGTTGGTTGAGATGAAGATGAAAGATATGCAGAAAGTTAATATAAGAATGATGTATAAATATGTATGTTTGTTGATTAAAATAGAAAGAAGAAAGGTATATAATGTGCAGAAATTTTCTGCACTAATAGTGATCGAAAAGAGACCATTTACATGTTAATTGTGATGTGTATGATGGAGAAAAGGAGTAAGAATGGGTGCAGAACTTTTCTGCACTAGAAATGAATGTAAAAAGATCATTTTATGCAAATTTTTGGAATAAATTGTGAGAAAAAGGAGAAAGGAAGTTGTGCAGATTTTTGGTAGTAAATTGGGATTGTAGGTATGTGCAATTTATGCCAAAGGTGTGAAGAATATATGTATGTACATGTATGAGAAATGTATGTGTGTTGTGTAGGTATGTCGAAGGAGAGAAGTTTGTAAGGATTTGGAGTGTAAATGTGTATTTACTTTGACCGAGAACATTGAAGAGATTTGGAAATAGAGGGTTACATAAATTTTGAGTTGCATATGTATGAATGATGATTTTGATGGTTGAAAATGATATTGTGTTAGTTAAATTTTGTACCTTTGGAAAGGTGTGATTGGAGTTGTTAGTTTTCGTGATTTAAAAAGGGGATGGTTTATATAAGACATTGAGAGTCTAATTAAAATGTATAGACTTCAATCTTATATAAAAGATTTGTTAAAATAAAATGTAACATTGAATATTTCAATGTTATGACATTTTTATGTGTTATATGTGTTAATATTGTAGTGATATATTGGTTGATCGTTCGAGGAGGACTCTTTCTGTCGTTGTGGAGCACTTTAGGGAGTGACGTACCTTCTCATATAAGTGAGTGAGACCCTAATCTCTTGCATAAAATAGTGAAACATGTTTTCTGTCGTATTTTCAATAAAACATGCTTTTGATATGCATTGACTCAACGTATGATATTAAAATTCAAATTTGTTTTGTGACTTTTGGAGTGTCGTAAATTTATGTTTCCTATGACTATGCATCCATGGTTTGAAATGAATTAATATTGTGCCATTATTTGAGAACTAGAATATTTTCTATTTTACCATTGCATCGGTATGTTGATTTGAAATGATTTTGATGAAATATATTAGCACGCGAATTTGAAATATTTTGATGAACTATGCGGGTTGGATACCTACTAGTTATGAGATGATATAGCTATGTGGGTTGGATGCCTACTAGTTATGAGATGATATGATGATATGATATTACTTGATGGATTCCGTAGCTATGAAGGGCGTTTGTAGTGGCACCGGGATGCCCGGATACGCTTCTACAGGAGATATCCGCAAACGTCACATATGCATGCGATAGGCGTGGCCGGTTGAACTCACATATGGGGAGGACGCGTGTGCGTCACCGTCTAGCACCGGGCGGGGTCCTATTGATGAGTCTGAGTAAGCAAGGGCTAAGCTCATGGCCAACGTCGGGGTAGAGAGTGACTTTTGAA
This sequence comes from Dillenia turbinata, assembly GCA_037126225.1. Classification (NCBI taxonomy): domain Eukaryota; kingdom Viridiplantae; phylum Streptophyta; class Magnoliopsida; order Dilleniales; family Dilleniaceae; genus Dillenia; species Dillenia turbinata. Next base: position 7,075,475 of record JBAMMX010000024.1, read on the forward strand.
CATTTGCATAATAAAATCCCTCGATACGTCTGTCCTTGGTCATGGTTGACCTTTGCAAGGATCCTTTCGGTTTGCTTTATAATATACTTGATTTTTAAATGGATGCATAAACGTATGATGTCGTGTGATTGATTAAATGATTTCATTTTACTAAATATACCATGATTTACTGCAATACTTGAATTATTGTTTACGAACGATCTTGTTTGACACTCCAATGGTTCACTCACACTATTTGTACTTAATATTAATCCCCTCACTTACTGAGTATCTTCCTTGATACTCACCCCTCCCCTTTCCTTCCTCAGATAGGGTTATTGTGCTAGAGCGACACATTTGACTCTAAAGGGCTTGGTGGCTCATTAGTGGATTTGGTTATTCACGACGGTGAGAATTTAATTTAAGTTGAAATTTGAAATCCTTATTTTATATCGACCTTGCGAGGTTTTGATATTGAGGTCCGTAGTTGGCCGTGTACATTTTTATGGGATGACTGTATAAATTATGGACATTGTTTGTGAAACTCTCATATTATACTTGCATTGAGGCATTTGTAAGCATTTAAAATGTAATTTGGGAATTTGTTATACAAATTGTATAAAATTTAGGCCCGCTCGGTGTGGCGGCTATTCACGCTCTAGTTGGGCATGACAGTAGAAGTTTGTGGTTAGGACTGCTAGTACTTATATTAGCTTTGCATTGTTCTGGTTGTCCGTTGTGGATTGGTTGACAGGATTTGAACGTGGGGATTGTTGTGAGGTCGGGATGGTCATTTATTTATTTGACAGGATGGATGTCCATTATACAGGTTTATTTGTACATGGAAGACCTCCGAAATATGGGGAGGTTCTGCCCGATTTTATGTAAAAATGTAGCTAGCATTCAGGGCAACGGACAGCTGCTCACGACCCCACTTCAGGGCGTGACACCAAGAGCGAAATGGCTTAATCAGCCAACCTATGCATGTCGACACCCTTGATGTCTCGAATCTGATGCAATGTGTCCCACTACAACAAAGTGTATATATATATATATATATATATATATATATTAGTTAAACTAATAAATTTAAATTATTGATATAAATAAAAAATAGGAAGTTGTATACTTACCACGTGGCCCAAACAAGCTTCTTGACGACCAATGAATTGACGGGAGATGATGCGGTACTAGGTGGAGTAGGCAAAATCGATGACGAGTCCATAAAACGTGTCAAGCAAAGCTGGATGGTCGTGTCGCTAAATCCATATATCTACATAGCATGCATACTCCACCGACTAATTAATCTCTAGTAGACCCCTCGTACTAGTATCCTAGAGTCAATTCTCAGTGTCACAATGAATAGGAATATACTAGAACCCTCCATATTGATGGATCATTTTATCTGAAAAGTGTCACTCTACTATACTAAAATAGATAAGCGGTATGCACGCATGCTAACTATCTCTTCCCTTGTAATAGTAGTTAGGGAGGAAAAACAGTACGTCCTTAGTGTATGGAACCTACACGACCTTATCCATCGTCTACCTATCAAGTGCTTCTCTATACACTAACACCTTATACGTGAGAGGCAAGTGACATCTAAGTCCACCTTCCATCGCAAAGTGAGTGGACCATCCTCCATGTGCACTGATCACCTAATAGGAGTTGTATAAGGGAACCTCTCCTATACCCAAATCTATAAAAGAACTAGTGCCCCACCTATCTCACGAGAATCTACATGCGTTGTTATGCAAAGTTATCTGTACAAATATGTCAAGTACGCAGAGCCCTAACTACGATTATTAGAGGAACCTAAATCCTCTAACTATAACAAGTATTGTAAGTGTACAAAGTATGCTATCTTATCATAAAATAGCACACCCCTTATCAATAATAAAATATATGTCCATGTCCACTATATAATATCTATCTCATCTACACCAATGGGAAACTCAATAAAAAAATCAGATAATCATGACATACTCAGAGTGTAATCCCTAAGAGCAGAGTGTAGAGGTCTAACTCCCTACAACCTCTCATACACATCACCCCACGGGATACCCATCATCCTAGCTACTTCAAGAATCCTATCTACAAGTAAAGCTAAAAGTATCTTTATATTCTGTAGGGTGATAGTGAGCTCACTATAGGGCATGTGAAACGTATGTATCTCCTACCTCTATCACTCTACTAAAACTATAATTAGATGCCAATCCAACTGTATAAACAACAATCTAGCTACACCCAAAAATTCTACTACTCTAAAAAAGGAAGCACTCGCTAATCGATGTGACCATGTTGCCAACGTCGTAGAATAGCCTCACATCGATGATAAGTGAGCCATGCAGTGGTGTCCTCTCTATTCCAAACCCTCAAAGAATGGTGACCTCGCTGCAAGCATAGAATGCTCTAATAAGTAGGTCCTGGATCTATCTAAGACAGAAGGAAGGAAAAAAATATTAGTACAATAGTATAATAATGGTTAACAGAGACAAGCCTTTTTGTATTCGTAATGAATGCTCCCACACCCTACAAGCAATAACAATAGACAAGCTAAGAAAGGGCTTCGGCCTATACGTTTCACTTGTTATTTACACTTATACAACTAGCATTGAAATTTAAATACAATAGATTTATTAGATTTGTTTTAATTTTAAATTTTTTTTGACAAAGACTAGACATTCCAACACCAAATCTCCATTACTAGCCATTAACACTTAGTACATTAAATGTATACAAAATACATCAACACTGAGTACATTAATACTTAGTATATTTAATGTATGCCAAATACATCAACACTGAGTATATTAATACTTACTACATTTAATGTATGCCAAATACATCAACACTTAGTATATTAACACTTAGTGCATTAAATGTATGCCAAATCTCCATACTTAGAACATTAACACCAAATCTCCAATCGTTTGAAAAATCATTAACATTCAGTACATTAAATGTATGCCAAATACATCAACACTTAGTATATTGAATGTATGCCAATTAGATTAAATGTTTCACAAATACAAGATGTTCAGTACATTAAGAAATACAAAAATTACATTTAAAATACAAATACAATCAAGCATTTGGATTTGTTTAGGTCAGACAATTTCTTCGATTGTGTCCCTGTCTGCCACAAAGTCTACATCTCATTTGCCTTGTGCATCTCCTCCTATTATGACTCTCTGCACTACAACTCCTGCATTATGTCTACGATGATGATTCCTGAAAATCCATCTCGTTGTGATATTGAGATGATTTAGGTCTTCCTTTCTCATGCCTAAGTGATCTATTAGGAATGATGGTTGGGTAAGAACCCACGAACCATCCCAAATAGTCTCCCATCGGTGAGAAATGATGTTTATACAATCTAAGTTGATATTCCCATGTATACTATTTTTCGATGATTATATGCACATCAGTCATCATCCTTGCGAGTGCAACAATTGCATGGGAGCAAAGAATTCTATACGTTTATCACTTCCCACATATGCAACGCCTATTTCTTACATCTATGATCTGTTTATTATCTCCCTTTTAGGTTGTGCAGAATGTTGGAGGATATACAATGAAGCTATCAGAATGTGCAAAGATCGTCGAAATGTACAAATGTTGGAGGATTTACACTGGTAGAGGTGTAGGTTAGGGTTTCGGGAGTTCATCGTGTGTGAAAAGGAGAAGAGAGAAGAAAAGAAAGAAATAAGGGAAAGGGGATGGTTTATATGGGGTTACGAACATGTCGAGTTTTCAAAACTCGACATGTGCTATACATGTTGAGTCTTCATGTTGTCGTATCATGTCCAGTGTTCAAAACTCGATATAAATATACTATATTTAGAATTTTTTACCAGCTGTGCTGTTTAATTTTTTTTAATGGTATTATATCCGTACAAAGCTCCTAGAAGTATATGAAAAATGTAAAGAAATAACTCAAGATATTTTTGAAATAAAAATAAAATTCAAAGTTAGAATTACCATAATTTGTCTTTGACACTATCAAAGTAATTAGTTATCAATCTATAATCAGGGCACACTATTATCACATCCACAAAATTAGTTAGAGAAATGACCTCAAAGCTTGAAGGATTATTCAAGTCACCTTGGAGGAATGTAGCTTTCCCTCAATTATGTCATGGAAAAAAGGACTACAATTTTCATTTGATGTAAGATGGTTTCCAACTTGATTGTGATGTCCTAAAACTTTAGACTTTCCATATGAAAAGACTTGAGATTTTGAAAAAAAATATTGCAGCACTCAGGGCGGGTGAATATGAAAGTGTAAAAAGATACTAATGCTCAGAGTTATAAATGTTCTTTCTGTGTGAAATCTGAAATTTATGGTTTAATTGCATGAATGATTTGTAACCAACAAAATAAATTTTGATGTTGTAAATTGAACCATGGAATTTGGTGAAGTAAGAAATAGAAATTTGGACTTGGATTGAACTAGTAATTTAGCCTAAGTTTCGAATATAATTCATAAGATTAACAAATCATCTTAAAGCCCAACACAAGTGAAATCCAATTCTTTGAATCCATTATGGAGCCATTCTTTGAAACCATTAAGGAGCCCAATAATTGAGTTAAGAATGCCCCAAAAAACTCCTCCCACATATTTGATGCTCTTTCCTTTTGTTCCTATCCTTTCTTTAACAAATAATAGTTAGAAAAGTTAAAAAAGGCTATTAAAGAGGGCATTTAATGTTACTTTTTTTCATGTGATGAGTCATAATTAAATAAATAAAAGAAAAATGGGGTAATTGTGTTTTGTCTTTGTGTGTGTGTGCGTGAGACTTGAAAGAGAGAAATAAAGAGAGAGAGAGAGGGAGACTGAGAGACCTTATTCTTGAATCTTCCATAACTATTTACTATTTTACACTTCTTTCTCTTCCATCTGCCCGCTTCTACCAAGCAATTTTTTAGCAAGTGCTATGATCTCTAAGCCTTTCTAGCTTGCTCTTAACACTTTCTAGCAAAGTCTTTGAGTTGATCATAAGAAAAAGTTAGGATTGGAACAAATTGGTGCAAGAAGGTTGCTATTTGGGGGTGATCTTATTGGGGGACTGATGTGAATCATTGAATCAAGTACAAGGTAACCTTTAACTCCATAGTTTAAAGTTTCTATTTATCATTAAAATAGGGATAAACACCACGTTTCATGATTTGAACTTAGAAGAGTGATGAAAGATTAGATTGAACATAGAAACCTAAATTTCTGCAAACATGGCAGTCTGACGTAGCTGTAGTCTTTTTGTTATGAATTTCTCTGTATGAATGCAAATTAAGTGAGGTTTTTTGTATGTGAAACTAATCGTATGTGTCTTAAAAATGAGATATGATTCGTTGGATTCTAATAAGAATTAGATTTTTGGTGATTTTTCAAATTGAGACCTTCTGCAGAATAATTCCCTGTTTCTATACTATTTCGGCTAAGAATTTGGCTCGATTTTGAGATATCTTCTAAACTGAATTAGGCTAATCTTTGAACATAAAATTTGTAGATCTATATCTTATCTTTAATTTGAGATAAGAATTATGTGAATGAATATGTGTAGTGAAAGTTACAACTATTTTCCCATGACTGCGCAGATTGAAAATTATGCAGTCCAGACCACATAGGATAAATCTCCATGTCTTTGTGTTATTGGAGTAGGTCTAAACTACAAACATAAAAATTGTTGTTTTATGGATAGTTTTTAAGTGGAAACTGGATGTTTTACAGTCCAAGAATACTAGTTCAAAGTGGAATTATTTTTCTAAGATATAAAGAGATGAGAATAAACATTGGAAATGAGTAATGAACATTTTAAGTATTGAGACATATTTTCTACTTTGCATATCATGCATTTGACTTCTTAGTAGTATTGGATAATGTCTAATATAAGTTTTATATTGTGATTTACATAACCATTGGGTGAAGATCCATCGAACCAAGATAAGGTTGAAACTTTGGATTAGTGGGAGTGCATACCCTCCCCAAACTGTGAGTGAGACTTTTATATTTTGTTTAATGAGAAATGTTTTTATGTGTTTTGAATACTTTATTTTGAAATGTGTTTTTATAACTTTAATTGAGTGTGATATGTTCTCATGAACTATGATGTTGCAAATATGAACTTTGAGATATTATTGCCACATAATTTTACATTATTTGATGATTAATGTTCATTGGGACAAAAAGGAGTATGGGTTGCAAATTAGCTTTGGAATTTGATTGTAAATGAAAATTCTATTTTTGGTGACCAATTGTTCACGCAGCTGCTGTGGTTTATTACTCACTCATGACCGGCAAGAGGAAAAGCGGCATGAGTCGACTCAGATATTGGATTGGGATAGTGTGATGCAGGGCACTAACCCACCCAAGGTTACAGTTGGACAGCCATGAGTCACCAATGGTGATGTCCAACCCAACACCAAGGATGAAACAATTTTTTTTTAAATAAATGATGGAATAAAACCCTTGGTGGTTCTAGTCCTTAACCCCAACTAAAGTCTTGGATTGGAAAGTATGCTTTCGACAGCTCCAAAATTTTGAACAAAATACAACCCATTTGATGCAAATAGAAATGTTTTACTTTGAATACATTGATGGTTAATGCTTTGTGAATACTTGTGAACTTGGGAATGCTTTTACAATGGTAACATTGAATTTGTTGACAATGGCTTTAGAATATGATCACACTCCCACTATAACACTGATTTCTGGTGACTATATATCATGTACCACTCCTCATGATTCGATATATATATATAAGTATCCTTTTGAGACATCTAAAATGAAATTCTATTTATCTATTTATTTATTTTAAGGTTTTGTCTCAAAATCACTAAAACCGAAAATTTTATCGGTAAGTCAAAAACCTTCTCGGCAAGTGCCGACAAGACATAAAGAAGTCAAAAATTTCTAAGAGAAGGTCTACACACTTAAATAAACATATTTAAATGAAATTTCACATATTTAAGAAATTTTGAATAAAATTTCATAGGGACAAAAAATGCAAATTGTTAAAAATTAGAGGTCTAAATGTAATTAAGGAAAGTGGAGGGACTAAGTTGCAAACCACTTAAGGATGGACAATTGGAGCCAAATGATTGGTCAAGAGGGCAACAATGTTGGTTAGTGGCCACATGTGATGGTTCCATATTCACGAAAGCTCATTGGATGAGAATTTATGCATGAAAGCTCATTAAATAATAAATTATGCATAAAAACAAAATGGAGTAGCTTGTGACACTTCTCCTTTGACATGGCCAGCCAACAAGACATCTAGTGGAGTGCATGGAGTTTACTTGAATCAACAATTGCATGGTTTAAGTGATAAGACAAGCGTGTGGTTGAGATGTGCATGAGATGATCCAATGGTCAAGGATAATTTGTTAGGTTTATAAAAGAACTTATTTAGGAAAAATTTGGCTCATTTTCTTCATTCAACCCCCCTTGGATGAAATAAGTAGGATCCATATCCAATTTAAGTTCAACCATAAAGTCAAAGAGGTAAGAGCATTGTTGGAAATTTTAGAATTTTAAGTTGGAAGTATAGAATTGTTGTATAGAAATTCATATGTATTTTGATTTGATTTTGTTAAGGTGATAAAAAATTCAAGGATTCAAAGTGAGTACTTGTATGTATTGTTAGCAAGAGATCTTACAAAGGAGGTAACATGTTTTAACTTATGCAAAGATTAAATTATTTGATGAGTAGTTACATTAGTATCTATACTAGCATGCTAGATATTAATTTCTAGATTGAGTCTTGTGTAGTCTTACTATGATATCTCATTCTGTAGAAATAAAAAATCTAAACCTTTTGCCTATGTAAACTAGACTTCCTAAAATTTAAAATGGTATATTATGTTAAACATTTCATGAAGGAATCGATTTTTAGTAATTTTTGGAAGTTTAGTATATTTCACCTACTCTATTTCATACTTTGTGTACGACCAGTATCTAGTGTTAATTTTTAAGATATCGTTTATATGGAATTTGGAGAAACTTAAAACATGAAAGTTTTAGATGTCTATCTTATTTTTAATTTAAGTTAAAGATCACTTGAATCGGAATTGTATGCGAAAAGTTATGATATTTTTTCTAAAACTGTACAGAAGTAGTTTTAAAACTAAAACTGAACTGGAAATTGAATTTTATAAAATTATACACTTAAAATCTGAGAATAGTCAAAACTAGAAAGTTTTAAATCTATGTCTTCTATTCGATTTAAGATAAGAATCACTTAAATTGGATAAGCACACAGGGAGATATAAAAATTCTCCTAAAACTGTGCAAAGTTGATTTTAGGAACTTAGATTGAGAAAGTTATAAAATTTTCTGAATTCGTGTGGTCAGAATTTGAAGTTGGTTTGAACATAAAAATTGGAGATATGTGTCTTAACTTTAAGAAAAAATTTGAATCATTTGAATCCGATTAAAAGTTTGGAAAATATCACGATTTTACTAAACCTACATGTGGTAGGTTTTATATAAATTTTACTCTAAATATAGAATTTTGAGATTTTACCTTATGAAAGAAAATATTTCCATATGCATTTTGTAATCCGACAATATAATATTGTCAAAATAATTAAATTGATAAAATATACATATTATTTAATTTGGGCGTAGGGTTACGTTTCGTATGAAGGGTGACTCATTCGAGAAAACGAGGACAGTTAGAGGGAGTGGCGTAACCTCCCCTGTCAAGGTGAGTAAGACGAACTATTTCTGATTTTAAATGAAAAAAATAGTTTCGATCATGATTTTTATAAAAAAAAAAATTGAAATGTGATTTAGAAACGTTTTAGTATTTGTAGCATGTTTTGAAATGATATTTTGTAAAACTTACATTCTGATATTTTGATGACTTGATAGTGCTTATTTTTACGAGTAAAGATTTATGAATGATGACATATGGTACATGTGTATACTTATGGGATGGTGTATAGTGGCTATAGCACACTCTTTACCACGATATTGAGCATTTACCTGACGTGGTGGGGTAACACGGGAGCAAGGGTTTGGATCCCGTGTCTCTGACCAACGGATCCAATAGACGAGCACTACGTGAGGACCGTGTCAATACCAAGGGAAGGGGGTTAAAAGAAAAATATATGTGTTTTATTTATATGATATTATGGTGACCCCTTGGTGGATTTTACCCTAATTAAGCCAAACTATGGGTAAAATGCATTTTATTACCGACTGACATCCCATGATGCATGATTTATAATAAGGATGCATATTATTTTGAATTATATGATATGTTGCAAATGAATGAAATATAATTTAAAAATGATGGTTTAACTTGCCACTCTCACAAATTTATTTATTGTCATTATATAATCCTTGCACCTTACTCACTGAGTATGTGGATTATACTCACCCCTCATATTTAAAATTTTCAGCTTATACTGCACTTGACTTACATTGAGATACTGTTCTACGAGTTTTACAGGGAGATGCTACCGGGTAAGTATTCATACCCATCTTTATTTATGATTGAACCATGCATATAAATATTATATGTAAATTAAAGGCAAATATTTTAAATAAATTTTCTAAAAATTTTCTTCTTCAAATTTTTCAATGTATGATTTGACTTAAGATATTGAGTAGGGTCATGATATTAGTCATAATTTTAACCTTGCGTCACCTCGGTGTGTGAGTAGGGCATACTCGTGCCTTGAGGAGTCGTGGCGGTCTGTTCGCGTGTTCGACCCGTGGGTCGGGATGTGACAGATTTCGGTGCTATCAGAGTGCTTGATTCTGTATCTACTCTATTTTGCTTCCAGTATTTGTAAAATATTTTTTAAAGAATTTATAATTTGCCTCCTATGGTTATATAACATTGATTCTTATTAGGGGTTAGGTTGGCACCTAACCCTTTGCTTTCCCACTCTTAAGTACTAAGCGTGATCCATTATGTAAAGGGAGTTGATGGGGTGGTGGACGGCCCACTGAGACCAGATGAGAGTACCACCTGCATCGGCGGTTGAGACTCCGCCTATACCCACAGCAGTACGACGCCCTCTCTAACACTGACGACTACGCTGACTACTCGATAGATGACAGAGGTCTCCACCTTGCTGAGAGGCCAGGAGTCTAGGGTATGAGTCCTTCTCTGGGATCTATGGCCCCGTCGTGGCTAAGAAGTGGCTCAAACAGATCGAAGAGGTTGTGGAGGACAAGGGAGTTGAGGACAGACTTAAGCTGGAGATAATAGTCAGACTGCTAGAGAAAGATGCCGGTGACTGGTGGGACGACATCAAGGATAGAGCGGATGAGCCACTGACTTGGGATGACTTTCTAAGGGAGTTTGATTCCCAATATTACACGATATTCGACCGCGACATAAAACGACAAGGGTTCTTAGAGTTGAAGCAAGGCCAGAAGTTTGTGTCAAAGTACGAGATTGAGTTCCGTAGTTGGCAGCATTTTTCCCAGAGTTAGTGGTGACTGAGGCGACCAAGAGATTCAAGTTTGAAAATGGACTAAATATCACCATCAGAGACTGGATAATAGTCTCCAAGGAGGATACATATGCTAGAGTTCTGTAATGGACACTGAGAGCATAGCAGAACATCAAAGAGCGGAACAGACTCCGCGAGCAGCAAAACCAAAGGAAGAGGCCTGGATTTGGATAGGGACAGAGCTCCAAGAGGAGAAGAGCTAAGATTTATATAGGACAGCCCTAGATAGGGGCCCGAGACCACACCTAATGGGTAGTATGGGTAGTCATCGACCCCAATAAGTACACCAGGAGGTAACTTGGGCACTACGCCATGGTCCAGAGGAGCACAGAGAAGGTCCTACCCGATTTGTAAAAAGGTATACCCAGGCCCATGTCGATTCTCTGGTAGATGTTATCAGTACAGAAAGGAAGGACACTTCAAAGATCGTTGTTCCGATCTACGAGCTGGGGGTATAGTCATGCCCTAGATCAGAGCTTTTCTTATGGCCCCAGGGGTAGCTCAGCACCTTCTACGGCACCTCGTCATAGTACTGTAGGGAAGTCTTTCACTAGGAGTAACATGCCTGCTCCACCTCCTCGTTAGCAGCCTAGGACGCTGGCTAGACTATATGCTATAACCGACGAGGAGGCACTGGCCATCCAGACATAATAACAAGTGCTACCCCCATTCCTTATCCTGATGATGTAGAAGAAATTTAGACTATGATTTATTTTGGTGAACTTTGAAAGATGATATATATTCATTTTGAGGTTTTATCCTTAAGTAATTTTTAATTATTTCGATGGCATTGGGCTAACGGATTTTATAAATTCGGGTGATAGGCACTATGATTATCTTTGGAAGAGATGTCCGTGTGTTGGTTGACACTAGGGCAAATAGTTCTTTTGTGAGCATGGATTTCGCTCACTACACCGACAAGGTTCTAGTATCACCGGATAAAACGCTGCTAGTCATTACTCCCTTAGGGGAGTAGATTGTCAGGAAAGAGGTGTACGGAGACTATGGAGTCGAGGTGGAAAGCACAATGTTAAAGGCAGATCTGATTCACTAGACATATGGGACTTCAATGCCATCCTGGGTATGGACTGGCTACACCGGTGTAGAGGTTCAGTGGACTGTTTTGCTAAGATAGTCAATTTTTGAAGACCAGAGTGTCCAATATTGGTTTTTCACGGAATTAGACGGGTTCTCCCTAATTGTGTGATATCAGCTTTGGAGGCCCGTAGATTGATGAGTAAGGGCTGTACAGCATATCTGGTATATATTGTGGACACCATAGTAGAGGGACCAAGAATAAATGATGTCACAATGGTGCAGGAGTTTCCTGATGTATTCCCTGAGGAGCTATCTAGATTACCTCCAATCCAGGAGTTCGATTTCACCATTGATTTGGCACCAGACATTGCGCATATCTCCTTTTCGCCATACAGGATTGCCCTGGCAGAGCTGAAAGAGCTAAAAGTTCAGTTATAAGAATTGTTGGATAAGGACTTCATCAGATCGAGCACTTCGCTTTGGGGTGCTCCGATATTATTTGTCTGAAAGAAGGATGATACTATCAGACTATACATCGATTATCGATAGTTAAATCGAGTGACCATAAAAAATCGATACTCATTACCTCGGATTGATGATCTATTTGATCAGTTGCAGGGGGCCCTGGTTTTCTCTAAGATCGACCTGAGATCCGAATATCATCAGCTACGGATTAGGGAAGGTGATATTCCCAAGACAGTCTTTAGGACCTGCACGGCCGCTTTGAGTTCTTGGTGATGTTATTTGGGCTGACTAATGCCCCAGCAGCTTTTATGGACCTGATAAACGGGGTATTCCACTCCTTCATGGATAGATTTGTTATCGTCTTCATCGATGATATTCTTGTATATTTGAGGAGTGATGAGGAGTATTCCCAGCACCTACAGGCTGTATTACAAACACTCTGTGAGAATGAACTATATGCCAAATACTCCAAGTGGGAGTTTTAGCTAAGGGAGATTGACATTCTGGGTGATGTGGTTTCTGCCGATGGAATCTTTGTGGACCCGAATAAAGTTAAAGCTATTCTAAAATGGGAGCAACCACGGAGCATTATGGAGGTTTGGTGGGATATTATCAGAGGTTTGTAGAGGGATTCTCCATGATTGCCACTTCACTCTCCAACTTGACGCGGAAAGAGGTCAAGTTTGTTTGGGATGACTGTTGTGAGGTGAGTTTTCAGGAACTCAAACAGCGACTAACAACGACACCCATCCTCGCTCTCCCTACTAGCGACTATGAGTACGATGTATACTGCGATGCCAACTGACAAGGACTAGGTTATGTCCTGATGCAGAAAGATCGGGTCATCGCTTATGCCTCCTAATAACTGAAGAGACATGAACTGAATTATCTTACCTATGACTTAAAGTTTGCTGCTATTATGTTTGCCTTGATAATTTGGTGACACTATCTATACAGGGTTAGTTACCGGTGTATACAATCACAAAAGCTTGAAGTATCTACTCACTCAGAGGGAGCTTAATCTCAGGTAGAGGAGACGGTTGGAGCTTCTCAAAGACTATGATTTGATTATTGACTACCATATAGGGAAAGCAAATGTCATTACGGATGCATTAAACTGCAAGTCGTCATCTTCAATACCCACCGAGGGTTCTTATCTCTCGTGCCTTATTGGACTTCGGTCACTAGGAGTCAGACTGACCACATATGATTTTGGAGCACTTTTAGCTAGATTTGAGGTGAGATCGACTCTGCTTGGCCACATTCAGAAATTTCAGTCTACTGATGAAAAGTTTCAGGGGATTGTTGAGAGGATCAACAAAGGGGAAGGCAAAGACTTCAAAGTCAGGGATGATAGCTTAGTGGTTTTTGGGACATGTATCTGCATTCCCAAGGATGATGACCTTAGATATGCAATATTGGAGGAGCCTCACTGTTTAGCCTACGCTATGCATCCTGGTAGCACAAAGATATACTGAATGATTCGAGAAAGTTACTGGTGGGTGGCAAGAAGCATGAGATAACCAGTTTTGTTACCCAGTATTTGGTATGCCAGCAAGTGAAGGCTGAGCATCAGTAGCCCGTCGGCACACTATAGCCTCTTCTCATTCCTGAGTGGAAGTGAGAACATATCACCATGGATTTTGTAATAGGTCTTTCGTGAATTTCGGCACGACACGATACTATCTGGGTAATCGTAGACAGACTCACCAAATCTGCACACTTCCTTCCTATCCGCAGTAGCTATCCACTAGAGGGTTTGGCTCCCTATACATCAGTGAAATAGTTCAACTGCATGGAGTTCTAGTGTCCATTATATCGAACAAAAACCTACGTTTTACCTCTCGATTTTGGTCGAAGTTGCAAGAGGCCATGGGTACCCGACTGAAGTTCAGTACTACATTTCACCCCCAGATGGATGGTTAGTCTGAGAGAACCATTCAAACACTAGAGGATGTGTTGGGATCCTATGTCAGGGACTTCAAGGATAGTTGGGACCAACACCTCCTGTTGATCGAGTTCGCCAACAATAATTACTATTAGGCTAGTATTGGGATGCCACCATACGAAACCTTGTACGGGAGGAAGTGCCGGATGCCCTTGTGTTGGGACGAGGTCGAGGAGAGACGACTCAGTTGTATAGATTTGATTGAGGAGACCCGAGAGAAGGTGAAGGTCATTCGTGCTCAGATTAAAACTGCCCAGGATAGGCAGAAAAGCTATGCAGACAGATGACGACAACGACCTTTTGAGTTCGGGGAGGGAGACATGGTGTTTTTGAGGGTATCCCCTTGGAAGGGGATGATCCGATTCAGACAGTGGAGAAAGCTTAACTCCAGGTACATTGGACCTTTCCGAGTCCTTGAGAGGATTGGGAAAGTGACATACATATTGGACCTGCCTCTTGAGCTAGCATAGATTCTTGATATATTCCATGTCTCGATGCTGAGGAAGTACCTTCCTGATCCTTCCCATGTACTAGAGCCTCTACCAGTAGAGTTGAGCGATGATTTGAGTTTCCCCATTCAGCCCGTAGCCATCTTAGACAGACAGACAAAGAAGTTACGGAGCAATGAGGCCCCCCTGGTCGGAGTACTTTGGAGGAACCACCAGGTCGAGGAGCAGACTTGGGAACCCAAGGATATTATGAGGAGACAGTACCCCCAACTATTTGATATATAATTTCAGTTTAGTTTCGAGAACGAAATTTTTGTTAAGGTTTTAGGAATTGTAACATCGATTTCTGGTGATTGTGTATCATGTACCACTTCTCATGATTCAATATATATATAAGCATCCTTTTAAGACATCTAAAATGAAATTTTACTTATCTATTTTTTTATTTTAGGTTTCGCTTCAAGATCACTAAAATCAAAAATTTTATCAGTAAGCCAAAAACCTTCTCGGCGAACGCCAACAAGGTCTAAAGAAGTCAAAAATGACTAAAAAAAGGGCTACACACTTAAATAAATATATTTAAATGAAATTTCACATATTTAAGAAATTTCAAATAAAATTTCATAGGGACCAAAAATGCAAATTGTTAAAATTTAGAGGTCTAAGTACAATTAAGGAAAGTGGAGGGACTAAGTTATAAATCACTCAAGGATGGATAATTGGAACCAAATGATTGGTCAAGAGGGCATCAAGGTTGGTTAGTGGTCACATGTGATGGTTCCACATTCAAGAAAACTCATTGGATGAGAATTTATGCATAAAATCTCATTGGATGGGAAATTATGCATGAAAACTAATGGAGTAGCTTGTGACACTTCTCCTTTGACATGGCCAGCTAACAAGACATCTAGTGGAGTGTATGGAGCTTGCTTGAATCAACAATTGCATGGTTTAAGTGATAGGACGAGTGTGTGGTTGAGATGATGCATGAGATATTCCAATGGTCAAGGATAATTTGCTAGGTTTATAAAAGAACTTATTTAGAAAAAATTTGGGTCATTTTCTTCATTCAACCCCCTTGCACCAAATATGTAGGATCAATATCCAATTTAAGTTCAACCATGAATCCAAAGAGGTAAGAGTATTGTTGGAAATTTTAGAATTTTAAGTTGGAAGTATAGAAGTGTTGTATAGAAATTCATGTGTGTTGTGATTTTATTTTGTTAAGGTGATAAAAAATTCAAAGATTCAAAGGGAGTGCTAGTATGTATTGTTAGCAAAAGATCTTACAAAGGAGGTAACATATCTTAACTTATGGAAATATTAAACTATTTGATGAGAAGTTACATTAGTACCAGTACTAGCATGCTAGATATTGATTTCAAGATTGAATTTTATGTACTCTTTCTATGATATCTCATTTTGTAGGAATCAAACATTAAACCATTTATTCCTGTATAAACTAGACTTCCTAAGCTTTAAAATGGTATATTATGTTAAACATTTCATGAAGGAATCGATTTTTTGTGATTTTTGGAAATTTGGCATGTCACACCTACTCTATTTCATACTCTGTGTACAATTAGTATTTGTTGTCAATTGTTAAGATATCTTCTGTATGGAATTTGGAGAAACTTTAAACATAAAAGTTTTATATCTCTGTCTTATCTTTAATTGAAGCTAAAAATTACTTAAATCGGAGTTGTATGCAGAAAGTTATGGTATTTTCTCTGAGACTGTGTAGAAGTAGTTTTAAAACTGAAACAGAGATGAAAATAAAATTTTATAAAATTATACACTTAAAATCTAAGGATAGTCAAAACTAGAAAGTTTTAGATCTATGGCTTCTCTTCGAGTTGAGATATGAATCACTTAAATTGGAGAAGTACACAGGGAGATATGGAAATTCTCCCAAAACTGTGCCGAATTGATTTTAGAAACTTAAGCTAAAAAAGTTATAAAATTTTCTAAATTCATGTGGTCAAATTTAAAGTTGATCTGAACATAAAAATTGGAGATATGTGTCTTAAATTTAAGAAAAATTTGAATTGTTTATATCTAATCAATAGTTTCGAAAATATTACGATTTTACTAAACTTACACGTGATTGGTTTTGTATAAATTTTTCTCTAATTATGGAATTTGAGATTTTATGTTAAAGAAAATATTTCCATATGCATTTTGTAGACCGACGATATGATATTATCGAAATAATTGAATTGATGAATTATATATATTGTTTAACTTAGATGTAGGGTTACTTTTCATATGAGAGGTAACTTGTTCGAGAAACAAGGACAGTTAGGGGGAATGGCGTACCCTTCCCAGTTGAGGTGAGTGGAACGAACTGTTTTTGACTTTCAATGAAAAATAGTTTTCGATCATGATTTTTATAAATAAATTTTAAAATGTGATTTAGAAATGTTTTTACTGTTTGTGGCATGTTTTGAAATGATATTTTGTAAAAATTATATCTTGATCTTATGATGACTTGATAGTGCCGTGTTTTTACGAGTAAAGATTTATGAATGATAACATATGGTACATGTATATAATTATGAGAAGGTATATAGTATCTATGGTGCACTCCTTGCCATGATATTGAGTGTTTACCAGAGGGGTGACATGGTGGGGTAACACGGGAGCAGAGATTTGAGCCCCCTGTCTTTGACCCGCAGATCCAATAGATCAGCACCACGTGAGGACCGTGTCAACACCAAGGGAAGGGGGTTAAAAAATATATATATGTATTTCATTTATATGATATTGTGGTGACCCATTGGAGGATTTTACCTTAGTTAGGCCAAACTATGGGTGGAATGCATTTTTAACACCCCATGATGCATGATTGATGATAAGAATGCATATTATTTTGAATTATACAATATGTTTGCAAATGAATGAAATATAATTTGAAAACAATGGTTTAACTTGTCATTCTCACAAATTCATTTATTGTCATTATATAATCATTGCACCATACTTACTGAGTATGTGGATTATACTCACCCCCTCATATTTACATTTTCAGCTTATACTATACTCGACTTACATTAAGGTTCTTTTCTATGACGCTTTTTGAGAGACGCTACCGGGTATGTGTTCATACCCATCCTTGTTTATGATTGAACCATGCATATAAATATTATATGTAAATTAGAGGCAAATGTTTTAAAGAATTTTTTTTGAAAATCATCTTCTTCAAATCTTCCGCTGTATGATTTTGACTTAGGATATCGAGTAGGGTCATGATATTAGTCATAATATTAACCTTGCGTCACCTCAATGTGCGAATAGAGCATACCCGTGCCTCAAGGAGTCACGGCGGTCTATTTACGTGCTCGACCTGCAAGTTGGGGCCTGATAGATTTCGGTGGTATCATAGCTCTAGATTCTGTATCTATTCTATTTCGCTTCCAGTATTTGTAAAATATTTTTCAAAGAGTTTATAATTTGTTTCCTATGGTCCTATAACGTAAATCCTTATTAAGGGGTTAGGTTACCACCTAACCCTCTGCTTTCCCACTCTTAAGTATTAAGCGTGATCCTTTAAATAGAATTATGCCTCCCCAAGAACGCTCGAGGTGTACCACTGAGGCCCTGCTCGAGGCCACATCATCATCTCAAGCACCTCAGGCCCCTCCTGTTGGAAAATTACCCCCACTGCACTCCATACTTAGGGAGATAATGGAGTGGTGGACGGCCCACCAAGACCAGATGAGAGCACCACTTACACCGGCAGTTGAGACTTTGCCTGCACCTGCAGCGGCACTGATGCCCTCTCCTACGCTAACGACTATGCCGACTACTTAATAGATAACAGAGGTCTCCACTTTGCTAAAAGAGGCCAAGAGTCTAGGGTGTGAGTCCTTCTCTGGGACCCACGACTTCATTCTCGCCAGGAAGTGGCTCAAATGGATCAAAGAGGCTATAGAGGACATAGGAGTTGAGGATAGACTCAAGCTGGTAATAGTAGTCAAACTACTAGAGGATGATGCCCGTGACTGGTGGGACGACATCAAGGATAAAGTGGATGAACCGCAAGTCATCATCGTCAGTACCCATCGAGAGTTCTTATCTCTCGTGCCTTATTGGACTCCGCTCACTAGGAGTTAGACTGACCACAAATTATTTTGGAGCACTTTTAGCTAGATTTGAGATGAGACCGACTCTGCTTGACCACATTCGGGAACCTCAGTCTGCTGATAAGGAGATTAGGGGGATTGTTGAGAGGATCAACAAAGGGGAAGATAAAGACTTTATAGTTAGGGATGATGACTTAGTAGTTTTGGGACACGTATCTACATTCCCAAGGATGATGATCTTAAACGTGCCATATTGGAGGGGGCTCACTCTTCAACTTACGCTATGCATCCTAGTATCACAAAGATATACTGAATGAATCTAGAAAGTTACTGGTGAACGGGCATGAAGTATGAGATAACTAGTTTTGTTACCCGATGTTTGGTATGCTAGTAGGTGAAGGCTGAGCATCAGCAGCCCGCTGGCACACTACAGCCTTTTTCCATTCTTGAGTGGAAGTGGGAATGTATCACCATAGATTTTGTAATAGGTCTTTCACTAATTTTGGCACGACATGACGCTATCTGGGTGATCGTAGACAGACTTACCAAGTCTGTACACTTCCTTCCCATCCGCAGTAGCTATCCACTAGAGGGTTTGGCTTGCCTGTACAACGTGAAATAGTTCAACTGCTTGGAGTTCTAGTATCTATTGTATCGGATAGAGATCCACGTTTTATTTCTCGATTTTAGCCGAAATTGTAAGAGGCCATGGGTACCTGACTGAAGTTCGATATTGCATTTCACCCCTAAACGGATGGTTAGTCTAAGAGGACCATTCAAACACTAGTGGACATGTTGAGATCCTGTGTCATGGACTTCAAGGGAAGTTGGGACCAGCACCTCCCATTGATCGAGTTCGCCTACAACAATAGCTATTAGGCAAGTATTGGGCTGCCACCGTACGAACCCTTATACGGGAGAAAGTGTCGGACGCCCTTATATTGGGACGAGGTTGGGGAGAGACAGCTCAGTTGTATAGATTTGATTGAGGAGACCCGAGAGAAGGTAAAGGTCATCTGTGTTCGGATGAAAGCTACCCAGGATAGGTAGAAAAGCTATGCAGATAGACGACGACGACCTTCGGAGTTTGGGGAGGGAGATATGGTGTTTCTGAGGGTATATTTTTGGAAGGGGATGATTCGATTTAGACTATGGGGAAAGCTTAACTCCAGGTACATTGGACATTTCCGAGTCCTTGAGGGGATTGGGAAAGTGGTATACAGATTCGACCTGCCCCTTGAGCTAGCATGGATTCACAATGTATTCTATGTCTCGATGTTGAGGAAGTACCTTTCTGATCTTTCTCATGTACTGAAAACTCCACCGGTAGAGTTGAGCATTGATTTTAGCTTCCTTGTCCAGCTCGGAGTTGTCTTAGATAAACAGACTAGGAAGCTATGGAGCAAGGAGGTTCCCCTGGTCAGAGTACTTTAGAGGAACAATTAGGTCGAGGAGCAGACTTGGGAGCCTGATGATGCTATGAGGAGATAGTACCCCCTGCTATTTGATGTATAGTTTTAGTTTAGTTTCGAGAATGAAACTTTTTATTAGGCGGTTAGGAATTGTAACACCGATTTTCAGTGACTGTGTATCATGTTCCACTTCTCATGGTTATATATATATATATTAACATTCTTTTGAGACATCAAAAATGAAATTTTATTTATCTATTTTTTTTATTTTGAGGTTTCGCCTCAAAATTGTTAAAACCGAAAATTTTATCGGTAAGCGGAAAACCTTCTTGGCAAGCGCCGACATGGCCTAAAGAAGTCAAAAATGGATAAAAAAAAGGCCTACACACTTAAATAATGATATTTAAATGAAATTTCACATTTTTAAGAAATTTCGAACAAAATTTCTTAGGGACCAAAAATACAAATTCTTAAAAGTTAGGGGTCTAAATATAATTAAGAAAAGTTGAGGGACTAAATTATAAACTACTCAAAGATGGAGAATTAGAGCCAAATGATTGGTCAAGATGGCAGCAAGGTTGGTTAGTGGTCACATAAGATTGTTCTACATTCAAGAAACCTCATAGGATGACAATTTATGCATGAAATCTCATTGGAATGGCTTCTGCTAATTGTGACACTTCTCCTCTTGACATGACCAGCCAACAAGGCACCTAATGAAGTGTATGGAGCTTATCTGAATCAACAATTATATGGTTTGAGTGTTAGGACAAGTGGATGGTTAAGATGATGCATGTGATGATCCAATGGTCAAGGATATTCTGCTAGGTTTATAAAAGAAATTGTTAAAGAAGAATTTTGCTTATTTTCTTCATTCAACCCTCCCTTAGACGAAATTTGTATGATCCATATCCAATTTAAGTTCAACCATGAAACTAAAGAGGTAAGAACATTTTTGGAGATTCTTGAATTTCAATTAGAAATATAGAAGTATTGTATAGGAATTCTTGTTTATTGTGAATTGATTTTGCTAAGATGATAAAAAAAATTCAATGATTCAAAGGGAGTGCTGATATATATTATTAGCAAGAGATCTTATAAAGGAGGTAACATGTTTTAACTTGTGCAAAAATTAAATTACTTGATGAGTAGTTACATTAGTATCCATACTAGCATGCTAGATATTGATTTCTAGATTGAGTCTTATATAAGTTTGTCAATGTTGGGGAGCGGATAACTATCCTTCGGACATGTTTTGTTGAGGTCGGAAAAGTCCACACATATCCTTCACTTGCTATTAGCCTTTTTCACCAAGACTACATTAGCCAGCTATTCGGGATACTTGATTTCGCGGATAAATCCTGCTGTCAACAATTTCTGAATCTCTTCCTGGATGGTGCGTTGGCGTTCAAGGACGAATATCCTCTTCTTCTGCTTAACCGGTCTGGAGTCGGGATTAACGGTCAGTTTATGGGCTATGACCGATGGGTCTATACCAGGCATGTCTTCTGAAGTCCATGCGAAAACTTTCAAGAGTCATTGCAGATAGGCGGCTAAGGCCTCTCGTAAGGAAAGTGATAGGTTGGCTCCTATCGTGACTGTTTGACTGGGATCGTTTGTCAGAAGGACATCGGTCATCTCTTCACCTGGTTTAGGCTTGGCTCTCGGCTCAGTGTCCTCTCTGGGTTCCAGGGCGTCGATCAGGAAAACTTCTTGAACGCATTGTATCGCGAAAAGGATGTAGGGGTCAGAGTCGCTTCTGATGGTCGCTACCCCTAGCGGTGTTTTGAACTTCACTTTCATTTGTTTCGTGCCCGGTAGCGCCTCTCAATCGTACAGGCTAGGTCTGCCAAGTATGACATTGTAGGGGGAGTAGAGCTTTACCACATGAAAGAGGACGGGAGTGGTTACGTGATTAGGGGGTCTCCCTAGGGTCACAGGAAGATAAATGATACTTTCGGGATAAGTGGGCTTGTCCGAAAGCCCTTGGAGGGATACGGTGGATGGCAAAAGTCAAGATGGATTGAAGCCCATCCTACAGAAGGTGTCCCAGGTTAGGAGATCGCAATCAGCCCCCTGATTGACGAGTACCCTTTTCACAGTGTAGGAGTCTATCTTGAGGGTGATGATTATAGGGTCATCTCGGAGAAGATCTAGTCCGGTCGGAAGGTCATCATCATCAAAACCTATGACTGACCTTCTTCTTTTGGCAGGTGTTGTGTCGGAGATGACCGTCACGAGTATCGCCATAAGATTTCAGAGAATCAATCTGTTCTCACGGACGACGCCAATCTGATGGAGGTGGGTTATGCCTTCTTAGATACTAGCTCCTTGTTGAGTCGAACGATAGCCGTCGATGGGCGGATTCACTTGTAAAAACTGTCGGAGGATGCTCATGCGGGGAGACTCCGGTGCTCAAGTCAGTAAAAAGCGATTTTTGATTGAAAGAAAACAGATTGAGAGTTGAGGGAAGGTTGTTCCCTGTAATCAGTGTATCCCTTGTGTTAGGTCTAGAGAGCGTACCTGATGTCGAGGGTTTTTAGAACTTTTATACCTGTGAGAGTCATGCGTCGCTAAGGGACTTCTACCATACCTTCCTTATAGAGCTGATCCGAGAAACTCGGGGAATATTCTGATTTGATCACGATCTTCATTTATCGGAAAAATTTCCATCTTCGGGAGGAATGCCTACCTTATTTGGAAGATTCAAGATTTGTCGTTATGAAGTAGGAAACTGAACTATAAGAAATTCTGACATTCCTTTAGAATCGTTTGGAGTGCTGTGTACTGATCGATCGCTTGACCAATTGGGATCTTTAAAGACTTGCCCAGTTAGAGGACTGACATTTACTCAACGGGTTGAGGAGACTATCTCTGATCGGTTATAGGAGCAACTGAGGTCATATCATTCGGTAGACCAGGGCGACTAAGGCCTTTCGGTAGATTGATCGGAGCAGCTATGACCCTTTGATAGATTGTTGTGGTGGACATTAGATACTGATGGTCAGACATCTTTTGTGGGCTTCTGAAGAATTGACTCTTTTTGTTCGGACCTTGGCCCATGTCCCATCAAGTTGAAAGTTGGAGCTTGTAAATAAATCATTTACCATCGACTTTCTTTTTAAATTGACTATTCTTTTTTTAAACAAAAAATGACAATTCATTTTTCTATCAAATTTTAATTTTTTAGAGAAATTTACACAGGTGGGTTTTTACCCTACCCTATTTCTACAGCATATATCCTCTACCCCAATATATTAGAATCTATACCCTACCATATCAGTTAGTGTTGGGTACATAATGACTCAATCTGTGTGCTCACCGTTAATAGTATTTTTGGTATTTGTGTAATCTCCTTGTACTTCCATCACCTCCATAGTGCAATTATTCAACTTTCGTGCCATGGTTTTTTTCCTCTTTTCCATGTAAAATAGTCTCCATTGTGCGTTTGTTGTTTGTTTCTGATAGAGGTGGGTTATGACTCCACAGATATCGGCTCCTTCTTGATTCAAACAATAGTCGCTGATGAAGGATACACCTACAAAAACCGTTGGAGGGTGCTTCGGCGGGGAGACTCCGACACTCAAGTCAGCAAAGAGCGGTTTTCGTTTGAAAGAAACAGACTGAACGTTGAGGGAAGGTTGTTCCATGTGATCAATATCCTCCCTATGTTTGGCCTAGAGAGCGTACCTGATGTCGAGAGTTTTGAGATCTCTTATACCTGTAAGAGTCGTGCGCCGCGAAGGGGCTTCCACCCTATCTTCTTTATTAAATCGGTCCAGGAATCTCGGAAGTCAATATTATGAGCTGATCACAATCCTCATATATCGGGAAAACTTCATTTTCGGGAGGGATTTTTCCTTATCTGAAAGATCTTGGAATTGTTGTTACGGAATAAGAAGCTGAAATCAAGGAAGCTATGGCCTTCCTTTTTAGTCGATAGGGGTGTTGCCCATCATTTGGTCGCTTAACCGATGAAGGGTCCATTGGGACTAGTCCGATTGGTATGCGGCTATTCGCTTGCCCGATTAAGGCAACTATCTATCGCTCAGAGAGTATTGTTCGAGAGGCCCGGGCGGCTGAAGCCCTTCGATAGATTAACCCGGGCAACTAGGGCCTTTCGGTAGATTGATCCGCGAACGCCCTTCACAGGGTCTTTTGGGAATTGACTCTCGAACGCCCTTCACGGGGTCTTTTGGGAATTGACTCTTTTGGTTTGGACTTTTGGGCCACGTCCCATCATTTGCCCTCGACTCATGGTCTTCTTGGAATAAGAAGCGTCATGAGTGACAATCCTCGAAAAGGAACGCCCCTTTTTACTTTGACATTCGCCGCTTTGATTTCCACGAACCGTCTTTTATACACTTTGTAAGAGTCTTTGTTTCTTAGAAAATACCCATTTTCCTTTTTTCTCCGAGAAGCTTTTTCTTTCAGCAAAAATGTCGATAGACGTCTCCTCATTACGTAGCATAGATAATATTCAGAGCATTATGACCGAAGAGGATCAGATAGAAGTCTGGAAGGAAATGTTGCTCGGAAGTGACTTCGAATTTGTATTGCCTGGCGAAGGGGATAGAGCTGATCTTGCCCCCGAGGGTTGCGTTCCAATGTATAAACAGTGCGTAAAATATGGTTTGAAAATTCCATATACGGGCCCACTGACGGAGGTCTTGAAGTATTGGAACATTCACCATTTGCTGCTCATCCCAAGTGCTTGGATATTTGTGATTGCCCTAATTTCCTTGTTAGGGTTTTTTCGCGTTCGTTTCGACCTGGAGATTTTAGGGGCTATGTTTTTCTTGAGACGATGTAGCTCAAAAGAATCCACCCACGGTTAGTATAAACTCCAGACTCGCCGAGAGTCTTGTTGGAAGTTTTTCTATAGTGAGTCCCAAGATAAGCATTGGATGCAGAAGTTCTTCTTCATCAGATTTTTAAATAGGGATCACCTTCCCGTATTTCCGGATGCTAACCAGGTGCCCTTTTTGAACGAGAAAATCTCATCTCTTCTTCGTCACTCCCGTTTTCTACGTGCAGTGGTCCGTTATTGTGAGGCCAGCTGTAGGAGCTTATGGGTGGACAGCTTGGTGAGAGATGACATGTTGATACTATCCGGTATTCTCATGGGTGAATCAAACCAAATCACCAAGCCCTTCTGTTGGAGCAACAGGGAAAAGACTTGGTGGACACTATGTTGGACATTGATGTCTGTCTTCTTGATGAAATTTTTACTGAGCAGGAAATATGATCTCACGCGAAGAGGAAGACGGTTGATGCTTCCCCTGAGTCCACGCGAAAAAAGTCCAAAACTAGGGCGCCTAGTCTACTTGCTAGGGCAGAAGGGCAAGCTAAATTTGGAGAGCATGTGCTGTCCTGAAAACATTGTGAAATTGGAGGGGGTCATCTAGTTGGTGAAGCCTTTGGTGTGTCGACTGGAGTTGGAGAAGGAGGTGGTTCCGACGAGGGATTCTTCGAAGTGACTGAGAACATTCCGGTTCAAGAACAAGGGTCGGAAGAGTCTCTGGTGACGCAACCTTCTGTTTTCATTCCAGACGAAACTTCGGGATAGTCCCATCGGGGGTCTTCAGTGTCTTTTGGTCGATGTACCAGATGACTATTGCGTTCCTCCACCTATTTTGATTGGAGAAGGATGAAGTTCCGAAAAAGGATCAGTGGCGGTCTTCATGAGAGGTCACAATTTCAATCTTGTCGATCTACAGGAGGGGTTACAGTTGGTTGAGATTTTCCAACTTCCTTCGAGGTCCGCCCTTCAAAAGATGTTTCTCGAGTGTACTGACAGATCTATCCAATCTCTCTGTCTTACAATAAGTATTTCCTTTGTGTAAGCTGAAGTTTGATCTTTACTGTCTCGTGACTCTGACCATTGTGTCTTTTTTCCAGACTTCTGCCCTAGCTGAGTTTCAAAGAAAGTTGAGGGCTAAGCGGGATGAGCAATTTTTTCGTATGAGCGACCAAGTGTTGGCGCTGAAGGACAATTTGGAGAACCAAGAGAAGACCATTGGAGAGGTCAAAGACAGGCAGAACAAGCACCTCCGGGAAGACCTTGTTTCAGTTCAAGCTCGTTGTAAGGAATTGGAAACAGAGGCATGTGCTCGGAAAGTGCGGTTAACAACCATTGAAATGTTAGCCCGTTTACGAGAAGAATCCATTCGAAGGGCTAAACAGGAGATAGCTGATCTCAAGGTTTCTGCTATCAAAAATGTTGTCGCCCTACAACTTTCTCAACGTAGGTTGCATGAGCGTCTGAAATGCGCTGAAGAGATTCTTCGAGAGGTTGGTCAGTATGAAACTCTGCCCCCACTTGAAGGATCAGCAGATTCGAATTCTGCTCCTATTGTTTCTTGTGTCCCTTCTGTCCTTTTGTAATTTTGTAGAATGTGGATTTTTTATCCCCTGATTCATTGAAATGTAATAATCTTCAAAGAACTTCCAATATTTTTTTCTAGCCGAGCGAGGTCGGGGGAATCTCTTCTGATGATGTGCTCATTCTTGTGTGTTATTGAAAGTTCTTAGAATCGAGGCTGCTTTGGTATGTTCTTAGGAAACCGATTCAGAGATGTTTCCTTGAAAGGCCCGAGCGACTGAGGCCTTCCGACCGATTAGAGACTTTAGAAATCAGGGTCATGTCCGCCCGTTCGGGGAGTTCTATCCATATTAACAACGTATTCATTCGGAAGATTTGGGCAACTGAGACCCTTCGGTCGATTAGAGACTTTTGGAATCAGGGCTGTGTCCGCCTGTTCGGCCAGTTTCATCCTATATTAGGGACACATTCATTCGGAAGATTTGGGCGACAGAGGTCTTTCGATCGATTAGAGAATTTAGGAATCAGGGCCGTATCCACCCGTTTGGGGAGTTTCATCCCATATTAGCGACACATTCATTCGGAAGATATAGGCGACTGAGGCCCTTCGGTCGATTAGAGACTTTAGGAATCAGAGCCGTGTCTGCCCGTTCGGGGAGTTTCATCCCATATTAGCGATACATTCGTTCAGAAGATCTGGACGACTGAGTCCATTCGATCGATTAGAGGCTCTTGGAATCAGGGCCGTATCTGCCCGTTTGGGGAGTTTTATCCCATATTAGTGACACATTCATTTGGAAGATCTGAGCGATTGAAACCCTTCAGTCGATTAGAGACTTTAGGAATCAAGACTGTGTCCGCCCATTCGGGGAGTTTCATCTCATATTAGCGACACATTCGTTCGGAAGATATGGGCGACTGAGGTCCTTCGTTTTATAAACTTTTGGAATCAGGGTCGTGTCTGCCTGTTCGGGGAGTTTCATCCAATATTAGTGACATATTCATTCAGAAGATCTGGGCGACTGAGACCCTTCGGTCGATTAAAGACTTTAGGAATCAGGGCCGTGTCCGTCTGTTCGGGGAGTTTCATCCCATATTAGCAACACATTCGTTTGAAAGATTTAGGCGACTGAGACCCTTCAGTCGATTAGAAACTTTAGGAATCAGGGTTGTGTCCGCCTGTTCGAGGAGTTTCATCCTATATTAGCGACACATTTGTTCGGAGGGTCTGGGCGATTGAGGCCCTTCAGTCGATTAGAGACTTTTGGAATTAGGGCCGTGTCTGCCCGTTCAGAGAGTTTCATCCCATATTAGTGACACATTCATTCGGAAGATCTGGGCGACTGAGGCTCTTCAATCAATTAGAGACTTTAGGAATCAGGGCTGTGTCCGCCCGTTCGGGTAGTGCTTTCTTTGAAGGTAATTTGAAATCCCAGACCACGCGCAGTCATTGAGTAGTAGTAAATATCAAAATTTTCATTCAAAGAAGAGTGTCGGGAAATCCGGGTCATATGCTAGATAGATGCTGATGGGAACATAAGGCTCGTGCCAGCCATCTCTATGTTGGACTTGGAGGATTATCCCTCTTGGTTCCTTGCATGGTGGTCTGGGATCTGGCCTATGAAATGGCTTATTCTCCCTAGGTGCATCATGCCTGTTTAGGGAAGACAGGTTTCTTCATTCTAAACTGATGAATTTCTGTATCTTTCCTCTGCGGACTAAGAATTTCAGTTCATCCTTGAGTCTTTTACACTCGTCGGTTATGTGACCGTAGTCCTTATGAAAATGACAATATTTAGATTTGTCTTTTTTAGGATCTTCTTCCGCCAGACGAGAGGCCCATCTGACATATGACTTGTTCTTTATTTGATACAAAACCCAGCTTGGGGTTTGCTCAGTGGGGTGTAGACATTGAACCTTTACGAAGGTGGAGTTCCTGGATTGCCTCTTTTCGGAGAACGTTAGCATGGCGACCGGTTGCGTTCTTTTTTGCTATGGTAGCCTTTTTATCGATCGAAGGCCTCTGCTTTATCTGCAGTAATATATTTCTCAGCTCGGGCGTAGAATTCTTGGATGGATGCTGGAGGCTTCTTTGTGATGGAGACCTTCATATCAGAGGAGCGTAGGCTCGTTAGGAACGCGGCCAAGGCGATGTTATGGTCCAGATCAGGGACTTTCAGCATTTCTGTCTTAAATCTCTCTACGAAGTTTCTGAGAGATTCCTCTTTCCATTGATGTAATGATAAGAGGGATGTAGATTTCCGTTTAGCCCCTCGACTGATTATAAAATGGGCCTCAAATTGTTGTCGGAGTTATGCGAAACTTTTGATACTGAGTGGGGGAAGAGAATTAAACCAGGTTAGGGCATTACCCTTAAGAGTGGTGGAGAAGTATTTGCACATCACGGCATCCGAGAGGTCTCTAGAGACCATCACTGTTATGAATTGGGCAAAATGGTCGCGGGGGTCGTTTGTCCCGTCATACCATTCCATGGGAGGCAGAAGGATATCTCTTGGCATCGGTTCCGACAAGATCTTTGTGTCGAATGGCAATTCGCCCATGGAGCGTTGGGGATCTTCTCTGTCCTTTACTCCTGCCCGTTTTAGCTCAGCGGCCACGAGCTGATCAATCTGTGTTTTTAGGCTCTGGGGATCGTATTGGGAGGCCACCGATGGTTCTGGGAATTCTCGTCCAGGAGGTTGTTTGTATTCGGATTCCGTAGCAGATGAGTAGTTGTCCAGCCTAAGGGTTCGACTGTGTCGTTCCAACTATTTACTCATTTTTTGGATTTCAGACACCAATATTTCCATTTGGGGTTGGTTTGCCTGCTCTGATTTTGGGACCATAACTTGTTGTTCTTGATTTGCATGTCGTAGAATTAACTCCGGATGCGATAGTCGGGGAGAAAACATAGGATTGTGAATTGGAGGATCCATTACGGGGGGAACGACAGGTTCGGGGGGCATAGGGATGTGCTTCCTACTACAGGGGTGGCTCTAGAAGATGCTTTAGTCCTTGAAGTCATGGTTATCGAATTTCTCTAGTCTGTTCCCACGGATGGCGCTAATCTGATAGAGATGAGTTATAGCTCTACAGATACCGGTTCCTTCTTAACTCGAACAATAGCCGCCGGTGAAGGATATACTTGCAAAAACCGTCGGAGGGTGCTCCGGCGGGGAGACTCCAACGCTCAAGTCAGCAAAGTACGGTTTTCGTTTGAAAGAAACAGACTGAGCATTGGGGGAAGGTTGTTCCATGTGATCAGTGTGCCCACTGTGTTTGGCCTAGAGAGCGTACCTGATGTCGAGGGTTTTGAGATCTCTTATACCAGTGAGAGTTGTGCGCCGTGGAAGGGCTTCCACCCTACCTTCCTTATTGAATTGGTCTAGGAATCTCAGAAGTCAATATTACGAGCTGATCGCGATCCTCATATATCGGGAAAACTTCCTTTTCGGGAGGGATCTTTCCTTATCTGAAAGATGTTGGAATTGTTGTTACGGAATAAGAAGCTAAAATTAAGGAAACTCTGGCCTTCCTTTTTAGTCGATAGGGGTGCTGCTCATCATTTGGTCGCTCAACCGATAAAGGGTCCATCGGGACTAGTTCGATTAGTATGCGGCTATTCGCTTACCCAATCGGGGTGACTATCTATCGCTCGGAGAGTATTGTTTGAGAGGTCCGGGCAGCTGAGACCCTTTAATAGATTGACCCAGTCGACTAGAGACTTTCGGTAGATTGATCTGCGAACGCCCTTCACGGGGTCTTTTGGGAATTGGCTCTCTTGGTTTGGACTTTTGGGTCACGTCCCATCAGTTTCTTTAACTGCTCATTACCTTGCTTCAGTTTCTTGTTTGTTGTTCTTCGATTGCAAATCACAACAGCCTGAGGTTTTTACTTTTTATTTTCTAGTTGCTTCTCTCTGTTGATTGGCTTTTTGGTTTGCTGTGTTTTCTTTGCACCATTTTGCTGCATTGAGGTCGAGTCCTTGTTTTTTGTGTGTATGTGTTGGGCTTAGGCCCCTTCCTGATAAAAAAGAATGTTGTGTTAATCAAAATCTTGACCACAACATTTATTACCATTTTGTGGCTTTAGTGAGATATTGTTCTCATTCTTTTTCTTTTTATTATCACTATATTTTCGTGCACTTACCAACTTCAAAAAGGTACTTAAAAGAAATTCTTAAAAGCAAGATTATGATTAAGATTTTATGTCCCAAGGCATTCTCAAAATTTTGAACTTTAATTTACTTCAAATAGATTTCATTAAGTCATAGGAAGTCGAGAGCTTTTGAAAAAATTGTGATCAGATTTTAGTGAGACTATGTCGATTTAAGGATATGTTTGGTTCCTTTAATGAAGAAATTTATTTATTTTTATTTGCTAAAGTATATCTTTTAAAAGAAAAAAAAAAATTCACTTTAATTGAAATATGAAAAAATAATATAAGATAGAATAGTGAAAAATTAATCCAAATTGAAATAACTTAAGATTTCCCAAACAATCCAAAATTCTCTCGTTATTGTTAGTGTTGGTAGTACTAATTTTATGATGAAACTTATCAATTAATTGTTGATATAGATTTGATAGTGAACACTGAAGTGAGTCATATAGCACAAAGGAAAAGAAAATTTGTTTGGAATTAGAATGTACGCAACAATATGTAGCTTCATAATTTATGGGGCCATGATTTATTTATTTATAATATAAATTAATTTTTTTTCCATTCGAACAGCATGAAATCTATGTAACAATAACAACAAAATGCTGCCATTGAAAATATTTTTTTGACTTATTAAATTAAAATAAATTATTCAAGACATATAATAAATCTAAATTAATTAAAGGAGTAGATCGAAATTAATTAAAATTTGTAATAAACGTCGGGAAAATCCCAACATTTTTTTCCATTTTTTTTTAATCATTTTCTCCCTGGCCGTTAATGTATGTTATAAGAATATGCAAGAAGATGCACTAATTATCAAGTACCATTATCCTCCAAAGCCTTCATTTCCTCTTCCACAGCAGTTCTCCAATCAGGATGGGTTAGAACTTCATAAGATTTTACAGATTAAAACTAAATCAAAAGAGGCTATAAATCTCTAGATCTCAGAGACAAAGGATCATAATAGACAGAAGAAGAAATAGGATGAGAGAGTCTTGTTTACCTTTAGGAAGAGCAATTGGAAGGTCAAGATTAGGATCAGAGGAGATGATTGTGGACATGAGTCCTCAAATGAAGGCCAACAAGTGTAAACTTGTGTGATGGGTGGTGGAGGTAGGATATAAGTGTGTTTAACGTGAGGTGGGATTGGTGGTAAAGGAACCGGAGAGAATTTTGATTGAGAACGTTCACAGGTGGTGGTCACTATATATATGAAAATATTATTTTCCTCCCCCCACAACATAAGTGGAAGAGACAAGAAAGAATGGAACTCTCTTAACTAGGTTTTACTTGCCTTGCCATGAGGAGGTGGATTACCATCAAGACGGTCATCCTTATTAATGTTGCGAAGATAGAGTTTCATAGTTTTGCACTGGTCCAAATAGTTTCAGCCATTGAGTTTGTGTTCTATGATCTTTGTTGCTGCAGGAATAATTTCCATGACCATAGATTTCATATCTATTTCATCAACCATGCAAAAAAAACAGAGAAATGAGATATAAGTTCGATCGACACATCAAACTACTCACTAGGGCAGCAACAACGGCAACACTCGAGGCTCAAAAAGGGTTTCAAAAGATGTAGATTGCTCAACTAGGGCAACAATGATGGTGTTGCACTTAGGCAACGGCCAAAACTAAAGTGGCAGCTAGGGTTTGATCTTCCTTGGAGAAATGTTGCTTTGACACCATGTTAATTTGGAAGAAAAAGATATTTTTTTTTGTTGTGTTGTATTTTTTTCATAGGATCCAACATACACACACACACAAATTGTACTAAACTTGGATCTTGGTCAATGCATACCTTACTTTTTCTATATTTACAACACATTCGAGGTTAATGCTTACCATACTCTTTTTATATTTCAACAATCATGGTGGATAAAATGGCAGCCATAGCTCTAGTAAAAAACCCGGTGTTTAACGAAGTAAGCATATTGATGAAAGATGTCATTTTATTTGGGAGTGCATTGCAAACACGGAGATCAAAAAACAATATGTGAAGACTTTAGAACAAGTGGCTGATTTATTCACAAAACCCCTCAAGTTTGATATATTCCTCAAGTTTGATGTATTCCAGCAACTGAGAGAGATGGTTGGAGTAGTAAAAACATCAAGTTTATAGGAGGTGTTGAAAATAATGAAAAATTGAACTTGAGCAATGAACTTTAAGTGTCATTTTTTAGCATTTATTTTTATGTAAAATGCATGCCTCTTGATTCATACATGTGTTTTTCATGAATGACTCTTACTATGTAGTGAAACTATTAGATTTTCTAGAATGCCTCTTGGTTTGTAGTGAACTTATTGAAGTTAAAATATCTCTTGCTATGTAAGAAAAATCCTATTACCCATGTACTCAAGGGAAATGATACTAATCTAACCTCAAAACAATTCAAGTATTTCACTCTTCCTTTAGTTCTTTCCTCTCCTTTTTGTTTTTTGAGAGTTTTGTAGTGCTCTCGTGAGTGAAGCATGACCCAAAGGCACACTCTTTACTGCCAACAAAACTTTCAAGTGATCTTTCCAATTGGATGAGCATTTGTGATTATCCTCCCGCATCAGCTTTTCATATAATTCTTTGATACAATAAGTTCCATTTGAGGTGTAGCAACAACCTAATTTGTCTTCCCTTTCATCCTATACATCCACATAGGTTGCTCAATCTACTGTCACATCTTTTCTAGGAGCATCTGCCTTAAGAAGTTCAAATTACATCTTCCCTCAATTATGATGAGGTGACGCGGTCTCCTATCCAAATTTGGGTTCCGGTTTTTCCGATCCTAGCAACTGAGTTGAACTTCAATTCAAGTATTTTCTTAGAGAAGCCTTAAAGTTCTGAGTATGGGTTCAGAATTTGCCTGTTCTTCTGATCCTAGCAACTAAGTTGTCGTTCAATTCAAGTATGGGTTCAGAATTTTCTTATGCTATATAATAAACTCTGCAAAGTCATTGCAGTTTCTGCTCTATCCTCAACTAGTGGAAGTTTTGAGTTTTAAGGAAGCCTCGAATGGGGTTAAAAGCATGAATTTATCAAATATTTTTGAATTGAATTTCTTTGCTTACAGTTCAAGCGAGAGAACTAAAAGTTAGATTATTCTTATTTTGATATGATAATTCAAGATCGTGACTTGCTTATTCAAAGTATGACAAATTGTAAGGTTGTTCATGCTCATTGTCCTCCAAACCAAGTAGCACCATTACTTTGCAAGAGCTTCCTTCTTAGCTACTAAACATTGCATGTGGGTTGAAACCCCACCTCAAGGCAAGTTTATTTAGGGGTTACGTAAAGGAAAAAGGGAAAGAAATCATTTTCATTCAATATTTAGAGGGACAAAATTAGAGATAGTTTATTTTTTAGAGGGAAAATTAATGCCCTTTGTTTTAGAGAAAAACTAAATATGTTCTTTTCTTTTTTTAGATAGAAAGAGCTTTGAATCTTCATGTTTAGAAAAAAAGAAAATGTGAATTAAAATGATTTTTTGGAGGGAGAAAGTAATGTGTTTAGATTTATATAAAAAATTATTGTGGTAAGTTTCAGGGGAAAAAAACTAATTTTCTTTTTTAGAGAGAGAATGTTAAATCAATGAGTTCAAAGAGAAGAAATATGAATTGAATTGTTTTTTATGAAGAGAAAATTAATGTGTTTATTTTTAATAATAGAAAAAATAAATAGTTTTTCTGCAAAGAGAAATAGTATGTTTAGCCCTATATAGAGAAAAAATAAATTTAGTTTTATTTAAAGAAAAAATTTAAAATCAATGTGGTTAGAAAGAGAATACAAATTTTAAATTAATTTTTAGAGTAGAAAATTAATTGTGCAGTTTTAGAGAAATGGAAAAAAAAAGTTTTCACTACAAGAAAAACGGGTATCAGTGATGGAAATATCTGTCGTTGATATTCAAATTTTCATCGTTAAAATAGATTAGCGACGGAAATTCTATCGCTGAAAATTACCTCGATAAATTGAGCGATGGAAATAATTTCGTCAGAAAGTTTAGTGACGGATTAGTAACAGAAATTATCCGTCGCTAAAAAAATCTGTCGCTAATTCGTCATAAATTTAAAATAATTTGAAAAGTGTAAAATAATTTTATCGACAGAAATTTTCCGTCATTAATATAATTTATTACCGACGGAACACTAATTCATCGCTAATTTAATTTATTATCGACGGAACACTAATCCGTCGGTGACAAGCACCCAATGTTCATGAGGCTACTACATGCCCCGCCCGTGCTCGCTCCCACGTCGCTACCCACACACGCCCGAGCTCGCCCATCCACGTCGCTACCCATGCCCGCCCTACTTTTTTTGTTGAAAAATGCTCTCACCCAGAATCGAATCTAAATTCTAAAACATATTTGAGTAATCTCAACCACTATGCTATAAGGAGTTTTGTGTTATTTATTTTTTTTTTTTTACTTCATTACTTTTTATCTCAATCTCAGTATTTAAAATAAAATATTCTAATTTAATAAAAATATAAAATTATATTTAATAAAAAAATATCCTAATTTAAAAAATAAACTAATATTTTTTGTTTTTAACCTCAAAAATAAACTAATAAAAAAATAAAAAACAAAATAAAAAGACAAAATAAAAAAGTTAAAAATAGGAGGACGGTTCCACCGCCCGGTGAAACCACGCCTGTATGTTTTTTTTTTTTTGGTTTTTTTGATTTTTTTTGTTCCTTTTATATTTCAATTATTTTGTGTTTTTTTACCTCAAAAAATAAACTAATAAAAAATAAAAAGAATAAAAGAATAAAAAACAAAATAAAAATGAATAAAATGAATAAAAAAAGTTAAAAATAGGAGGGCAGTTCCACCAGGCGGCGGAACCGGCCCTCTATATTTATTTATTTTTTGGTTTTTTTTTATTTTTTAATTATTTTAAACTAATAAAAAATAATAAAAAGGATAAAGAAATAAAAAACAAATGAAATAGAATAAAATGAATAAAAAACAAAATAAAATAGAATAAAATATAAAAAACAAAATAAAAAAATCAAAATAGGAGGGCGATTCCACCGGTTTTTTTTTTAATTTTTTAATTATTTTAAACTAATAAAAAAGAATAAAAATGATAAAAGAATAAAAAACAAATACAATACAATAAAAGGAATAAAAAACAAAATAAAAAAGAAAAAGAAAAAAAATAAGAAAATAAGAAAAAATAAAAGATAGGAGGGCGGTGGAACCACCCTCCATGTTTATTTTTTTTGTTTTTTTGTTTTTTTTAATTATTTTACACTAATAAAAAGGGGATAAAATAATAAAAAATAAATAAAATAGAATAAAATGAATAAAAAACAAAATATAAAATATAAAAACAAAATACAAAAAAATTTAAAAATAGGAGGGCGGTTCCACCGTGGAACCACCCTCTATGTTTATTTTTTTTCATTTTTAATTATTTTAAACTAATAAAAAAGGAATAAAAAATAAAATAGAACAAAATGAATAAAAAACAAAATAATAAATAATAAATAAATAAATAAATAAATAAATAAATAAAAATAAAAATAGGAGGGAGGTTCCA
This sequence comes from Dillenia turbinata, assembly GCA_037126225.1. Taxonomy (NCBI): domain Eukaryota; kingdom Viridiplantae; phylum Streptophyta; class Magnoliopsida; order Dilleniales; family Dilleniaceae; genus Dillenia; species Dillenia turbinata. The sequence goes on from JBAMMX010000024.1 coordinate 7,111,353, forward strand.
CCGCCGGTGGAACCGCCCTCTATGTTTATTTTTTTATTTTTTAATTATTTTAAACTAATAAAAAAAAGAATAAAAATGATAAAAGAATTAAAAAACAAATAAAATACAATAAAATGAATAAAAAATAAAAAAAAATTTAAAAAAATTTAAAAATAGGAGGGTAGTGGAACAGCCCTCTATGTTTATTCTTTTTTTGTTTTTTTTTTTTGGTTTTTTGTTTCTTTTGTATTTTTAATTATTTTGTGTTTTTATTATTTTGTTATTTTATTCTTATGTTTTATTCTTTTTTTTTTTATTAATTTTTTGTATTTTTATTACTACCATTAATTACTCTAGAATCCTAACAATTTAAATTACCCATAATTTATACTTTTTAGTTACTATTTTTATTTACTGTAATTTTAAATAATAATTTTTTTATGCAACAAAAGAGAAATGAAAATAGAAATATAAAATGATATTTTCATCCTTCATTTACTAAAAATATTATAGTTATAAATATAATTTTACATATATGTAGAGTATAACAGCCCAGTGACGAAGTAGCGATGGTGGATTTTTCCGTCACTAATTTCGTCGCTAATTTATCTGAAATTTTTTTTTCGTGACGGATTAACAACGGAATTTTTTCTGATGATTTTTCCATCTATAATTTCGTCGCTAAATTATTCGTTACTAATCAGATACAATTCTATCGCTAATTAGCAACAGATAATAATCTCTCGTTAATTTCCGTCGTTGAAAGTCGGTTTTTCAATAGTGTTTTAATATGCATAGCTTTAGAAAGAAAAAAAATTAAACTTATATTTTTAGTGAGACAAAACTTAAAATTAATGCATTTTGAGGGAAAGAAAAAATATGTAAATTAAATTAAATTTTTTTGAGAAAATTAATGTGTTTAATTTTTTAGGGAGAAAAATTAAATTAGTTTTTATAGAAAAAGAAAAATAATATAATTATTTTTAAAGAGAGAAAAACGAAATTTGTTTTTTTAGATAGAAGAAACTTTTACTCAATGTACAGTTAAATTTATTTATGAAAAAATTAATATATTTAATTTTAGAGAGAGACAAATTAAATTAATTATTCTAGAAACACGAAATTAAAGGCCAATAAATTTAGAGGAACAAATTTTAAAGTTATATAATATTTTTAGAGGGAGAAAACTAATATGCTTAGTTTTAAAGATTGAAAAACTAAATTTTATATTTTTAGACAAAGAAAACTTTAAACAATTGTGTTTGGTGAGAAACAATATCAACAAAATCGATTTTTAAGGAAAAAAGTATTGTATTTAGATTTAAAAAAATAATAATAATTTAGCCTTTTTATATCGGAAAATTAATTTCGATAATCTGGACCCACTTAGTGGTGCCAAGTTGAGCACTCAAAGCTGCGTCTGTACTGGCGACTGATTTTAGGGGGAAAGCGACTCATGGTATGCTCGTAGTGACAAAACCATTAGAGACTTTTCTTGCTTTTGTTTTGTTCTTTTTCTTTTTCATTCTTTTAACATCTCTAAAGCTACAGTGTCTATGGGCATGTTATTGCGATGGCCAGGTTATGTGAGAGAAGCATGTCAAAAATATATACAAATAACTCAAAATCTTTTGCATGAAGTTTAAACCAAAGATTCAGTTGCCATTGTTAGGAAGCATGCACGCATGCCCATGTTAGGAACATCCCTTTTATTGTGGGAAGAGACATGAGTTGGAAGACACTGGATCTAGCCTATAGACATTTTAATAGAGCACTTGCATCATACCAATGTTTCGTTAGTCTAGTAAGAAGGGTATTAGAATCCTACACCAAGTGCTCGACTTCGATTCTTAGTAGTGACAAAAACGATATTGAGAAAGATCCCTCCGAATGAGGACTCGACGACGACTCGAACTAAATTAGTCGGAGAGTGAAATTTTGGATGACTAAGTTCAGGACACCAAAAAAAAAAAAAAAAAAAAAAAAAAAAAAAAGAGCACTTGCATCATAATTCTCCTAAGTTTTATTGCATAGAATCATCTTCCGAACTACCAACTTTAATTTTAGCTGCATGTAACTGACTGCAAGTATTCAAGTTAAAATCTCTATTTTGGACTATCACTTTCATAGCAGTTGTTCCTAAAGATACTAAGAAAGGTGCATATTGAGGGTCAGGTAGAGAAATTGAATCTGCCAGAAGTCAGTGCCTTCACAAATTGAAGAAATATTCAATAGAATTTCAAGATGAACGCAAATGTTTGATATTTCGGATCTGAAAGAAGGGAACAATATTATAAAATGTATACTGATATTCTAAAGAAAATGAAAGGAAAAAGAAAAGAACTGAGGAATCAGGGAAGACTCTCATCTCATCCAAAAAAATTAACTCAAGAAGTGAATTCCAAGCGTCAGAGAATATCCAACTCATGTTACAGGAATGCTGCTTTCCCTGGTCATGTCAAGGAAGTAGCTTTCTATATTTGTTTTCTTATGTGAGATGGTCCACTAACTTCAATGTAAGGTCCTAAAGACCTTTGGTGACTTCTATTGCCGTATGCAATGTGCCAGACTTTCCATCCGCTGAGAGTAGCATCTTTCTAAAGTCGTATGCTAGGGGTCAGGGTGGGTGATGATGAAAGCACAGAAAGATTCTTAAATGCACTTTTTCTCTATTTATATACACCAGACTACCACAAGCCGAAGCAAATCACTTCCATGGCACTTCTCAAGAAGCATCTTTCTTGCCTACTTTGGCCACTTTTCATCATTATCAGCATTTTCACAATCACTTTCTTCACCACTGCTGCTCCCAGTGCTACAAACACAGACAAGGGGACAGCAGAGGCAGCAGCTCTATTGACATGGAAAGCTAGTCTTAGCAACCATAGTCAATCTCTTCTTTCTTCATGGATTAGAAGCAGCCCATGCAACTGGAATGGCATTTTTTGTGATAATACTTCTTCTGCAGGTGTTTACAAAATAGACCTTGGGAGCCTTGGCCTCTCTGGTACTCTAGACAAGCTGAACTTCTCATCTTTCCCTAGCCTTCTTAACCTTACCTTGAGAAACAACTTACTATATGGATCAATTCCCTCACAAATTGGCGGTCTTTCACAGCTCACCTACCTTGATTTGTCATACAATCGCCTTTCAGGAGGTATTCCCTCTACATTTGGCCTGCTCAAAAACCTTACTCTGGTGAGCTTATCCAACAATGAAATTAATGGCACAATTCCCCCAGAGTTTGGAAATTTGATCTACCTACAAAATGTTTACTTATACAATAATTCTATAACGGGAGCCATCCCAAAGGAAATAGGAAACCTTACTTCTGTCACTGAGCTTGACTTGAAAAATAATTATCTCACAGGGTCAGTCCCCACTTCTATAGGGAACTGTAGCAAGCTGAGTATTCTGCACCTAGGTAATAACCTTCTTTCAGGATCCATCCCTGAAGAAATAGGAATGCTTACTTCTCTCTTCGATCTTGACTTGTCAATTAATAATCTAGTAGGTTCAATCCCGGTGTCTATTGGCAGCTTGACAGCCTTACAATATCTTTACCTTTATTCAAATAACCTTTCTGGATCCATCCCTCCAGAAATATGGAACCTTACATCTCTAATTCATCTACAGCTTTTAGCAAACAATCTCCAGGGGTCAATTCCACCGGACATAGGAAAGCTTATTTCTCTAGCTAATCTGAGGCTTGATCAGAACAAATTTGAGGGGTTTATTCCTGCTTCTATAGGAAACTTGAGCAACTTGACTATTTTTTATCTTTCTGAAAATCAACTATCTGGATCTATTCCACAGGAAATAGGGAAACTCGCTTCTCTAGTTTATCTGAGGCTTGATGTAAACAAAATTGAGGGGTTCATTCCTGCTTCTATAGGAAACTTGAGCAACTTGTCCATTTTCTTTCTTTCTGAAAATCAACTATCTGGATCTATTCCACAGGAAATAGGGAAACTCACTTCTCTAGTTGATCTGAGGCTAGATGTAAACAAAATTGAGGGGTTCATTCCTGGTTCTATATGAAACTTGGGCAACCTGACCATTTTAACTCTTGCTGGAAATCAACTATCAGGACCGGTACCTCCACAAATAGGAAAGATGCAATCTCTTAAGGAGCTAAATCTGAATTTTAACCAGCTTAATGGCTCCCTTCCACAATCAATAAATAATCTTACGCTGCTCAGAGCTTTGGGGTTGAGTGAAAATGAGCTCAGTGGTCATTTACCAGAAAATATTTGCTTTACTGGTGTACTTCAGAATTTCACTATTCGTGATAACCACTTCCAAGGTGTTATTCCAAAAGGCTTAAGAAACTGCACTAGCTTAATCAGAGTGAGGCTTGAAAGAAATCAGCTCACGGGTAACATTTCAGAAGACTTGGGAATATACCCCAACTTGGATTATATTGATCTGAGTCATAACAAATTTTATGGTGAGATTTCTGGAAAATGGGGGCAATGCCACAGCTTGACTAGCCTCAAGATGTCCAACAACAATATCTCTGGGAAGATACCAGTCAATCTTGGCACCTCAATTCAGAGACTAGACCTCTCCTTCAACCATCTGGTTGGAGAAATCCCAAAAGAGGTACAGAGTTTGAGTTCCTTGTTCAGTCTAGATCTGAGTAATAATAAACTCTCAGGCAATGTTCCCTTGGAGCTCAGAACATTGGACGATCTACAATTTCTCAACTTGGCAGCCAACAACATCCACGGGCCACTTCCGAAGCAGCTAGAGGATTGCTCAAATCTACAACAACTGAATTTGAGTTCTAATCTTTTTACAGGAATCATTCCTACAGAATTCGGAAGGTTGAAATCACTTCAGGAACTTGATCTAAGCTACAATATGCTGAACGGATCGATACTGCCAGAACTTGGGGAGTTACAAATCTTAGAAATATTGAATCTCTCCCATGATAATCTCTCCGGTTTCATTCCTTCTACATTTGGTGGTATGTCAGCCCTGATATCCGTGGTCATTTCCTATAATCAGTTGGAGGGTCCCCTTCCAAACAACAAGGCGTTCCTCAATGCTCCTTATGAAGCCCTCTGGAATAATAAGGGCTTGTGTGGGAACATAACAGGTTTGAAGCCATGCACATCTGACAACATCAAGAAAGCTAATGGCAAAAATAACAACAAAGTTATTGTCATAGCTGGTTGCTGTTTTCTTGCCTTCACTCTATTGGTCGGAATCTGTGTATTTCTCCATTGCAGAATGAGAATCAGAAGGAGCAAAAGAGCAGAACCACAATGTCAAGATCTATTTGCAATATGGGGACATGATGGTATAGTTCTTTATAAGCATATCATTGAGGCAACAGAGGATTTCAAGTCTGAACATTGCATTGGTATGGGAGGCTATGGAGCTGTTTACAAAGCCCAACTTCCAGGTGGCAAGGCTGTTGCCGTGAAGAAACTTCATCCATTTCCTGATGATGAGACCAATATGATGGCATTTAGAAGAGAGATTCACGTGTTAATGGACCTCCGACACCGCAACATTGTCAAGCTTTATGGGTTTTGTTCAAATGCCAACCACTCATTTTTGATTTACGAGTACATGGAAAGGGGAAGCCTGAGAAAGATATTAGGGGACGAGGAACAAGCAAAGAAGCTAGATTGGTGCAGCAGAGTTGAGGTTGTGAAAAGAGTGGCAGATGCTCTAGCTTACATGCACCATGACTGTTCACCACCCATAATCCACAGAGACATTTCGAGCAACAATATTCTGCTTGATTTGGAGTATGAGGCTCATGTCTCGGATTTTGGCACTGCTAGGCTTTTGAAGCCTGATTCTTCCAATTGGACTACATTTGCAGGCACCATCGGCTATACAGCTCCAGGTACTCTTCATATGGCCATGCATTGTACTTATTCCCTGTTTTTTCTTTTTTTTGTTTATTATCATTATTGTTTCTTCTTTTTGGTGTAGAGCTCGCCTTCACAATGAAAGTAGATACTAAATCTGATGTCTACAGCTTTGGAGTGGTCACTCTAGAAGTGGTAATGGGAACGCATCCAGGCGATATCATTGCATCCCTGGTGTCCTCTTCAAGTGCCCAAATTATGCTTTTAATGGATGCAATAGACCAACGCCTCGATCCACCTCCTGAAAATGTGGGGAATGAAGTCGCTTTGGTCGTAAAGATAGCATTTGCATGCTTGCACTCTACACCCCAATCAAGGCCAACAATGAGGGACGTCTCTCGATTGCTCTCAGCTGGATGCCCACCTTCTGCTCGAACATTTTCCATGATTACACTGGGAGAACTCCTTAGAAATGGGGAATGATAACTGGAGCATCGCCATGTGCTCCTTGTTCATCCATATCAATATGTTATTTTGACACTTTCACTTGGATCGAGTCTTGTTGTCTAATGCTTCATGTGTGTTTCAGTTGGAGTCTTGCCTCCTTGAAGTCTATGTGTTAAATTCCTATAGAATGTGCAAGTTCATTCAGCTGCTTATTTCATGGCCATCCATGAGCAAATTTGTGGGAGATATCTCAATTCATGCCTTCAGCTAACACTATACCTTCTAGGGTTCAAGTATAACGTTTTAACAACAAATAGTCAACTTGGAACATTAGATTTGAAAATTCCATATGGAGTCAAATGGCATCTTCATTTGGCCAAATAGCAGTAGTTTAGGTGAACCTGTAAATTGGTTTGTCAAGAGCAAGGCAATGAGTAATAAAAATGAAAACAGAAACCAACAAGTGGTAGGCTTGTTGGTATTCAACAAGTCTACCCACAAAATACTCTAACAGGAAACATTACCCACCTCAATTTGTTTTCTTCTTCAGTCCACCCAATGGAGCCTACAATGCAGGCGACATGAATGGTAGGCTTTCTTTGTCCCTTTTTCTTGCATTGATATTGTTGATGACGAGTATTATTATGTTGGGACCCAATTTCGGACAAAGTCAATATATGATCGTAATACCGAACATTTAGTATTAGAAAATTTTTATTTAACTCTTTGAAAAAAAGTATAAGGAAAAATTGGATTGTAATTAATTTTCGAACTTGGAGCGTAGCATTGAAAAAAAAAAATTGGCATTTAAATTTTCAATTTTCATTTTTTGTGTAATTTTTGAAAATAATGATAACTAGTTTATAAATATATTATTATTTTAGATAAAATCAAGAATGTTGGAATGACCTAGTGGTTAAATTCTATTTGGAGGAAGGTGAATTCATAGGATCAAATCCATGCAAATGCAATTTGTGCTCAACACCAAATTGATTCATGAAGGAGGAAATTGAATGGTGGAGTTGAAAGTTGAAATAGTAATGTGAGACATGAATTGATTTACAAATGAAGCAAATCAATTCATGTGAGAGGAATGAGGAAGGGACAAAGCAATTCATGTAGGTGCAAATTGAATTAGTGGAGAAAATGAAAAGAGGAAGTCAATTTGCATGAGAAACAAAGAAGAAAAGAATCGACTTGGCTAATTAAAAAAAAAAAAGGAGTGGAAATCAACTAGCCAAAATGAGGGACAATTGTTAGTCGATTTCCTTAGAGTTCAGAAGGGTTTCTGAAACATGAAGGTGAGAAATCGATTTCCCTAAGGAGCGAAATCAATTCGATGAAGGGATTGAAGAAAACAAATCGATTTGCTCAAGGAGTAAATCGATTTGTCTAAGAGGATACAATAGAACCAAATCGATTTGAGCCATGTACAAATCGTTTCGGTTATTGTTTAGAGAAGGGATTTTGAGGGCTACAGGCAATGAATCCATTTGTGCCACACAAATCGATTCAGTTTGGAAAAGGTGAGTCGATTTCTGCTACTATAAGTCAATTTGCTTAGTTTTCAGAAGGCCTGTCTGCACCTTTTCACACATAAATCGATTTGTGCTTTGCACAAATTGATTCAAGTTAGATTTGTGAATCGATTTGCTCACATGGCAAATCAACTTGTCCCTTCAACACAAGTTGCAAATCGACTCGAACAAATAGAAATGAGGGAAAATGACTAAAATGCCCTCCAAACTCAATTGACACCTAAAACATCTGAGGGGTAAAATGGTAATTTCACCTCCACAATTAATAAGTCATTTCATTTATTCATTTCCATTTCCTCTCGACTCTTCATCTCTCTTGACCTACCTCTCACACTCGGGTTCACCTTTCATTCAATCCCTCCATTAAATTCAATTATTCCCCTATCAAATCACTCCATTAATATTTCTAAATTCCCAATCAAACCTATGAAAGGTGGATTTAAGGGAAAGCCTAGGGTTTTTTACACAAAGAGGAAAATTTAGGCTTTTTGAAATCCGATGCTCACAGCTCAAATCAACTTCACAATTAAGGTAATTTTTACTCCCTAAACATAAATTTAGCTTCTTTATTTCTATATTGAAATTTATTATTGAGATTTGAGGAGTTTAGTTAGAAATCAAAACTCTAGGGTTGTAAAATTGTTTAAAATTGGGGAAAATTGAAGAAATTGTAAATGGAAGTGTTATAATGGTACAAATGACATCTAAATAATGGAATGAGACCATAGATTTGTGAATGTGAAAATTTAGGGTTTGCGTTAAATTAGGAAAAATTTGTAAACCCTCATATTGAACACAATTTAACGATACATTGTGATTATTGGTTTAGGATAAACCATTTGGATAATTGAAAAGAGTTACATTAGATCAAATTGTAGAATTGAGGGTGTTCACCCTTTTAAAAGGTGAGTGGACGGACTATTATATCTTTAAATGATAAAAATTGTTTTAAATTCTTTTCTAAATGATTTTAAATAATTTTATATGTTTTATATAAATTTTTGTGATTGTAGGATGTTTGAAATAAAAATTTGAATTACGTTTGCATTTATTGTATTTACAAATGAATGTGTACCATATGTTGGATGTAATACCGAAAATTCGGTATTAGAAATTTTCTGTAAAATATCTCAGTAATTATAAAAGAAAATCCTAAAAGTTTTGATTTTCGATTTTGGGTCTAAATTTTAAATTTTTGGTATAATTAAAATTTCGAGTCGCAAATTCGTAGTGTATTCTATTCTTGATAAATTTAGAACTTCATTGTAGTGAGAGTATAAAAAATATATATATATATATAGATATATATATTGGTATTTATAAAAAAAAAAAAAAAAAAAAAAAAAAAAGGGGGGGGGACAAAACGCTGCGTTTTGCCCCAAATGAGGATTAGGGCTTTTAGCCCTAATCCCTCTTCCTTCTCCCTCCTTCGTCTCTCACTCACTCCCGAATCTCTCTCTGCTCTCTCCCTCCCGCGTAGTCGCGCACTCCGTTTCTCTCCCTCACCGCAAACCACCGCAAGCCACCACCACCGTTGTCTCTCTCCCTCTACTCACTCTCTATTTCTCTCTCTGTTTCCAGCCTCAGCACTCTCTCTCCCTTCGCGATCCCCCTGTTTGCCATCTAGACCTCACCCTCCATCGATCGCTACCACCACGGCCACCGCGAGCCACCGCGAACCACCGCGGTCGCCACCTCTGTCCCGAACCATCTCTCTCGGTCTATCACAGTCGCTCTCTTCCACGCACGAGCGGGCGATTCTTCGTCTCCTTCCCGTGCGTGCGACAGCAAGGCTCTTGCTCTCCCTCTCCTCTGCTTGCTCGTACGCTTGCACGGCCCCTGTCCTCTGTCAAGAGACATCACTGCAATCCACTTTCACTGCAAAGGTAGGATCGGTCCTAACCCTAGCTTTAGGGTTTCGAAATTTTGTGGTAATAAGCTTAGATTTACTGAACTTAACTTTGATTTGGGAGCTTTGCGTGTCCGAGAAGGTGAGAGGACATTAGAGCGAGGATTTAGTGCAAGAAAACCCTAGGTGAGGGATTTTCAATCCCTTCAATACTCAGATTATTTGTCTAATTTAGGTTGAGAATAAGTGTGGATATATTCCAAAAATATGCTAGATCCGTAGGAAATGCGTTATTCTTAAAAGTCTGTATGAAATGATGGAAGTTAGGTCTAGAATTTGATATAAATTTGATCGCAAGCATGATAGAATGTCGTAGATAGTATTAGAGTTTTGTTTGATTGATTTGCGTAGTTGTTCTTGAGATTTGAATTGAAATTGGAATGAATTAAATCAGGATTATGTAATTCGGGAGAAAATTGGTAAAATTGAGGAATATTGTAAATTTAAAGTCGTCGGTGATTTGAAATGATCCTAAATTGATGAAATGAAAGTGTAAGAACGTGGTTGTGTAAATTTAAGCTATTTTAAATAAAAGGGAAATTAGAAAACCTTTTTTTAGAGCCTTAATTGATGATGATTCGTGTTGATTGGTCTAGGTTGACCTTTGGAGACTCGAGGGGAGTCTTTTTGAGTTGATTTCGAAAATAGGGAGTGAATACCCTCCCTAGAGGTGAGTGGACGGATCGTTGTGTAGTAAATAAGCAAAATATCTTTAAATTCTTTGATAAATGATTTGAAATGATTTTCATATGATATTATGAAATTATTTGTGATTGTGGGATGTCTGAAATGAGAATTCGAAGTATGAATGCATCCTATGTGATTTTACATGAGTTTGTGCCATTTGTCTCGATTACTGATTGGTATATGCTCGTAGCATGATTTGTGGATTGAATTGATAAAATATGGCACATTGTTTGAAATGGAATGATTGTGAAATGATGGTGCACGAGAGAAATGGCTATAGTCATTCCCCCCCCACGGAGCGACCCGACGGGGTGACGTGGATTGGGGTATTATATGCGAGAGAGGTATGCGGCCTCTGCTCTGCCCCGTCGGACTATCCGGATTGCACCCCGGTGAGGTTCGAGCCAACGCCAAGGAAGGGGGTTTGTTTTGAGACATTGGATAGAAAAACCCTTGGCGGGCTTTCGTCTGGGTTTGGCCGCCCTGAGACGGAAGTGTTTTCGATGGAACCCCAGGATTTTCTGAAAAGATGATTGATATGGATGCATATTTTATAAATGATGTTGAATTACTGAAATGTTTGGATATGAAAATGATGTTTCAAGTATGCTTTGACATTCCCCACTTTCACCCCTTATTTATTACACAATCATGCCATTGCACTCCACTCCTTTGGGTATTTATAATACTCACCCCACTCTTTAACATTTTTCGGAGGAAGATTAGATTTGTGAGAGATTGGAGCTTGGGGAGGGCCTACCAGCTGGCTTTTGTAGGTATACATAGAGATGTATAGTCATTTTGGTTTGAACTGAATTCCATGGAAAGGAAGACTTGTACAATTCTTTTTGGTACGGATTTAATTGATACTTGTGTCCTGTATAGGAACAAGTATTGATGGAATCCCTACGTGGTTGTTGTTTACTTTCTTTCCCTCCTAGTTTTGGTAAAAACTCATTTTTGAGTGGGACATTTGGTTTGTAATATTGAGAATGGTTATTTTCTTTCGATTTCACGAAGTCTTGGACAACTCATATCGTTTGGATCTTACGGACGTTTGCTTGATTCTTCAGGCGAGTGTTAGTAAGATCTTACGGCTATGTTTTGGGACTTCCTGTTTGTTAAGTGCTTTCCTTATACTGTGAACTTTGAAATGGCTTGGATGGCCATATTGTGTGCCGTGCATGCACAGGTTCCCTCTCCCCGATTGTGTGTTGATGTGTAAATGCGCATGTACAGGTTCCCTCTCCCCGATGTGTGCTCGTGTGTACAGGGATGGACCGGATGAGTCCTTGCATGTGTATTGTTATGTGATGTTTTCTGTTTTTGATGATTGGTGTAGAAAGAATTGTTGTTTGGTTGTCTTTGTAGCCTTGCGGAGTCCCGGTATATGGGGAGGTTCTGCCCGTATACCGAGATTTCGCGGCGGCTGTCGCGTGGTCGATTCGAGGATCGGGGCGTGACATTGGACATTTGATTCATGAATGTTATGATATAATTTGGTAATTATTTGTTGAAATCATGGCATATGGAATGTGATTTGGATATTTGTGAAAGAATGGTGCATGTGGTAAATGACTATAATGATTCCCTCCATGGAAAGACCCGACAAGGTGGTGTGGTTGGGTTTATTTGCGAGCAAGGTAGACCCTGTCTTTACTCTGCCACATCATATATATATCTGGTTGCACCCTCGTGAGGTACGAGTCAACGCCAAGGAAGGAGGATGTAGTGTTGTGAAACGAATAGATTAAAAATCTCTGGACGGATTTCCACCCGGGTTCAACCAAACGTTGGATGGAAGTGGTTTCATAGGGAGACCCTATGATCTTTGAAATACCTAAAAGTATGGATGCATGACTTTTAAATTACCGTGATTGCTGAAACTATTTTACATTCAATGAATTGTTGTGACATATGTTTTGACTCCTCCACACTCACCCCTCGTTTATTGACACAATCATACCATTGCACTCCACTCATTGAGTATTCTCATACTCACCCCTCTTTCTATCATTTTTTAGAGGAAGTTTTGTATTGGAGATTTGGAAGATTTCATTGTTGAATCCTGCCAGACTTTGGTTTTTGCGAGGCATTTCTACTATCGATACTAGTCTATCCTTGATAGAAATTTTTAAGAAAATTAGCTGGACCCATATGAAGGGTATTCTTTTGATTTGAACTTTTGATCATTCCAATTCCAATGGGAATTTCAAACTTATAATTGTAATTAAAATTTTATTTTATTTTATTTTATTTTTTCTTTTCATTGAGTTGGTAGAAGTCTTAGTTTGGAATTGAATGGTCGGGTTGACCAATTGCATGTGTTGAGACAGGAATGGGCTGAGATGGCCCCATGGATGTCTTTGTGATGTGTTGAAATAGGCTAAATAGGTCGAATGCCTTACGCTATTCTGATATATGGTGAGGTCATACCCATATGTTGAGATAACATGACAGTTATCACGTGCTTGACTTAAGAGTCGAGGCATGACAATATGTCTAGTTTTTGTCCCTCTTGACAAAGAAATTATAATTTAGATTATCGAATTAGAAATTGTAGTTTTTTTGGGACCCAATTTCTAAGCCCTTAAATTAGAAATTGTAATTTAGATCATTGAATACACCATTTATTAATCATAATACGCCACTGCAAGCTCTACACTTTATTCGTTATATGTGAATAATTCTTTTTTGGTGTATAATGAATAAAAAATACAAACTAAATTGAACTAAGATCACTGTACAAGATTTACTAGGCTTGATCATTAATACTTAAATGATTTTGTAACATTAAAAATTCTACAAGGACAGATTTAAAATATCAAATACTAGTCGACTGAGTTGAATAATATCAGAATATATAGCGAAAATTGAGCCACTCATATATATATATATATATATATATGTATGTATGTATGTATGTATGTATTAGTTCGAAAAAATTTAGAACATTATTTATGATAAGAAAGAGACTGACACGATCGTGTATTGTTAATGTGAGCATACATAACTGTACTGTTGTACCTTTGACCATTAAAGCATAAGTAATATAGAGTTAAGAGGAAACTCAAAAGGCACCACACTTTTCATAAATTACAACATAGCTAGGGTCCCAAATGGGAAATCAATCTGCCCAAAATATGTGCAACTAATAGACCTTCCTCAAAATATAAACATGTAGAGATGAGAAGAACAGATGAAGATAGCTAGTAAGTATAGCGATTTCCAATATCACCACCTTAAAACCTAGTGATTTCTCTTCTTCTTCAGTCCACCCATTGAAGCCTTCAATTTGAATGGCCATGAAATGTTATTTGAGTCTCTCCTTCTTCAGTCCTTCAATAGAAATGATGCCATATCTTCCCAATGCCTGGAATCAGAATAGCAATTTAATAGTAAGACTCAGTGAGCAATTACACCTAATAATCATACCCATTAGCAAAACCATAGACAAACCTGCTTAATAGAATTGTCCGTCAAAGCATTCTTTATTAAGCTTCCCGTAACCCCCTCATATAGATCAATTCTTTGACATTCTTCAAATTAGGGTATCCTAAAATATTGGCTTTAATTTGATTAAGGCGGAGTTATGGCAGACTTTTTTGGTAATGGCATGTAGCACAACAATGGAAGATTTTTTCGAGTAATGATATGTAACAAAATAATAACCATAGGTTACATAAGGCTCAACCCAGTATAGCATATTCACTGTAGCTTTGCTCACATTCAAGAATACACCATTGAAGACTTGCGTCTAAAGACAAGTGGGATCAAAATAAAGATTGAAGTAGAAAGAAGTTGGATATTGTTCCTAGATGTACTGATCTCAACATGGAGTTATTGTTGGAGGAAAAGAAATATTGTGTGATAGAGAATAAAAAAAAATAAATGTTTGTACAGAACTCTTTACAACAATTTTGCCCTCTTACACTTTTCTTTCTTAAGACCCTAAATTTCTAAAATCAAAACAATAGCTAACCTCAATGATTCTCCTCATATGTCCAGCAACAAATCACATAAAATATCAAATTTAACCAATACTAACTTTTAAAGACTAATTATACTTGCCACTAATATGTCCCGATATGTATGAACATAAAAGTGAAAAACTCAGCCACGCAAAAACTCATCAAGTGTAATTTAACTCATCTATCATAATGTAAGTGTTAACAAGGGCATCTAACCCCTAACACGATCCAAAAAATGAGGAATCACAAAATCCACTTATTACACATATATCATGCAACATTTAGGAAAATAAAGAAAAAATCAATACTAGTTGGGTCAAAAACTAGAAGAGAGCTACCCCAAGCCCAAAGACCATTATTACTACCCAAATCTCTTCACTTGGTTTCCAATGTACCTAAAATGTTAAATTTGGTCAACCAACCGCCAATTAAGCAAATAATCTCAAGGGGGCTGGGAAAGAGAAACATACATAACATTCATATTACATAAACCATCTATTATGCATAGAGCATGATTCCTGAATGCAATTATAATCCAATCCATAACATTATTGGTTTTGAATATCTTCACATCTATATAAATAAATAACACAATAAGAACATAAAGGTAAAAGCAAAGGAGATCAATTAGTTTGAATACATTGCCAGTTCAGGTATCTAGTACAACAAGCATGTCCATCTAGTTAAAATATTTAACCTAATTTACTCCAAAAAAAGAAACTACCATTTCATTCTAAACTTATCATTTCTTTTATGTCTTCTTTACTTTTCTTTTATTTAAAAAGGAAACATGACTTTAAATCTCAACTAGTCATACAGGATCTCTGACCTCTATCGGAAGTAAGGGTAACTATCAGTTTTCTCATCCATCTTCAATGTTTTAATCTTTCATTTCGATTTACCCTACTTTGTATATATAAGTGTCTCTGACTTTGGGCAGAGTTTATCTGCCTCCAACTCTAGATAAAGATTACCTCATGTAGTGAATAGATCCCGACACTTCACGATAAGCACAAAATATGGGATGAGTGTCTCATTAAGCTTAACATTCATTAAGCTTTTCATGAATTAGCTGATGTGTAGGTACAAACCACATGACCACGTAGCTTAACCATGTAAGAATTTAATTCTATTAACCTAAATCAACTCTAGTGACAGAGTTGATTCTTTTATGAAATTAATCATGTTTCCTTGGTCATTCTCCTGATCCTAGCTCATTAGCATTAAATCTCAGTAGATTTAGGCAAAAACAATATATCCCAAATAGTATAAACATGGTAAGACATAGGACAAGTTCACCATGCTTGTAAGAACATAAAATTAGGAAAAAGCATAGAAACCATTCTTGGTTCATCAAAGAGACATTGTTAGACTTCGACTATCATTCCATATCATTCCAAAGGCAAAACCACCAAAAGGTTAAATGCTTGAGGGCATGAACAAACTTATTCTCATGTTTAAATGTAACCTTATTAGAGTCAAACATAGCTCCTACCACATAAGACAAACTACTAGAAATCCTAACATTATCAAATGTAATCTCAAGCAACAAGCATCTGAACATATAGTAAACATGAAGATTTAATTAGTATAGCTGATATCTAAAAAAAAGCACACAAACATATGAAGTATTTGCCTTTACAAGCTCAATTCAATTAGAGCTCCATCCTTACTCCAAAAAGGTTGCAAAAACCTATATATATGTGTATATATATATATATATATATATATATATATAGAGATACATACACATACTCGCACTTTTTTATGCATTGAATTCTAAGGATTTCCAACCTAAAACTCAAATCTATACTATAACATTAATAACATAAGAGAATACCCAAAAAAAATAATGAAACAACCTAATGGTAGCAAGAGGATTCAAAATTTTCAAAAATTGATGGCAAATAAAGTTAAAAACATCAAGAACAGCAACTCTTTCATTTAGTTGAAATAGGAAGAGCATCAAACAACATTTCAAAATTGGGTGACAGAATTAGAGCTGCTAAATATCAAAAGAAGAGAGAGAAAAAAAAAACAGAGACTAAGTACTGCAAATTCGTGAAGAAGGCATGAGTCTTTAGATGCTCAAACTCTATATTCCGATGTTGAATGATCAAAATTGGGTGAGAGCTTGAAAGTAAAGAAGGATCAAAGGGGAGGAATTGAGAATTGCCCTTTTGTATGCCACACAAAACTACAACGATATCAGTCGGAGTCCGAGAAGAAGATTAGTTATTTTGAGTGCTTAATTTCTTCTTTCTCAATCTCATCTTTCTAATGCTGGGTAATTGATTTCTTTACAAGGTTTGAAGGGATTGAAAACTGGTGGAAAAGGATTCAAGTTTAGGGTTCATTTGAAGAGAAAGGGGAGAGGAAAGAGAGGAAGTTTGAGTAGGGGCATCGATAAGAGATAGGGAAGGAGATGATGAGGGAGGAGGAATGTTATTGCTGGCCCTAAAGCAATCATGATCGGAAGAGGGAACAAAAGAGAGAGGAGAGAGCACAGGACTGAGAAAATGAGACTGAAAATAGACAGATTTTGAGAGGAGCTTTGGCTTGAAGGAGAGAGAAGAACCTTGATGCGGTGCCTAAGATCACCATCACCATTAGCGATTCGAAGAGGCTAAGGGGGAGAGAGAAAGGCCAATGATTAGTGGTGAGAAAAGAAGGAGGGGATGAGAAGGAGAGGCTTCTACTGTTAGAGGAACCTTCAGATTCCGGCAATGATGAGGTCGTCGAGGTAGTGGTGCCAAAGGTAATGTGATGAGGAAGGAAATGAGAGAGATGAGAAGAGAGAGAGAGAGAGCTTCTCTTTTAAAACCCTTCCCTTGCCTTTTTTTTTTTAATTTAAAACTTTTTAGGTCAATCGAAAGTTCCACCCTATGTTTCAATCAAAATCCTAAGACTAACGTTAAACCTATACATTACATCATTGTATAGGTGCATATAAAGATAAACTCATGCAAACTATAAATTTAAAATATGAAAATGAGATGAAATGGATGGGGAAGGATATTCTAGGGTTTTCAAAACCCGATTCTCACACTAAGTTGATTATACTTGAAACACTTGAGTGATATTAGTTCAACATAAGATTTGTTAGCTTTGACATCTCTACAATTTCTTTCATTTTTTGCTTCCTCGCCGATGTGTGCTCCTTTTGCCGATTATTGCATATAGAGGTCCTCTAATTATCCCCCCAAAGTTTTTATGAGAATAATCTAGTGGGCTTCTTTTTTTTTGGGGGGGGCATACTAATTAAGCCTCTAAAGCAATATTTTATGTTTTGAATAAACTTCATAGTACATAAACCCTATTTTATCTTTGATATTTGATCTGAAACCATCCAAATATGAAGACACTTCTACCCTTCCGACTTCCTCGAGTCATTTCTTTTTGCCAGCCTCAGGAACTTGGTGGTATATTTATGTACAGATTTTTTCCTTGATGGCATCATTGGATGCTAGAATAGAACCTACTTGTAATCAAGGGAAGAAATAATTCTATGGTAGCTGCTTCATTTGGTACCATTTTCAGACTGTTACTTTTCTATCGTGATTCCTTCAAGACTGCAATATTTCCCACGATGTCGAGACTCCACCTTTTAATTGGAATGTGGCAACATGTACTCAAAGAATCAGTTGATTTCTATAATAAAATCTAAAAGTCCTCAATATTAAGACTTCTATCAAAACATTGAATATCTACCTTTAATTTTAATATGAAATCACTAGTATCTCTATCAACATGTTTGCTCCTTTCATATCTCGGCGAAGTAGTCACCTTGTTTGTCAAAGTCTTCCATGTAGATATGGTGTCTATGTTGATATGTAGGAATTGTTGATAGGTTGTTCATAAGCAAAGTCCTTCTAGGTACAAAAGCCCTTCGGGTTTATTCAAGATGAGGCTAAGTGATTTATAAAAATGATCGCCTGTTGTGAGGGATGCCCATTAGAACGGAAAACATTAGTGCTTTTCCCAAGAGGGTATAAAGAATGTCAGGTCATAAGCAGGGAAGTCATATGTCAGAATGTAGGGTTCATGTGGAAGCTAGGGATCATGTATTTGGAGGATCACTCAGTCCTATGTGTTTCGTGGTGGTTTGTCCACTATGGGATTTTTTTACTCATTTCTTTATGGTGAATCCCGTCGGTCGGGAGAGAGCCTGCCTCTTCCTTCGATGCTGATGAATCTTTGTAACCTTCCACTTTGAACTAAGAATTCCAATTCATCTTTGAGTCGTTTATAATCGTTAGTTGTATATCTATAGTCTCGTTGGAAATAAGAGTATTCCGATTTGTCCTTCTTAGGATCTTCTTCAGTAGGGTGCGATGGCCACCTTAAGTACGATTTGTTTCTAATTTGAAACAGTACATGGCTGGGGGTCTCACTTAGAGGAGTGTAAGTGTTGAATCTCCGAGGAGGTGGAGGAAGGGAGTGATTGGTCTTGGGCATAGGTCGTCAAGGTGATCGACTATGTTCCTATCTGGATGTTCGGCTTTTTTTTCGGTCAAAAGCCTCCGCGTTTTCAGCTCAATATACTTTTCGGCGTGAGAATAGAACTCTTGGATAGTGGAGAGAGGTTTTTTCATAATAGAGAGTTTAATGTCGGAAGGACGTAGCCCAGTGAGTAGTGCGGCTAGCGCAATAGAGTGGTTCAAATATGAAACTTTTATCAACTCTGCCTTAAATCTTTCCAAGAAATTTCTTAGGGACTTGTTTTTCCTTTGATGCAATGACAATAGAGAAGTGGACTTTCTCTTAGCTCCCTTGCTTATCACGAAATGGGTCTCGAACTGTTGTGGAGCTGGGAGAAGGCTTTTATGTTGAATGGTGGGAGTGAGTTAAACCAGGTCAACGTATTTCCCTTAAGAGTGGTACGAAAATGTTTGTACATGGCCGCATCAATCATGTCCCTTGAAATCATTACCGTCATAAAATATGTTGTGTGGTCATGAGGATCAGTGGTCCCATCATATCTTTCCATAGGAGGCGTGAGTATATCATGAAGCATAGATTTCGAAGAGATTTTCAGATCGAAGTGCGAAGCATTTGAGTAAAGGGGAGTTTGGCTTCCTTGAGCATTGACTCGCTTGAATTCGTCGGCAACAAGTTGTTCGACCTATCTTTGGAGGTTATCGGGTTGTGGTGAGAAGTCACCGAGGGATTATGATTGAGCGATGGAGTTTGGCAGTTGGGGTGATCGTGGTCTGATCCCCTGGGACGAATGACCTTCAGGGCTTAAAGCACAGCTAAGGCCCTCGAGTTGCTTGCTTATGTCTTGGATTTTTGACTCTAGTCTATCCATTCGAGATTGGTTGGCCAGCATTGGAGACACTAGCACAGGAATCGTAGCAGGGCGTTCCTAGTTTCCAAGCTGTGGGGCTGGCTCCGACTGAGGAGGTCGATCGCGAGTAGGGGACCTAGTCGACCAAATGAGCGCCGTAAAAGAAGCAGTGTTTTGTGGAGTAGCAGCACGACCATCCATCACAAATGTGGCCCTGGAAGCGGCTCTGGTTATCCATTTCAGGGACATGTCCGCTTTGACACTTTTGGATATTCGACGGGAATTCTCGAGTCTGTTCCTACGGATGACACCAATTTGTTGGAGGTGGAATTCATCTCCACAGATCCGGCTCCTTCTGGACTCGATCAGACTGCTAGTTGTGAGACTGAGACTTGTAAAATACCACCGGAGGCTGCTCCGGCCGGGGAGGCTCCGACACTCAAGTTAGAAAGAGCGATTTGAAAGGAAAGAGATAACAGACTGTGATAGAATGAGGGACAGATCTCCCCTGGTATTTTGTGTGCCTTGTGTAGGGTTGGCGGACTTATCTGGACTAATGCCCCTATCGATGTTATATAGTGCTTCCCTGAGATCCGTGTCGCGGCAGACTTTGCAAAACCCTAGTTTCCTTAAGGATTCGTTTGGGGATTCCAGATCTTTGATCATAAAAGATTTGATATTGCGATAACTTAGATAATTGAATTATATGGGAAGATTTTTCCCTTATCGACTAGATCCGTTAGGCTTTCTTCTGCATAAGAAAAATATATCCCGTATTGGAGTGGGGAACTCAGTTGGTCATCAATCGAATGAATGCATTCGGTCCCTTCAATAGCTATCGGTTAAGGTGTTTGATTCTGTCGAACCCTTTATGAATCGAGTCAAGTGGTGGGTTCTTTCTGTTAAACGGGATGACTAAGGCCCTTTAGGAATACAAGTCTCTTCAGGTGATCAGGGCGATTGAGACCCACATGAGAAGGTGAGTTTCCTCGTTGAACCGGTGTGTCGCAAGCCCATTTCCATTTGAATGTATTGATACCAAAAGAAAAAAGGGGGCCCACTTCGTACGATAAGACCTTCTCAAAAAGGGTCCATCATTATGATATTTTTTGTTTTTTAAATATTAAAAAAATTTCAAAATATAAAGCATCTATGATATAAAATTCATATATATATATTAATCATTAACATATATATTTAACCATATAGTATAGTATAAGCATGAACGACTCCCTATCATCTTGGATTTCGTCATCCTACAATTGGCATGAGGTGATTTTACTGAGAAACAGAGTAATGTACACTGAGGAGTAAAAATTATTGAGAAGCAGAAATTACCAAAATTAAAAATCACTGAGACACTAAAATTAATGAGAAGTAGAAATTACCGAGATGCAAAGCAATGTACACCACATAATAGAAATCACCGAGAAATAAAATTATTGAAGAGTAAAAATAATTTACCATAAAATTACAAACAATTCATCGAGAAGCAAAATTCACCGAGTAGTTGTTAGAAGACCACTGAGGAGTACTTGTTAGAAGAAGTCTTCTAACCCTTTTTTTTAATATATCTATGTAGGAAAGAAAAACGAAAATAGTGAAATTTAGAAAAAAAAAAGTAAAAAAAGGGAATAGTAGCAAACCAGTGAAACCCCACCAAAAAAGAAGTGAAAAAAAATAGGGTGAAGGGTAAACAAAAAAAAAAAAAAAAAAAAAAAAACAGAAAACAAAAAACAAAATAATGGAACAGTTTTCCCATCCACCATGTGGCATCTCTTCCCTCTCCTCCCCACTTCCCGCCAGCATACAAAGGTGATCGTGCATTTTTATCAAGAGACTGTTTCCTTTTCTTAAAACATATAAATAAATAAAAATTAAATAATTAAATAAAAAAAATATACTAAAATTTAAAAAAATTATTATTTTTTTGTTCTTCTGGCTATATTATTTCTCATTTAGTTATTGGTATACTATTGTAATAATACATTAGCTATTTTTATTTTCTTATAATTGGTTTTATTAATACGTCTCACCAGTAAAAGAATGAGTTTTGAGGAAGTCTCTCATTTAATGTAGACAAACCAAAATCTAAATGACAAATAATTAATAATAATTACAGTTCAAACATTAATTTTTCAAAAATTTTAATTTTTAATCCAATGTTTTGTTTCAAATTTAATTATTCATTTAATCAACCTGGCACGTTATCAATTTAAACTCAACACTGCACAATGTATACCTCCTAGTTTAAAGAAAACAAAATGATAAAAAAAATATATTCTCAATTTGACAAAGGAAAAGAGTGGGAGAAAGAGAGAGAGATGAGTGGGTTATTTCTGTAAATGATATGAAAGGGGCTCAAAATCCCATAAATATAGTGGGTTTTTTTTTGTCTTCCAAAACTAATGAAGTTGATTTCTCCTAGAAATCGACTTTAAACAAACAAGTCAGTTTGCCCATTCAAAAAAAAAAAAAAAAGAAAGAAAAGAAAACACTGAAATCGATTTCAGTGAAATCGACTTCACACGTAAAGTGGTCAACTCTCTCCTCTCTCCCCCACTCTCTTCCCTACTTGCTTTCGCATCATCAACCTTTCTTTTTCTCCTCTCCCCCACTCTCTTCTCTATTTCCCTCAATAATTTGTGCGGACCACCACACCCCTCTCTCTCTTTCTTCTCTCCATTTAAAAACATAGAAAAGACAAAAAAAATTTCTATAATGAGACAGCCATTTAATTTTTTATTTACAGTCACATGAAATAGGTAATACTTTAATATAAATATTAAAAATTGTAGTTGGGGCCCTTGAAATCACCGATTAAAATATTTTATTATCTATATTTTTATTATAAAATAATTTTTATTTTTATATTATTTATTTTAGAATATTAAGATGTGTGTATTAAAAATATTTAATTATTATCATTTTACCAAAAATAATTTATTAAAAAATATTTTAATTCTTAGTTCTAAATAATATTATAAAAATAAAAAAGAAGTATAACTCATTCTAAGTACACACTTGTGTCGCGGCATTTCTAAGGAAGCAAACCCGCTCCCACTACAGGGTTATTTCTTAAAATACCGTGGAAATGGAATAAAATCTAAGAATTGTGATCCTTTTCTTTTTTATTCCCAGACAATGTGATGTCGACTTCAAAATTGATATCCAAGATGTCGATTTTAAAACTAACTGATTTATACTACCCGTGAACGAAAAAAAAAAAAAAAGTCGACATTCTAGATATCAACTTCAAATATTTTATTTTTTTACTTTTTAAATTATTATTATTTTGCATTTTTAGTTTCCCCTCCCGTTCTCTCTCCCTCCCTCCCTCCCCTCTCTTTCCACTTATTCATTCATTCCACCCTCTCTCTTTCCTCATTATATAAATATAATATTATATTAATATAAAATATTTATATTATTTTAAAATATTAAAATATAAATTTAAAAGTTTTTACAAAAAGAATATATATTATTATTTTATAAAATATAAAAATAATATTAAATTTAATAAAATCTTTTGATTATATAATTTAATATTATTTTAATCTTTTGTTATATAATATAATATAATATAATATAATATAATATAATATATTTTTAATATTATATTATAATTCTTTAAAATTTTAAAATATTAAATATATAATTTTGTATTCTCTTTTTAATATTAAATATTATAAAAATATATAATATTATAGATTTTATAATGACATTACTATTTTATTATAATTTTAATAATTTTTAATATGATTTAATATTACAATAAAGATTATATTATTCTAATGTTATAATCATATTTTATACAACAACAATCAAAATCTTAGTACTAATAATTGGGGTCGATTTTAGAATAGGCATGTATGTATATAATTTTTTCTTTACATTTTTACAAAGAGTCTGAGGCCTTTCAGCCCAACGCCCTTTTAAGGCCCCGTTTGGTTCTTAGGGATCCTTGGCCTTGGGGTTCAATAACCTACTCAAAATACCCACGAGCTTTGCAAAATGACTGGGGCCAAACCATTCAAATCTCTTCACACGGAGAAACAAGGAACTGCTAAGGACACCCTATAATCATATTTTATAAAATGATTTAATATTATAAATTTATTTAATATTATAAAAAATTTTACTTTTTTATTTATTTTATAATTTTTATAATTTATTATTTTACTAAATTAAAATTAGATTATAAATATACTTTTTATACTTCAAATACATTATTTATTTTATATACATTATTTAATTATACATTATTTGATATGATATAAAGATCCATAATTTTATTGAAATAAAAACCTTGAACAAAGTTGGTGACCTTCCCGAGTAAGGCTGGTGGACTCGTGACTTTTCTGCTATTATTATTAAATTTTGGGTCCACAAACTTATAGATATTAGTTATTACTAGTAGTATTAGTTATTTAATTCTATAGAATATTATAATATCAATGTAATATAATATTAAAAATATTATATTTTATTGCAGATTACAATATTAATAATATAATAATATTTTATTAATTTAATATTACAATAACATAATATTAACAATATATTATATTATATTATATTATATTATATTATATTGTATTATATTATATAAACAGAAGATTAAAATAATATTAAATTATATAATCAAATGATTTTATTAAATTTAATATTATTTTTATATTTTACAAAATAATAATCTATATTCTTTTTGTAAAAACTTTTAATTTATATTTTAATATTTTAAAATAATATAATATTTTATATTAATATAATATTTTATTTATATAATGTGGAGAGAGAAAGGATGGTATGAATGAATGGATACGTGGAAAGAGAGGGGAGGGAGGGAGGAAGAAAGAGAGGGGAAAATAAAAAAGCAAAATAAAAATAATTAAAAAAGTAAAAAAAAAATCAAATATTCGAAGTTGATATTCAGAATGTCGACTTTGAAGTCGATATCTAGGATATTGAATTTTTTTTTTTAATTTTTGTGGTTTACTGGCACTACCAAGCGGTCAGTTTTGAAGTCGACACTTGGAAATCGACTTTGAAGTCGTCGTTTCATTTGTTTGGGAATGAAAAAAAAAGACCACAATTCTTAGATTTTGTTTCATTTTCACAGTATTTTAAGAAATAACCTGTCCTTGGGTTGCCTTGACCTAAAGTTGTTAAAATACGCAAGAGAGAACAATGTACAACTCGATAAAAGAAACCCTACCCGCACCTTGAATATATTTACATTTTTAACCAAGAAACTCCAATAATTATTATTTTTATACATAAAAAATAACATATATTTTGTAATTTATTGCATATTATAAAAATTATTTATATTATTTTATATGAATAAGAATCAGATATTTTCTTTCTATGACATTGGGGTTGTGAGCTATCTTCACACTGTGATAATTAACTTATATTTTTCATTATTCTAATAGGATGGTAAAAATTTTCAAAATAACCACATATCTAAAAATTCAAAATTTTAGTTAAATACTTGTCCCAAAAAAATTTAAATTATTTTATAAAATTAACATTACAAATGATGTTAAAAATTAAATTTACATTGATTTTATCATAATATTACCATATCATTTAATCTTTAAAAATAAGGTAAGCTGAAATAATTAAAAGAAATTACTTTATAAATTCATATTAATTTATGTTATTTTTCTAAAATTATTTAATTTTTAATTTCATTTTAACTTTATAAAATATAGATTTATATTTATTTTTTAAATTATTTATAACTTTTATAAATTATTTTAGATTATTTTTTAAATCATTTATAATTTTAGATTTAATATATCTTAAAAAAATCTTTAAAGTCGATTGATTTGAAATTAACTTTATTGTTTAATATATATTTTTTAAAATATATTACAGGTAGTTAGGTTTGGATAAATCGAAAGATTTTCAAAAAATCAATTTTGAAATCAATTTCCTATAAACCGATTTCAATACTTTTAAAATAAATAAAAAATTAACTATATTTTTATCATTTTTTAATTTTTTTCATAATATTTATATAAATACCTCATAGATGAGTAATGGGCGGTCCATCCTCACGTGCATAGCCTGGCCCGTCATAATACACATTCGAAAAGACTGCTTTTGCAGGGCGAACCAGGGGTTTTAGCACCAAATCATATTTTGGGACTCTCTCACTCTCTCTCTCTGTTGTGATGGCTTGAGCCATGGCTTCTGAGGCAAAATCACAATCAAGGTTAGGAGAGGAACAATCGAGAGATCAGTGAATTCTCGGTTGAAATGGAAATCTGCCAAATCCAACTCTGAAAACCCAAATTGCTCGAAGAAGACGACTATGTTTGCCTAATCTTAACCCTAAAGAAAATCCCAGCACGGCCTCTTGCTAACCATTTCAAAATCTCTCTTCCTTACCCACTTCACACCCCTTCTGCGTCTCTTGCAGGACTCTGTCTCATGGCCGCAAGAAGGTTGGAATGCTGCTTCTTTGTCTTGTTTCTGCTGCCGTTTTCGGTTGGGTTTTGTATAGTGGCAAAGGTTTGGCATTCTAATCCTGCATTTTGTTAACATGCATTAACTGAACTTGTACCTGTTCACACTTTATGATTATGGATACTTGGGGTTCTATTTTTGATGTTTAATTAGGATATGGAATTGGGAACTAGTTGAATTTCTTGTTTTGATACTGCTTGCCATTACCTGAATCTTTCTAGGTTCATTGACAAACAAAAGAGAATCTAGTATAGTTAGGAAATACCACGAGATATAAATGTGAACTCTGAGTGCAAGCTTTATAATTTGATGTCAAGTTCGGTATGGAGTTCTTTAGTTCAATGTTACTTTGATTTGATCTGTTTATGTGGCGTGGACTATCATAGCATTAATGAGATTGACTTAGAAGTTTTAAGTGCTTCAATTTTGGATTTTGATGACCATGCATGTTATACATATAATCGTGTATTTTCAGGGGAAGATGCAAGTGAAGGTGGAACGCTAAACATAAGAGTCGATAACGTGAATGGCACCATATTAGTTATTTCTATATAAGATCAGTCAGAAGCAGTGACAAACAGTAATATTAGTTATTATATTAGTTATTATAAATCCTTTTCTGTCATCTAGTTAGGAAAAACTGAAAATATGTCCCCTCCACCACCTGCTACCTTGTCTTCAGTTATTTCTGTACCAGATCTGCCAAAAGTGGCAACAAACAGTGATAGTATCATTAATCCTCCTTTCTCAATTAGTTTGGTAAAAAAAAAAAATGAAAGTATCCTCCTCCACCTCCTGCCTCAGTTTTTCTGGGGTACACCCTTCCTCCTGATCATCCTTGTGAAAAGTTCACACTTCTTTCCCCACCAGCTGATAAGAAAAGGACTGGACCAAGTCGTAAGTTTGATTTCTGATAGTTACTGTATTTCATGTGTCTTTTAAAAGTTTTTACTGCAGAACTCTATCCCTGGCTCCCACAAAGAGTCATTCATGTGCTGGGCAAATGCTTTTTGTATAGATATTATGGTGTACTTAAAATGTTAAGTCAATCACATTGCCAGTTGATTTTGCTCATTTATAATACAACATGTCCAGTATGTTATCTTTCTGTGGAAGAAGTGATAGCACATTTGCCAAAGGAACCATCACCTTCTCCTTTTATCTCAAAACTTGACCTATGTTTATGAGGAAAATATAAATCAAACAGAGTCTTTTGAAGGCTCAGCCTTTTGTGGATATCCTACCTATTAATTGTATATGCCCAAGAGGGGCATTGTGGTAATTTTGGGAAGTTCCCAAAACTACCACAACTCCACTTCCTATAGACTCTCCACATTTTGTGGATCAAAAGAGTGTGTGGAAGGAGACTAACCACTTCTTGAGGGTATTGTACGTGAAATTAAGAACTGCTCCTGTGATGGCAACCATGGGTGAATGTTCTTCATTCTCTAGAGAGAAAAAATATAGAGGGCATGAGAAAAATTCCGCGTAGGGAATTTTTCCCGTCACGATGATCGCCGGACTGAGGGTTGCGGCGTTGTGACATTGCGGTGGTGGTTCGATTAACATCGTGATCACCATCCCGACCGCGAGATTCGATCGATGGACGAACGGTTGATTTTTGGCTCTGCATATTCGAGGTATTTATATCCTATACCCAATCTATATTTATTTTTTTCCCGAAAATTATTTATGAATGCTTCCGCTGCATGTGACTCCAATTAATTCCAACATTGGTATCAGAGCGATACGTTGGATTAAAAATAATTTTCGGTTTATTTTTTGGGTATAAAAAATATTGGGTTTAAAATTTGGGGTTCGGATCACGGATGAGTTTCGTGAATCCGAGAACACCACTGTGTTACCCATAATCCCTAGAACACGAAAATAATTTTTTCGTAATTTTCTGAGCACGATTAGGCGAAGAAAATTCCGGTTGAATGTTTCGGCCGTGAATAGTGACCGACCACTTCAACCTTAGATTTGTCGAGTTTTAGGGCAAATCAACGCATGAAATTTATAGATCTGTAATCCTTGTTTCATGCTC
Source organism: Dillenia turbinata (assembly GCA_037126225.1). Taxonomy (NCBI): domain Eukaryota; kingdom Viridiplantae; phylum Streptophyta; class Magnoliopsida; order Dilleniales; family Dilleniaceae; genus Dillenia; species Dillenia turbinata. The sequence continues at coordinate 7,139,532 of JBAMMX010000024.1, forward strand.
TTCAATTTGGTATATATTGCATATGATTGTGGCCGGAAAATTGGGTTTCAAATTTGACCGCGGAGGGTCGGATTTTTGGATCCAAAATACGCCGAGTTTAGGGCGCAATAATTCCAAAAATCGAGTCAAGGATACTTGGAATAAATGGAATTAGAGATTCCATAAAAAATCCGGTCAAAATGGTGCCGGAAATGGGGTTTTCCGGCAACCGGGTCGAAAGACTCGGTTACAGGAACCGTCGGGCGAAGAAGATGAGCTCCAGACCCGCGGGCGCGTGAGCTACACGCGCGAGGAAGGCGAGTGAAGCAGCAGGGGGCTGGAGCGTGTCCTTCACGTGCAGAAATGGAGCGTGAGAGGATGGGTCGTCCGGGTCGGTTACGACCCGGACACGTGTCGCAGACCCACGACCCACGGATCCGGACCGGCTTAGGGTTCCGACCCGCGTCCGGATCCGGAACCGACCCCCGCCCGCGGGTCGCGCGCGTGAAGGCGCGTGACCCGCGCGCCTGCGCGTCAGAGCGCGCGTGTGAGCTCGTGCCAGACGCGCTGCGCGTCTGGCACGCGCCAGAAGAGGTTCCCGGCGAGTGGAGGTGCGTGGGGACGCGCCGCCGGTGTGTGGAGGCGCGTGGGACCACCGGCGGCGTGTCAGGTCGTCCGGAATTGAAATTTTTTCAATTTTTGAGGGTCCCACATCCATAAAAGTGACTTTTTGTGGGTTTTTGTGTATCAAATCCTAGTCCAAATGGTGAGATGCTATCCCGGATTATGGTGTATGGTGTCTGTTGATTCATACGCTCGTCTTGGGGTATATATTCGAATTATTTGGGTCTTTTTGATTCGTAGGGTGCGCAAAATATGAGAATAAGCATCACAAGTCACGGCTATCTCAATGACTGCTTCTAAAATTGTCGTATTTGATTTTTTGCAAGGGGGATAAAATTGAATGGTGATAAATACGAGATTTTTCATTGGTAGATTCAATTTATCCTCGAGGAGCAAGATCTAATTAAAATTCTGAGGCATGGGATGGTGGACTCCAGGGAGGGTTCCACACCTCAGAGAGACGGGATTAGGAGACATTACGTGCATGAAAGAGGAATGATAGCCGAGTCAGGACAATCCTCCTGAGTAGCATGCACGATGATGTGATCCCAGTCTATGAGCAATATCCTACGGTTTTATCGGTTTGGCTCACCCTATAAAGAGTATTGTGGTACTCTTACAGATCCTGAGATAAGGATACTGACTTATAAGTGTAACAACTTATAAGAAAATGGTTGATCATATGATGAAGCAACATTTGATAAAAATGTCGAGTATGATCGCCGAGTTGGGGATTGTGACTGAGCCCATTTTGGATATGTTTTCTAGTGCTGGATGTGATCCAGCTCTTTACCTGATTCATGAGAAATCATGAAAGTTTATTTCACATACGACGAAAGTATTCGCACTTTCACTAATGTGAATAAGTACAGTGAGCTCGAGAAGGAGCATCTAGAGGCGAGTAGGCCATACTCGAGTCATGCTTATACGATGGAGTCAAGCAAGGACTCCTGTGTGACTCGAGCCTCAGGTAAGAAGAAAACCATCCGAGAAAACCGATAATACTTCGCAGCTCGAGATAGGAGCGCGCTTATAAAGTTCCGTCCAGTAAGTCCTCAAGTAGAAGGATTTACGTACATAAACGAAGTGTTTTGTTGACATCAGAGGGAGTAGCACTTGCAAGTTGGAGTTGCAAAGTTGCTACACTCTGTATGCCCTTTACGCTCCAAAAGTTCGACGGAACTTGATTTCAGTTTAGGATATGCTCTGTTGATTTAGAAATTTAAAATTTTCATTTATTACGACAATTCTATAATTGGTTCTATTTTGGTCCATGAGGGACTATATGCACTGAAAATAATTCTTTTCAATGGTATTTCTTGTTGTCCTCTTAGTGTGAGAGAGGATGAACCGGTTAGCAGTGAGTGGTTTTGTAGGACCTGCTAACCAGTCTTGCCTAGACGGCAAACTTACAAGAAAACCATGACATAGCAATGAGGGCTGGGACTCCATTGCAGTCGGATCACTCCAACATCTGTGGCCTTATGAACGTGAGAACCTGAAATGGTGTTGGGTACTCTATTACGTTCATAGACAATTACACGTGTTTCGGTAACATCTATCTGATCTCGCGTAAGTCTGAGGCATTGAGATGCTTCAGGAGGTTATTAGCGAGGTTGAGAATCAGTTAGATCTGAGAGTTGAGATACTCAGAACCGATTGAGAGCGCGAGTATTTGTCTAAAGAGCTCTATTCCAAGAAGGGCATTACGAGAAACTGACTATTCCTCGCTACTCAGTGGAGTATAGTAGCCGCGAGAGAGGAATAGGACTTTGTTTGAGACGATGAGGCCGATGATGGTGCAAACCAATTTACTCGTTTCCTATTGGAGAGATGCGTTATTGGTTGCAGCCTATGTTCTCAATCGTATTTTATTGAAGTCCGTAGTCAGTACTCCATATGAGCTTTGGACAGGGAGACAGCCTGACCTTAGTCATTTGAGATTATGGGGTTATGCAACGTATGTTCACTATTTCTCGCATTTACACAGCGAGTTAGGCTTGCGAGAAAAGAGATGTATTTCTAATGAGCATACAGATGACACTCTCACTGAGATTGAGTCTCATGATGCTGAGATTCTTGAAAGTGATTTCCCTATGAGAGGTGAAATCAATTGGGACTTTACCTTTCATGAGATGGATGAGCCTAGTGGTTGGCTAATCCCAGTGGCAGGATCCAAGAATCCATTACGGATCTGGGTTCTAGTGGGAACGATCCATCTAGAGGTAAAAAGGTTCCCCATTCTCTTAAGAGTAGTCGAGGATGCGTACCTAACCGTCGCTTCCCGATTGAGGGAGAGGCTCTCAGTGACTCTCGAGGATTACGAGAAACCTTTAACGGTCCTAGAGTTTCTTGAGGGTTCTGTGAAGGACCATTGATTATAGGCCATGGGTGAGAGGAGTTGATGAGAATCAACGGGATCTGGGATCTAGTTGATTTACCTGAGGGAAGTAGGGCCGTTGAGAATATGTGAGTTCTCAACATCAAGAAAAAGGCCGACGGATCGGTGTAGAGGTATAAGGCCTATCTGATAACCAGGGGTTACTCAGACTGAGGGCGTGTTACCTCGATCCATTTACTTTTAGCGATTGTCGTGGACATGATTTGGATCTGGAGTGAGACCAGATGAACGTTGAGACTGTTCTTCTGAGTGGGAGTTTTGGATGAGGAGATCTACAAGGAACAGCCATCTGGTTTTATTCTTATAGATCTGGATGATAAGGTCTGTCGACTTTGGAAGTTTACATATGACCTTAATCATCAATCCAGACAGTGACGTTAGAGATTTCACGAGAAGGTGATATCTTACGGTTTCGTAATGATCGAGGAGGATCATCGCGTATACCTTTTACGTTCTTTTAATCATGTTCTCATATGAATGACATTCTGTTGATTGGGAACAACAGAGAGTATCTGATGACCACGAAAACGTGGATATTGTCGAGTCTTGATGTGAAGAACATGGGTGAGACTCAGTTCTTCTTTGGAGTTAAGATCCAGAGGGATCGCTCGAGACAGGTGTTGATCCTTCCACAGGAGTCAAACATCAAGAGAGTTCTTGAGTACTTCGAGAAGATCGACTGCGACCTTAAAGATACTCTTATCGCTAAAAGGTTAAAGCCTAATTCTTGACATATACCCTAAGACTCAGAAAAGGACAAGGGAAATGAGTAGAATCCCTTGTTCCAGTGCACTGAGTGATCTGATGTACGCAGTGTCGTGTACACGTTCAGACATTTGATTTGCAGTCACTATGGTAATTAGGTATCGATCGAATCCTAGAGGGGATCACTGAAGAGCAGTGAAAGGATTCCGAGATATCTCGAGAGAACTGCGGACCTCCTCTAGTGTTACGGAGGAGGTGATTTGCATCTTATTGGGTATTCAGATACCAACTGGGTTGGTGATCTGAACGTATGCAAATCGATATTAGGTTTTACTGTCTTGGAGTAGCAAGAAGTAAACCTGTATATCTCTATCTACAATAGAGACTGAGCTTATGAGATGCTCAGCGGCAGTTCAGGAGAGTGTTTGGCTCCGGAGATTTCCGGATAACTTAGGGGTTGTGTCAGATAGTGGGAGGCCAGTGATGATTTATTGAGAAAATCAGGCCACACTTGAGACCCTAAGTATCAATAAGTCCAAACACATTGATACCTAATACTACGTTATGAGATACATCACCGAGAAGGGTGAAGTGACAAATTAAGTACATTACTATACAACATGTTGGTTGATCCCTTCAATAAACCCATTGTGATAGATTCCTGTATGAGATATTGGAATCATTGGGTTTGCATGTACACTCACATTTCTCACCTTGTACTGATGCTTATTGTGTTATATATATGACATGTGTGCATGATTGGGTCACTTATTTATTGCACTATTTTGATTGTCATATATTTTGTGATATGTTGTGATAAATGATATGTCAGGCAGGCGTGGTCGACTCTCTCACACGAGTGACCACCTCCAGCTCTGAGTGAGCGGAGATGAGACGGTTTCTAGTTGTAAGAGGCTTTGAGAGTGGCCCTACTAGAACATAAGTCGCCCTGATATGTGTTCAGGATGAGGTCATATACGATATGATTGGCATGGACATACCCACATCCATGTTGCTTATAAATAGCCAGGTTTAAGATCTCAGATATCACTTGCGACTAGTGATATTGTTTCTGAAGTACTCTCTCTAAGATTTTTGAGTAAAGTCTTATGTGTAGACTGAATCCCATACACCGCAACGTGTTAGAGAAATCTGACATATGCCCTTTGAGAGATGGGGAATAACACTGTGACACGCGTTTCATACCGCGTGTGATATGTCGACCAGGGATAGTGGGAGCATTATTTGAGACACTGATATGATTTTAATCCCCGTTCCCACTGTGTGAGACCCGAGATCCATTGGGTGGGATCTCTTGTACCCTTATCACTTTCGGCTGTTTCTAGAAGTCTTGGCTCAGTGTTGCTACTTTAGTCTGTTTACTGATGGCCCGGAAGATAAATTGAGGTCTGAGGGACAGGTCTAGGAAAGCAGCTGAATTGAGGCTAATAGATTCGAGTTTGGGAAAGGAAGACCAATTGACATTACATCATTGTGTTGTATTCACCGGCTAGCCTATTATGTCTATCCATGTTGGGATGTAAGCATAATAGTGGATACACAGTCGAGCATTTATTGGGGATTACTTTCGTTGAGGAAAGTAGCTCGATGGATGTAATTAGTCTTGGATCTGGGGTGCAGCGAGTTCTTTTGATACTAACGATGGCTTCTCGATCATCCTAACAGGTGCATCGAGAGGTATTTGCTTGCTGGTGTACTCGCAGGTCGCACGACGTCCAATCCTGTATGAAAGTCCAGCAGGGTGATGTGATCGCATGAGTTGTGATCTTGTGACGAATATTAAATGCCCTCATGTGCAAGTGGGAGATATTAATTGTATATGCCCAAGAGGGGCATTGTGGTAATTTTGGGAAGTTCCCAAAACTACCACAACTCCACTTCCTATAGACTCTCCACATTTTGTGGATCAAAAGAGTGTGTGGAAGGAGACTAACCACTTCTTGAGGGTATTGTACGTGAAACTAAGAACTGCTCCTGTGATGGCAACCATGGGTGAATGTTCTTCATTCTCTAGAGAGAGAAAATATAGAGGGCATGAGAAAAATTCCGCGTAGGGAATTTTTCCCGTCACAATGATCGCCGGACTGAGGGTTGCGGCGTTGTGACATTGCGGTGGTGGTTCGATTAACATCGTGATCACCATCCCGACCGCGAGATTCGATCGATGGACGAACGATTGATTTTTGGCTCTGCATATTCGAGGTATTTATATCTTATACCCAATCTATATTTATTTTTTTCTGAAAATTATTTATGAATGCTTCCGCTGCGTGTGACTCCAATTAATTCCAACACTACCCTTAAGCAAAGGAATGAATCTTGTGACATAAAAGACTTGCATTGTGGGTCTGGCTCATATATCTGGTTGCTTTATTTTTATTTTTTAGTTACTTAGTCTTTCTGTTTATGTGCAATGAGCTTTTAAAAAAGTTCACCCTGTGTACAAAGTACTCCCTGACTTGCGGGGGTGGGGGAGGGTGGACGTAAATGTACGCAGCCTCCCCCTTGCATTTTTTTTTTTGCAAAGAGGCTATCTCCACATTTCGAACTCGTGACCTCAAGGTCACAAAGGAGTAACTCAATCGAAGCAACTCAACCATTGTACATGTACAATGAGCTTTTCAACCAATTTTTTGCACTTGTGGCATACAATGCACCATAATTTTTCTCTGTATATTTTCTTCATTTTTTCTGCATATTGCATTTTCTTGTGACAAATTTATATATTAATTAGATTTGTTAGTGGAACTAAACCTGGTCATAACACTGGCTTTGACATTGATGAGTCTGACCTTCTTGAGATGGAGCAGTGTCGAGAAGAGGTGGTTGCATCGGCTATATTTGGTATTGCTATAAGCCTGTACCTTCCTTTTAATCAATGTATGTTGTATATTGCTTATCTCATATCTTTGTTCTTGTTCAGGAAACTATGATGTTATACAGCAGCCAAAAAGTGAAGCCGCTAAGAAAAATGCTTGCTTCTTTATGTTTTTGGATGAAGAAATAGAAGCATATGTGAAAAACACTACTGTCTGGGACAGCACCAATAGAATTGGCCTGAGGCAAATAGTTAGTGTCCGCAACCTTCCTTATACTGACGCAAGACAAAATGGAAAGGTGAATAATATTGAATCTCAGTTTATCATTCCATTAAAAACTAAATGAGTTTAGTTAGGTGTTGCCATGTTGCTAGTTAGAAATTCCTGAATTGATAAATTTTGGAAAAAATTATCTCCTTTTGGTTTACTTGGATACAGAAAACAGAAAAATGTATGTCCAAGCAATCTTGGTTCCCATCTTTGTTTGAGCATTTTAGGGCACTGTTTGAAATTGCCTTGTTGCTGGGGGTATACTTGGTGAAAGTAAATATGGGTGTCCTGAAATAATATGGAATGGATGCACCTGTGAATTGCGGAAATGGGACACCATACACAACACATACATGGTGACATGACAAAGTTAAAGAAATTTCACACTGTTATAGGTTATAAAGCCATGCTGTGTCATGTGTAAAAAATGTGTCCTTGAGTTCTATCTGGACATGGACATACACGATTGCAGTCATTTCTAGAAGTGTTTATCCGACAGAGGCATGTGCTATTTGCATGCACATGCAGGGACTGTTTTTAATACTGTGTATAATGGTATTAGAATCAGATGACGTTTGGCCTGTGGTATTCATGACATCATCCATATTAGGAGATTCTATGTATGGCTTTGGTTCTTTTTTGCTAAGGGTGTAGATGGTGACATGTGGAGTATCCTGACTTGGTGTATTATAGGATGCACTATTTCACGTTGAATAGGCATACTAACTCTTGCATCAGCAAAATATATTTATGCCATACTATATTCCTGTTCTCTCTGGATTTGAAGAGTAGAGTTAACTTCCCCCCTTGAAATCATGGCTTTTGGCTTTCCTTGGGGACACTTTTGTTATTTAAAGCTTGAAAGAATTTCCTTCCAGTGTATATGAAGTTGAGGGTTGTCGATTTGTCCCTTCTTACTTTGGGATATAGAAACCTCAATTTAAGAAGCCCTCCATTTTATCTCATGTTTGAGACCTTGTCATTTTTGTATCCAGTAAAAGGAAAACTTGTGGATTGCTTTGACAAGTAACTTTACGTCTAATTTACCAGTGGAATTTTTCTGTGGTTCTTATGCCTTCCAGACCCCTCTACTATCTCATCCTGCTTTAGCTCCCTTTGAGCAGCATAAGCTTCCATTTTCTTATAGACTGCTTAGGTCTTCTATTTCTAAAGTATTCACTATGAATCATCTTTTGGCATGAAACTTTTTCCTTCTATTGCAACCTCCTGGTCATTATGTGCAATTAAGATATACTGAGCCTACCTTGAGCCGCTGCACTAGGTAAATGTGTTCTCTCCCCTTTTTGACAGTCTTTTTGGTCATTGGATCTTGCATTTGGGATCAGGGTTTATTGGTGTGTGCATAGCATTAGAAAAGAAGTCAAAAGTTGATAAGTTAATGCATAGTGAATTGTTTTTCTTCATTGTGATGTTAACTCTGCTTATCCAAATGAAAAATGGTGATAAGAAAGAGAAGTTTGCATTTACTTGCAGTCATTTAGATGGGTCTTTTGTCTTGTTAATCGGAGTCAATTATCTTTCCAACCTCCTGCTTTGCTTGTTTGGATAATACGGGTTTGATGCTAAAAGAATTGAGATTAGTACCTTTTGAATAACTATATGATCAATACATGTCTTTGTGTGACTTAATATTTTTATGCAAGGAAATGCATTTCTTTCTTCAGCACAATCTTTACTAGCAGGTCATTTGCCAATATTATACTTTTGGCTGGTTCCCAAGCTCATTCCGCATAGGTTGTTTCTGAGTGCCCGACATTCTATATGGATTGATGGAAATCTTGAGTTTGTTGTGGATCCTTATATAATTCTTGAAAGGTATGTAATGGGACATCTTCTACATATCTACTTCTATATTTGTACTGTATATTATTGTACTATCACAAAAAGTTAATAATTGTTATAGATTAAAAAATATTCTTATCCACTAGTACGGAAATAAATTCTATGATCCAAATTTATACGAGGAATAAATTCTATGATCCAAATAAAAAAGCCCAGGTATAATCCATTGTGAAACAGAAAAGAGTGTAAGAAGTAACTTTTATCGATCAAGGTGGAATATATTCATGTTATTAATTTTTTTTTTATATGTTATATGTGATATCACATAAAAATTTTAATATAAATATCCAATCAAATATATGTAAGTTTGATCAAAGTCAATTAATAAAACGCATATGATACTTTAATATAAATATCTAATACAAATACTAGATGAATATTACATATTTCATTATTTTGGATTGAAGTTAAACACTTAAAAATATAATTTATCAAATTCAAGAAGATTTTATGAATAATAAATAACATATTCAAAAATTAAATAAGGAGTTAAGTATAAATACTTTATTTAATTGAAGAAGCAAAACTATTTTGATCATCCAATCAAACTTCCCAATTTTGAACTCTCTAGTCCATCCACATGAGTAATACAAACAACAAAAAAATTGATTCTTCAAAATATTTGAAGAATTAAAAAACTCTAAAAAAAAAAATAAAAATCTGTCAAAATCTTTTAAATCAATCGGGAGAATTTTTAAAAAGATCCCCTCTGAAAAATTGTACCAAAAGCTTATATAAACTATTATTTAATAAATAAGAATAATACAAATTTTACTATTTATCTCATATTGAATTCAACTGATTTCAAACTCGTGTGAAATTGTGTATCTTACGACTTTTACCACTCAGTCCATATCAAAGTCATGCAAATAGTTTTTATGAACTATTGTCATACAAATATCAATCATCTAGACTTTAATGTTTTATTTTTTGAATAGAATATGAATCTTTAGAAATCAAATGAGAAGCTTGTAGGTACTATTTTGTCATAAATAAAGATAGAACAGTTTACTATTCATCTCAAATATAATCTGAACTATTTCAAACTCATGCTAAAAGTTTGTAAGAACTATTCTATTACAAATGAACCCCATTTGAGCATTATTGTTTGCATTGATATAATTGAATAAATTTCAAATTCGTGTGAGATTTTTGTACAAACAATTACTTAGAAAATAATAATCTTGAAACTTAACTACTCATCTCGAAAGGAATACTAATGATTTCAAACTCGTGTGAAATTTCATATGAACTATTTTGTAACTAATAAAGATCCTATGAATTTTACTACTTGTGTTGAATAAAATCGAAATCATTTCCAACTTATGTGAATTTTTTAAATGCATTATTGTGTTAAAATAAAGACCATACGAATTTTATTGTTCATCTTGAATACGATTCGAACCATTTCAAATTCATGCTAAAAGATCATATGGACAATTCTGTTACAAATAAAGATCGTTCAAACATTACTGTTTGTCTCGAACAAAATCTGAACCATTCCAAACTTTTGAAAAAATTACACACGAATTATTATTTAACAAATAGATATCCTTCTAGCTTTACGATTCATATCGAATAGAATCCGAGCCATTTTAAAGCTGTGCGAGAAATTCATATGAGCTATTTTGTTATAAAAAGGAATCAAATGAACTTTACTTTTCATCTCACTTGATAAAAGTTGGTACGAACTTTTTGCTATAAATAGCAACCATATGATTTTTACTATTCATCTCAAATAGAATTTGAGCTATTTCAAAAGCGTACAAAAATTTTGAAGGAACTTTTACATTATAAATAAAGATTGTATGATTTTTACAATTCTTATCACATGAATTTGAACCATTTCAAACTCGTGTGAAAATTTCATAAGAACTATTGTCTTATAATCAAGGATCGTTTGAAATTTGTTGTTTGTCTTGAATAAAATTCAAATGATTTTAAATTCATGTGAAATGGTCATATAAACTATTATATTATAGTCAAGAATATTTCAATTTTTACTGTTCATCTCAACTAGAACTCAAACCATTTCAAAGTCATACAAAAAGTTTGTACGAGCTTATGTGTTACAACTAAGGATCGTTTAGACTGCAATGTTCTTCTTGAATATAATCCGAACCATTTCAATATTGCCTAAAATAATGATCTTATCAATTTTAGTATTTGCCTTGAATTGAATCCAAAACATTTCTAAGTCATGTAAAATGTTTGGATGAACTATTGTGTTTAAAAAGGATCACTTGATTTGTATTGTTCGACTTGAGAAGAATTAAGGAACGATATAAGAGTAGAGGTCAGAGAGATTGACACTTGTAAGTTACAATGTCATTAGACTCTTATTCTACATGATGTTCCTTATACACCTGAGATTCGATGAAATTTAATTTTTATTGTTGCTCTTTTAAAATTTGGTTATAGTTTGAACTTTTATCATAATATGGTCAATTTTATTATGATATGTAATATAATTCTGTACATCTTATGAATGGTTTTACATTATTAGATTATGATAAATAAATATTTAACTATTATATTGCTTGTTGTTTTTAGTTAAATGTTTGTTTTTCTAATAATGTAAATATTGATTATAATACATCACCTGATCACATTGGACAACACACAATGAATCAACTAATGAAAGTAATACTATTAGATTTGTTTATTTAAATTGATTTATTTACTTGTGAACATTATATTACTAGTAGAATGATACGAAAACTACTTGGAAAGGCCATGAAGGTTGAATTTTCATTGCAGTTAGCCCATTCTGACATTTATGATCCAATGAATGTGAAGTTTAGACATGAAACATCATATTTCATCACATTCATACATAATTTCACGCGGTTCGATCATGTCTATTTGATTTCTCACAAATTTGAAACATCTGAGTGTTTTTGATATTATATGAATGAAGTAGAGAATGAAATGTATAAGACAATAAAAAACTTAAGGACGGATCCATGGCATGAATATCTATCAGTTCTATTTAGGGATTTATGTAATAAAAAAGAAATAATCAGACAATTAACTATTTCTTATATATCTCAGCAGAATGGTATTACTAAGAGAAAAAATAGAATATTGTTAAATAAGACAAGGTCTATGTTGGCACTAGCTAATTTATCTATTTCCATTGAAAGAGATACATAGTTAACTGTGACCTACATTCTGAATAAAGTGCATTCAAAATCAGTATCTAATGCACCATATGAATATTGTACAGGTAAAAGATCGAGTCTGAGTAATCTCAGAATTTGAGGATTGATTGCTTATGTTCAAAACTTGTTCAACAAATTTGTTAAGTCAGGTTCCCAATCTAATTACTCGAATGGCTATGTATTCATCGGTAAACATAAAGATGATACTGTTATTGAGATTGAATCACGAAACGTGATATTTTTGGAAAATGATTTTCTTAGCAAAGATGAAGTAATGTAAACACAACCCTTGCTTGAATTAATTAATTCAGATGATTACCTTGTATAAAGTGGATTATTGAAATCACAAAAATAAATTATTAAATGATCCCAATGAGTGGGATTTATATTCTAACGATCCAACCAAATTACCGTTTTGAAAAAGTATTAGGAGAGGTATATTCAAATGTTATTATGAAATTGAAAGGCACATTTTTATTATTTCTCCAGAAGATGCAAAAGATCCCAAAAATATAAATGTGGCTTTGTTTTGTCTTATCAAGAATGAATGGATAAAAGCAATGGAAGAAAAAAATGGAGTCAATGGAATCAAACCATTTGGAAACTAGTTGAATATCTATCTAGACGCAAAGCTATTAAAAACAAGTGGATTCTCAAAGTAAAGCGTAAGACTGATGAGACTATTGAGAAATACAAGATTCAATGAGGGATAAAAAGGTTATGTTCAACAAAAAGATATTGATCATGAAAAAAACATTTTCAGTAGTAGTGAAATTTACCTTTATTCACTTATTGTTGGCTATAGTAATCAATTTAGATTTATAATTAAGTCAGATGAATCTAAATATTGTTTTCTTTAGGGAAAACTTGAATAAAAAATCTACATGAAACAATTAGTAGGTTTTTATTGTTAGTAGCTAAGAAAAAAAGTTTACAAATTGAATAGATCAATTTATAGACTTAAATGATTTTTGAGAAAGATTTCATAAATCTATAATTTCTTATGATTTCGTTATAGTAGACGAAAACTATTATATTTATGTAAAGAAATCCAACAATAACAAAACATATTGTTATCTGGATACAGTATGGAGTATGTCTTAAATATCAAGAAATGATTGTTTTCAAATTTCGAAATAAAAGATATGGTGAGACAAATTATATACTAGGTGTTAAGATCCATAGAGATCATTCTAAAAGATTATTGATGTTATCTTAAGAATTTTATATTAAAAAGGTTTTGAAATGATTTAAAATGAAAAACTGTAAATCTATTGATATTCCTATAACTAAGAGTGAAAGTTTAAGCCATGAGATGTGTCCAAAGTTTATTAAAGAAAAGCAAAAGTGTAAAAAGTACCTTATTCTAGTGCTGTTATGAGTTTAAAATACGCTATGATATGTAATCCCCACATTTGCTATGTCGTGGTTTTGATTGGCAGGTATCAATCCAATTCAGATAGGAAACACTGGGTGCAGTAAAAAGAATTTTAGATACTTGATAGGAAGTGTAGATTATTTCATTTGTTGTCAAGGAAATGATATATCATTGAGAGGATATACAGATTCTGATAGGGATTGTGATTTAGATAGGCATAAATCTACCTCTATCTATATTTTCTTGCCGAATGATGGCACTATCTCTTAAAGTAACAAGAAACAAATCTCACTTTTCACTATGGAAGTAGAATTTGTGGCTTGTGTTTCGTAGTTCAAGAAAGCATTTGGTTGAGAAGATTTTTGCAATATTTGGCAATTTGTAGGAGATTATTGTGATAATCAATTAACTATTGTTTATATCAAAGAACCCAAATATCATGGCAAGACCATTCAACTTTGTTAGAGTTATTGTTAAAAAGGGGGAGATGATATTAAAGTATATGTCTACGCATTTGTTGGTGGCTGATCTTTTTACATATAGCCAATAGCTAGAGTAAACACAAAATTATTGTAATGTTACGCTTATATTTTATGATATTTGAATTTGTTTTATATTCACAAGTTCTTATGCCTTGATTTAAAGGTATGTTAGATAAGTTTTGAAAGTGCCTCTCTCACAAGAACAATTGTCTCTAATGTTGAGTAACATATAGAGATAAGACAATATTAATTTTTTGGAGAATAATCAATACCTCTACCGCTTCAGTAAATTACGAAGATGAGATTACTACTTGTTTTTGGTAATTGAAATGAATTTCTCACAATTTATTAAACTTGTTTAAAAGTCAAGTGTGAGTTTTTCTTTTCTTGAGATTGTTGGGATTGGAGGAATCATAAGAAGAAAACTCAAGTGTTGTAGTATACTTGATTTATGATCTATATGATATATTATTTAAGAACATTGGACATATGTTTCCAATTGGAAAAAAAAGGTATTGTAACATGTGTTTCATATCAAGTGTGCTGATATGAACATATATCTAGTAAGTTGATAAATCCTCTATGCCTTATTATGTGAGATCCAAAGATTTATATTTAAACTCATTTTATATTGTTAGATCTTTCAATTGCATTTTGAAATTTTATTTTAGCATTACTATTTTATCATGTGACTAAGAAATCATAGTTGATTCAGTTTTGTGGTTCATGTCTAAGAAAATAGCTATAATTAAATTAATAGATACTAATTTGAAAGGAAGGCTATCTTTTAACTAATACATTATTTTATATTCACATGCCAATCAATTATGTTTTTAATTTAGTGTTTTGAAATATATTATGAATACATAATTTGAACTATGTTAAATATACTCTTACTTATATTGTTTGAGGGATAAAAGATACAATGACTATGTGCAATAAAAGAAGTCTGGGATATAGAGAGATATAATAACTATATTTTATTGAAAAGTGAGCTGCTATATATTCTTAGCCTGTGTATAGGTTTAAATTCTTAGTATACTAGCTTGTCAGATGATTTATTTGTTTATATGAAATTGGTGGTAAGGTCTAGCTCTTACATGTGACTGAGAGATGTTAAAAAATGGATATTGTCGTCCTTAAGGGTTTGATCATGCTCAATTTATTTGAATTCAAAATAAGAGAGAGTGAGAGATTGAGAAGTTTTTCTCTGGAAAAAACTAACTCTCAACTTTCCTCCTTATTTAAAATTGAAATGGCAGCTTTTGGAAAAAGTTTATATATAGAATGAATGTGAAATAAAAAACAAATGTCATTCCCATATTGAAAAATTGAGAGTTAAGAAATGAAGGTATTAGTTGATCATTTTGCAAGATTACACCACAATTAAGGGTATTTACAACAACAAGAAGTTAGGCCTTTAATCTTAAAATTTGGGTCGCCTGTATAAGAAACAAATATCGAAAAAAAACAAGAGTGTTGATTTAATTTGTACGAATTCTTCCATACCACTCATTCTTATTTAAGACCATCTTCTCAACTAAATCCATAATTATCATATCTTTACGAATAATTTGTACCCAAATTTTTAATAATCTACTTTTACGTTTTATTAACTCTCCTATATTTAAGTTATTGATCTTTCCGATAAATACATTGTTGAATTTTCGTTTCACATACTTAAATCACTTCAACGGTATTCTCGTATCTTATCTACAATTAAACTAACTGTCAACATATTACGTATCTTAACGTTTCTAATTTTATCTTTTCTAATTTTGTTACACATCTATCTAAATATTCTTATTTTAGTTACAACCATTTTTTGCTTTTGTTGCTGTTTAATTATCCAATACTCAGTGTCATAAAATTAAAGACATTTAAATTGTGAAAATTGAAACTGCTCTATTCGTGATAGTTTCAAACAATTTTTATATCATAACATAAAAAAGGGGTCAATGATTCAATCTTAAAGATTTTGAAAATATGATTTTCTTTTATATATGAAAATACATTAGACAGTGTTTAAATTCTATCACAAGTAATTACATTATTAATATAACAATTTACATCATGACCAGCTCACAATAGCCCCTATTTGCAATGTTAAAGAGAGTGAAATCAATTAACTAATTCATCCAAAGTCAGATAACAATGAGGACTGAGCAACATATCTTAAAGTTATTGCACACACAAAAGCAGTCAAGACAAAACACTAAATATTGTTACCTATGGGAGCATAACATTGTGTTGGGATAGGTTTGGTACAATCTGAAATAAAACTTAGAAAATGACCTTTCGTAATGCCAATTTCTTTAAATTTATTTCACCCCGCCCACTTAGTATATAATAGGAATTGTGAATAGCCTCTATGACACAGACTCACCAGAAAATAACATTCATCAGAAAGTGACCAAATTATCTCACTTATAGAGTATAATATACAACAAATATTACATAAGAATTTGTGAAATTGGAGAGAAATAATGTGATAGTTTGTCTTGTTTTTAAACCATAGCCCTCCTTTTATAAATAACTAGTGTCTATTCCAAAAGAAATAATTTTTTACAATAATCATAATTATTCTATTAAAAACAACTTTTATGACAACTTTTGATAAATAATTATTTATTCCCCTATGAATGAATAGGTATCATGAATTGGTGCCTTTCATAACTGATAGAGGTTTTTTTTTTTTTTGCCCTCACAGATACCTGTTTTTCCGACTCGAACGGGAAGTTTGTGCTGAAGGGTTCGCCAGATCTTCTTGGGTGGAAAACCTACGAAAACCCTATCGTGATTGGCCCAATTAGGGGACTACGACGCTCAAGTTAATAAAAGTAGATAAAATAAATATTGAGTATAGCATATAGGCTTTTGCCCTATGTTGTCCTCGCATGATCAGTGTATAGTGAGCCATGGATATGGTTTTTGGTAGTATAAGATTAGTGTAGAAATTGTACCTCTAATGGTATATCCTTGAGTTTGAAATTGTACCTTTGATGGTGAACAGTTGAGTCGCCTCCTTGTAACACAAAGTTACATGCATAGAGAGAAAATATTATGTCGTTATATAATTATGTGGTTATGGTTGTAGGGTTGTGCATAATTGTGGAGAACTATGGAGTAAGGTTTTGTGTGTAGGGAGAGAATATTGTGCAATATAGGGTTGAGAGTGTAACGCCTCCTCTTGTCTCATGTTATGTTCTATATTTATAGTCTCCTAAGGGTGTTGAAAACTCTAGTTTCCTTTTGTACGAGGTCTTTCGAAATGGTAGGGATTTGTGACCAAAGCTTTGGAATATTTAGAATCCTTTGAGATTAGGAAGGTTCAAGATTTAGGGAGAGTTTACTTCCCTATTGAGAGTCCAAGAGATTTAGAATTCTAAAGGATTAAGGTTTAAACTTGTCAACAATTTCCTTCCCTATGGGATGAGAATCAAAGAATTGAAGTCTCATGGGAATAAGGAAAGTTTTTGGTTAAATCGAGTACCATCATTTGCCCCCTCACTCCTGATGGCATTTTGAAAAAATAGTATTAGGAGAAGAGTGAATTGGAGAATCAAAGTGAAATACGTGACTGAGAGGTTAAGTGACTAAGAAGTCAGGAAACTAGAGGTCGAGTAACTGAAAAGTTAGGGGACCGAGGAGATCAAGACATAGAGAGATCAAGTGGCCAAGGAGGTCGAGATAGCTCAAATTGAGGCTCTTGGTAGTTGTAGGATGCAAAGGTAAGGACCACATTTGGTTATGGCTTCTAAACCATAGAGATTATGTCATAAAAATAATATCGAGATGATGTCTGTAGTTAGGATAAAGATGATGGATTTGTGTCTGTTCTACTGGGAATTGTGCCCCATAAGGGCCTTGCTTCACGAGTTGTCAGACTGAGAAAGTGTTATGTCGAAAGGACTTATTGTTGTTGTGCTCAAATGATCGTTTTGAAGCATTGCATTTATTGTGCTGGACAAGAGATTACGCCAAGAGTGGGTTTAAGGCGTTGCACCGAGAATGTTTGACATTGTTGTGCCATAGAGTATGAGTCACGTACATTCGGTTAAGAGTTACATATTGTGTTAACGATGTGTTTGAGAGCATTTGATGCCTATAGACTATTCCTTACTGCATGTGCTCATTTTAGAAGCCAGTGAAACTCATAAAATAAAGATGACTGGGAGGTCGAGCAATCGAGCTGTTGTGTGGGCCAAGTACATTGGAAGAAGATGGTCGGGTATAGTGTACTAAGTCAGATAAAGGGCTGACCGGGAGGTCAGACAGCCAAGAGGTTGTTCTATAGGTTTTGAGAAGGGTATTGAACCTCAACTTAAATTCATTGTGTAACGGAAATTACTTTGGTAGTAACCGAGAGTGTTTGACCATGCATTGAAGTGATCGATGGGTCAGAAGAATGAGGAACCAAAAGATCGAGGGAGTGTACTGAGAAAGTGTGACTTGGTCGGGAATAAGATAGTGATGGAGAAGGTCGAGAGACTTGAGCGAGATTGTTTGACCGAATAATGGCAAAGAGTGTAGAGTGCTACAAAAAGCATAAGTTAACAATACTTAATCAGGCTTTGGGTAATATCCCAGTTGTGTGTTAGAGGAAAAGGAAAATTGAACGAGAGAGCGATGGATATTGCCTTGATTGATAAAGACAGATAGGCAAGGTGTTTGAAAACTGACTTGGAGTCCATGTTTTGCTATGCGACGAAGTTCTCAGTGAGTATGAGACCCTCTCTATGGAGTTTTGCTCCCCAAACGAAGAATAAAGAGCCCAAATAGGGTATTTTTCACTCCACCTCTATAACCTGAGTGATGTATCGCTTTATGAATAGCTTCTAAATTGTGATTGAGGATCTCTCTTGGTTTGTTTGGCCAAATAGTGAATACCCTTATAGTAATTCCTTTGAACTATTATCTTGATGCTAGAAGTTTGATATACTTGTTTAATAGACATTAAGATATAAAATAAAATATTCTTAAAAGATTGTATTTATGAGTAGATGTTGGAGTTTGATAAATGTTTTTGTGGTTTATGTTATTAGGTGTGATGAGTATTTTGTTCGGGTGTTAATTTCCATGGGGTCCAATAACTCATTTATAAGTACGGAGTTTATAAGCACTTTAATCGATTCTTGACCTCTCTTGGCAAAGGATTTTTGGATGTTACTCCATTAGAAGAATGTAAGAGGTAAGACTACTCCTCCTATTGAGGAGAATTCCTTAAAGTTTCCAAATTGGTCCTATAGGGACCAAAAGAAGGTAGGAGTCTAATTATTGATGGCAAATTTGGTGCCACTAAGATTTGAAATTCTCTTTATCTCTTTTACTCATTGTAGCCATTGATTTTAAACCCTAATGATGATACTATCATAGAACTCATTTTATTTCTCTGGCCTTTATATTATCATAGAATTCATTTTATTTTTGTGGTCCAAGACTGCAATTTGATTAGAAAGGGTGTAAATTTAGTTGGAGGTAAAATTAGCAAATGCACTTGCAATTATGTCATATTGCTTGCAGATGCTCACAGACACATATGACATGTATGTATTTTATTTGTCTGAGATGTTATGGACAGAGGTCTTAAAAAGGTTGTAGATGATTGTTAGAGAGAAATCAAAGATGGAAGATTTCGAGTGCATCATAAATTCAAAGAGTCTCTGAAAGTTGGATAAGGAAACTTCTAGAAATATTAGGGTAAAGAAGAGTACCATCCTTGATCAGATGGATGTTTCATAGGTTGAATATTTAAAGTGCTTGCTTTTGATGCTTATTTGTCAAAAGGTAAGTCTTAGGTAAAAGGTAGAGCTTTTGTACTCATTTTATTTATATATTCTATACGAAAGTTACAAGCATAATGTTTCCTCTTATGGTAATGTAATCCCTTTATATTTTTGAATGTCATCTTCAGACATTGCTAAAGAGGTTAGACGTTCTCGGTATAAATTTTAAAAAGGGAATGAGGGTATGAAAAGTATATTTATTATGAAAATTAGTGTCTTTCTCTTTAGATAGTAATGCTATAAGACTATCAATAAATATTATCAATTCAAGCATTAGCTATTTTAAATGCTATATGAATTCAAGATTGTTTGAACTATATTGTATGGGATGTGAATTTGGTACATTAGGTAGAATGAGTTAGAAGTTGGTAAGAGTAGACAGAAATGATATTAGTAGGAATTGCTAGAAAGTTCCTTCTAATCGTCTATAACCAATGATTATGATCCTTTGAAAGGATATTCGTATTGTGAGGATAAGGTTACTTTAAATTATTGATATGAGAGGAGTAGCATTATCATGGTCGAAGAGATCTTTTTGTAGAAAGATGCAAAATAACAAACTTAGAGAATGAAGAATTTGTTGTAAAAACAATTTATTTCTCTAACATACAAACATCTCCGAATGAATTGATTCAATATTATTTTCAAGATGCAAGGTATATAATTGAGTTGATGTTTAAAGTGTTGATTTCTTATGTGATTATACTTTACACCCAAAATAATAATATTTTCTTTGAAGTTTAGGAAGTTGTTTCTACTAAAAGGAATGAAATAACTAGTGAATTGGTGGGTCATGATTACTACAAAGAAAGTAAACTTGAAGCTAGGCATATGTGTTAGAAGAATGAAATTCCATATGGAAAAGTATCATGATATAAAAGATTGTATTGTACAAAACTATGAGCAAAATTATGTATATCTTGATTTCGATATTGCTAAATCTCTCACTAAGGAATAATTGGTCCTTAAGCATATAACATCATTAGAGAATTGGGAAAACTAAAGAGGTATTGAACAATAGGTTCAAAAGTAGATGGAGAGTTATGCAGATGTCCTATTATGGTTGCATATGGCTAAATTAAGATGATTAATGTGGATATATTTCAACAGGTTGGAAATGTTAGGGGTGAAAATGAAATTTTGGTTTATTTTGTTGATGTCTTCCCCTCTATTTAATGCCAAATGTATTACAGAATGTATGTGATTTATAGATAAGCATACCACCCATAGATATAGAACTAGTACAAGATTCTGTGTAAAAAATGAGATATGAAAATTGTTATCATTTAATGTTTTCTTGAAATTTAGTTCAAATAGGAAAGTTATATTGAAAGCATTGTATGCAGATGGGAAGATTGTAATGTCTAGAGTGCAATAGTGATAAATATAAGAGGCACTAGAAGTGGTTACTACTTTGATAATTTGGGCGTATTAATATAAACACTGGGTGATATACGGTTATGTATACTTGATTCGATTTGGATAGAATATTGGTGTATTGTATGATACTAAAGTTGACTGAGAATAATCATGATAGAAGTATCATGATTGAAAGATTATCCAACTAAGGATTCAAGATTTAAAACTTGGAAGAGTTCTAATATTGTCAGTGGATTAAGTTTTTTCACTTAGTCTATGCCATATTGAGGTTGATCTACATTTTATCATATACAAGTTTGATGATATATGGATTTGTATACCTTTTATACTAAGTCTTAAGGCTATGTGGTTGCCATATGCACCATCTTGATGGGGATTATTGAGTTTTAGCTATTATTATCTCTAGGAATACATGTATTTTGGTTGTACTCATAGTTCATGTAATTAACTTTGGAAGTAGAGACAAATGTGATTTTCTACTATTTTTTTCTCATATATCTTTCATTTTGATATCTTATAAATTGTGTCACTCTACCTGTGGATCTGCAATCGATATGGAGAAGACATAGGTTGGTAGTTGTGTGAGTGAAAATTTTAGTTGATAGTAAAGTGTAATTGACAAGGAATGAAACAAACATATCCAATTTTATGAAAGTAAAATGTTGTTAAGTTATTATCCAGATCTAAGTTTCAAATACAACCTGTGCAAATACTAGATCGACAACTCAAACAGTTGAGAAATAGGTAAATACTTATGGTTAAAGTGTTATGGAGAAAAAAATCAAGTGGAAGAACAGACTTGGGAGACTGAAGGAATAATATGGAAACAACCTCCACCACTTTTGACGTATAAATTTTAATTTAAATTTCGAGAACAAAATTTGGTTTTAGGGGGTTAAGTGTTATAACACCGAGAATCGGTGTTAGAGATATTCTTTAAAATATCTTGGTAATTATAAAAGAAAATTTTAAATTTCTTTTTGATTTTCGATTTTGGCGTATTAAATTTGAATTTTCGGTATATACAAAATGCCGTGTCCACGATTCGTAGTGAATCCCATTTTGATGAAATTTAAAAATTTAGTGAAAAGTGTGTATATGAAGATATATATATTTGTGTGTGTGTGTGTGTGTATATACATATATAAAGAAGAGAAGCTTGGCGTGGGAACAAAGAGAATGGAAACCAATTGGGCACATGGTGGAAAGGTGAATTGACGAAAATGCCCTCAAGACCTAAATCAACACTTAACAAAAGGGAGGGGTAAAATGGTAATTTCACACCCCAATTTGATGAGCACGCATAGAGTTCTTTTTCTTTTTCTCTCTTCTTCTTCATTTTTCTCCTACTGCGACTGAATATCTCTCAGGCTTACTCTCACTCTCACTTTCACCCAATCATATTTTAATTAATTTCCTCCACCAACTCAACCAATTTCTCATTTAACACACTAAATGGAGTACCAAGAATCCCACTCGGACTCAGAAACGAAGAATTAAATGGAGGAAATTGCGGATTTTCACGAAGGGAGAAAATTAGGATTTTGAAACCCAACCCCAAAATCTAATTCGATTTCGAAACTAAGGTAATTTCTTACTCTAAACTTGGTATTTAACTTCATTCATGATAAATTCAATTTTATTATTAGAGATCCACGAAGATTGGTAGTCATACCCGTATACTGAGATAACGCGGCGGTTGTTACATGCTCGACAGAAGAGTCGGGACATGACAAACAACATGAAGATATAAAGTAATACTCTGAGAGGCAGTAGTCACAAAGAGATAATAGAGGTGTACAAAGAGAGATCAAGATAAGTTTAGATATATCGAGCAAATAAATTCTCACAGTGAGAAGTTAAGTTCTGTCGACCATCGAGTGTGTCGCCCCTTGTTATGTTTGACTTTAAAGACTAGCAATGAAGCAGGGTGTAAAATTTTACGGCTATCAGTCTATCGTTTTCACGGATGGCTCCAATCTGATGGAGGTATTTTTTGCTCTTATTGATACCTGCTCTTTCGACCTAAACGGGAAGTTTATGCCGAGGAGTTCACCGAATCTTCTCGGGCGGAAAACCGGCAAAAACCCCACAGGTTGGTGCAGTGGGGGGCCCCCAATACTTAAGTCAGTGAGAGTAGATAAAATAAAGACTGAGTATAGCCTATAGGTTTTTGCCTTGTGTTGTCCCCGCATGATCTGTATATAGTGAGCCATGAATATGGTCTTTGGTAGTATAAGATTAGTATAGAAATTGTATCTCTAATGGTGTAATCCTTGAGTCTAAAACCATACCTTTGATGGTGAAGAGTTGAGTCACCTCCTTGTACCACGAAGTTATGTGCATAGAGAGAGAATATTATGTAGTCATGTAATTATGTGCTTGTGGTTGTATGATTGTGTATAATTGTGATTGTGTAGGGAGAGAATGTTGTGCAATATAGGGTTGAGAGTGTAGCTATTTATAGTCTCCCAAAGGTATAGAAAAACCTAATTTTCTTTTGTATAAGATCTTCTGAAATGGTAGGATTTGTGATCAAAGACTTTAGAATATTTAGAATCCTTTGAGGTTAGGAAGGTTCAAGATTTAGGGAGAGTTTACTTCTCTATTGAGAATCCAAGAGATTTAGAATTTTAAAGAATTAAGGAAGGTTTGAACTTATCAACAATTTCCTTATGTGATAATAAGAGAATTAAGATGTTATGGGAATCGGTTAAATCGAGTACCATCAATAACCATACACAGAGGTCATATTTGTTTTGTAATTGTTTAATGGTTTTGGCAACAACCCTCTAAACAGCTGGTTCAATTTTTTTAACTCATTTAGCAATGTTAGAATGCCCGATGAGTAGAGTGTACAAATCGCAAAAGTTGGGCCGCATCACTTTATACGCAATAGAGATTGTGAATAGACTTTAGAATACAATGAAGTTGAATAATTAAAATTATTTTGTATGAACAAAATTAGATGACCAACTACTTACTAGAAAAAAACAGAATTATCTCACTTATATTCTCTTGGCAAATATTTCATAAGAGTCTTTGCAAAGAGAGAAATGATGTCAATAGTGTGTCTGGTTTGAAAAACATGACACGTTCTTTTATAGATAACTAGTGTTTATTCCAAATGATACAATTATTATTATTAATTTCAATGTTTGTTGCTGTTCGGTTTGAAAGCAACTCTTGCCAACAACTATGAATAAGTGACATTGGAAATCGAATCCCTAACTTCCATACCTCATACAAAGGTCACATTTGTACCCTATATATGTTGGCCTGGTAACTAAGTCACTGGATCTCATCTAGAGAACTCGAATTCGAGTTTTGGATAGAGCTCTATCCCCAAGAGGGACTTCAGCGGTTTGATCCGGAATAATCGGTGTGAAGTTTCGAAAACCGAGTGGTGGACTAAGTCCAAGGCACAAAAAAAAAAAGAAAAAAAAAAAAGAAACAAAGGTCACATTTGTTTTGTGGTTATTTAATTGTCTTGCCAACAACCCTCTAAACAATGGGTTCAATTTTTTAACTCACTCAGTAATGGTAGAATGCTCAAATGGATAAGTAACGAGTTCAGTGTAGTAGATACTAGCCTAAAATTGGGCTCAAGAATTTTAATTGTCCAGAATTAAAGAGTCCACAAACCAAGTCATATGAAGTTGATGCTTGTAGCCCTTAACATTCTAATAATCTCAATACAGATCTAAGTCCAAAAGATTTTTAAGCTAGCTCTCTCTGGTTTGGGTAATGTCTCTAATGTCACTTACTTCGTCAATTCTGTCAGTTTAGTTGCTTCAGGTAATACACCCAAACCATGGTATTTTGACTCTCTTGCCATTAATCACATGACTCCTGAAAAAGATATGTTTGATTCTCTTTCCTTTATTGGTTGTTCACCAATTCATACAGCCAATGGCTCAACTATATCTGCAAGTCATGTTGGTACTATTCTGGATCCAGAAAAATTTTCTATTCCTATTGTTCTGTTAGTTCCCAAAATTTTAGTGGATCTGCTATTGGTAGGGCAACTTGTAATCAAAATCTAACAGTGTCTTTTTTTCTTTTTTTTCTTTTTTTCATTTTCTGGTTTTGTGATACATGATTACTTGATGGGGAAGCAAGTCGGTACAGGCCGTAAGTTGGCAAGACTTTTCATTTTGGAGAAGTTATGATTCCCGGTAAGCCCCTATAGCTAGCAAGTTTGGTTAGTGGTGTTGATGGGATTCATCAAATCAAAACTAGACTTGGGGAATGTTTTCATCTTCATGGGATTGAGGTTAAATCCACAAATGATGAGATTGTTTTATCTCAGCTTAAGTATGCTTCTGTTCTTCTTTCTTGTGCAAGATTAATTGGTAATAAGATAGCTAACACAACTCTCAAGTTGAATGTAAACTCTCTCCCTACAAAAAAATTGTCACTACAAGAAAAACGAGTATCAACGACGAAAATATCCATCGCTCATACTCAAATTTCCATCGCTAAAAATATTAACGACAGAAAATTCTGTCGTTAAAAGTCACCTTGCTAATTTAACGATGAAAATTTTCTGTCGCTAAGAAAATCCGTCGTTAAACCGTCACGGAGTAGCGATGAAAAAATCTGTCTCTAAATCGTCACTAATTAGCGACAAAAATATTTTTGTCACTAATAATCCATAGGTAATTAAATTTTTTATTTTTTTTAATTATTCTTAATTACATATGGATTAACGACGGAAATCCGTCGCAAATCTATCGTTAAAGTGAGTAAGAGCAAACCCAAATCCCGAACCTGGACACCCGCCCACGCCTCAGCTTTTAATTTGCTAAAAATGTGCTCCCACTCCGATTCGAACCCGGGTGTTCCCACTTCGATTCGAACCCGAGCGTGAGAGAGGGAACTTGAAAACTTTAACCATCATGTTACCATTATATTTGTATTATTAGTTTATATTTTTTTCTATTTATATACTTTATTTGTAACTTTCAATATTAAAAATACAATACTCTAATTTAATAAAAATATTAAATTTTATTTAATAAAAATATTAAATTATATTTAAAAAACAATAAATTATATTTTATAAAAAAATAAAATTATATTTAATAAAAATACAAAATTATATTTAATAAAAACAAAAAATTATACTTAATAAAACAATAAAATTATATTTAATAAAAATACAAAATTATATTTAAAAAAATAAAATTATATATAATAAAAATAAAAATTATATTTAATCAAAACAAAAAATTATATTTAATAAAAATGCAAAATTATATTTAATAAAAATAAAAAATTATATTTAATAAAAATACAAAATTATATTTAGTAAAAAAAAAAAATTATATTTAGTAAAAAATAAAATTATGTTTAATAAAAATACAAAATTATTTTTAATAAAAATATAAAATATTTAATAAAAACAAAAAAAATTATATTTAAGAAAAATAAAAAAAAAATTTCAAGTTTTAGTGACGGATTTTTTCGTCGCTAAATCTGTCACTAATCTATTCATAAAGGTTTTAACGACGGATTAGTAACGGAAAAATTAGCGAGGAAAATTTTCCTTCAATAATTTATCCAGAAAAATTTTAGCGATAGAAAATTTCTATCACTATTTTTAGCGATGAATTTAGGACAGAAAAATTAATAATGGATATTTTCATCGCTAAATCTGTTTCACTGATTTTTTTGTCGTTGATCTATCATTAATAATGATGAATATTTTTTCATCAATAATTTTTATCGTTAAAAACCTATTTTCTTGTAACGTGTCCTTTACCAGCGGTTAGCTTTATCTACTGTAGACAAAACCGTTGACAATGGTCACTTTTTGCCGGCGAAAAAAGAAAAGCAGTTGGTAAAGGTGTTTTATTAGCGTAGAAATGCCAGCGGTTTCATTTTACATAGAAATGTCACTGCTTTTGGGATCAAAATCCCTTCTTCGACTCTCTCCGTCTCTCTCCCCTTTCCCTTACTTTCAGGGGTGTATAATATTTGGTGATAACTGAATATCCGATCGATTCAAATTAAATTTGAATCTGAATTTTGAATTCGAATCGGTTTTTGGTTATAACAAAATTTTAAATTTAGTTTTCGGTTCGAGTTTCGAATTAAGATTTTTAATACGAATTCGAATCGAAATCGAAATAGAGTTTTTAATTATTTTATTTTTTATTTATTTTGATTATTTATTATTTATTTTCTTTTCTTTTTATGCAAACTTTGATCGGTAATTTTTCTTTTTTAAGCAAGCAATAAAATAATAGTTAAAAAATTCATTGTGTTATCGATTCGAAATTGGTTAAATTGAATTTATATGAAAATTTAGATCTCAAAAATCAAAATCGAATTATTTGGTTTATTCGATTCAATTCGAATTCAATCCGAAAACCGAATTTCGAATTTAAACGAATTCGGTTCGATTTTCAGTTTGAGATTAAAAAAAATTAAATCGAATTAACCGAACTGAATTAATCGAAGAATTCAAAAACTGAACCGATGGACACCTTACTCACTCCTCGTTCGTCTTCGCTTCTCGTCAAAGGGGAAATCGACGAATTAATTGACCTCGTCGCCTATGCTGTCGCCCTCTACCCTCCATTCAGGTTCCTCTCTCTCTCTTTGATTAGGGTTTGTTTCCGAAGAGTGATTGTGTCACGCCCCGAACCGGAGTCTTGAACAGCCGCCCGTTGCCCTAAATGCTGGCTGGATTTTTACAGAAAATCGGATAGAACCTCCCCATAAATTAGAGGTCTCCTATGTACAAATAACCTGTTAAACCTGTGAAATTCAAAATCATTCTGTAAAATAAACAAATGGCCATCCCGGCCTCTCCAAAATCAACCAATTCCCACAGCCAACATTTAGAACAACGCAAGGCTATAAAATTTCTAGCAGTCATAACCACAGACCTCTACTGTCATGCCCAACTAGAGCATGAGCAGCCGCCACACCGAGCGGACCTAAATTTATACAAATGTATAACAAATTTCCCAAGTAACATTCAAATACGTACAATCGCCTCAATGCAAATGAAATATGAGAGTTTCGCAAATAAATATACATAAATTATACAGTCATCCCAAAATAAGAACACGGTCAACTACGGATCTCAATAAGACCTCGCAGGGTCGAAATAAATTTCGTAATTCATCTTTCAATTTAAACTTTAGATCTCACCTTCCTGAACGTCAAGTACACCCAAACTCTATACTCTGAAATATCGCTCCAGCACAAAAATCCTGTCTGAGGGAGGAAAGAAGAGGGGTGAGTATCTATGGGAGGATACTCAGTGAGTGAGGGGATTAATCTCAAGTACTAATAGTGTAGGTGAATATTGGTGTGTCAAATAGTATCATTCGTAAACAATAACTCAAGTTTCGCAATAAATCATGATATGTCCAATAAAATGAACTCTTTTAATCATTCACACGATATCATACATATATGCATCCATTTAAAAATCAAGTATAACATAGAGCTGGCCGAAAGGATCCTGGCAAAGTTCAACCATGACCAAGGACAGGCGCATCGGGGGTGTTATTATGCAAAGTGTTTCAAAAGTAGCTCTCTACCCCGATGTTGGCCGTGGGCTTAGCTCCTTGCTTACCCAGTCTCGTCAAATAGGACCCCGCCCGGTGCTAGACGGTGGCGTCACACACGTCCTCCCCCGATGTGGGTTCAACCGGCCGCGCCTATGAATAAATATAACTGGACGTTTGCGGATACCTCCTGCAAAAGCGTATCCGGGCAACTCGTGCCTCTACAAAGTCCCTTCGTAGCTACGGAATCATCAATGTCATCATCATAGTTTCTCATCACAAGTGGGCATCCCGGTGCCCTCACAGTTCATCAAAACATTTCAAATCCGTGTACCAAATACATTTCATCAAAATCATTTCAAATTCAACAAACCAATGTAATGGTCGAATAACAAACATTCTGTTTCTCAAATCATGGCACAATTTCATTTCTTTTCAAACATGGATGCATAATCGTAGAAAACATAAGTACGACACTCCAATAATCACAAAACAGATTTGAATTTCAATTTCATACGTCGAGATCATGCATATCAAAAGCATGTTTTATTAAAATCATAATAAAATCAGATTTCACTATTTCATGCAAGAGATTAGGATCCCACTCACATTCTAGGGAGGGTGGTCACTCCCTATTTCCACAATCAAACCAAACTCGATTCCTCGAGTCTCCAAAGATATCAACCTAATCAAATCATTACAATTTTCATCAAATTTTTAATCTTTCTTACGGTTTATCATTTTCCCTAAGTTTGTACAAACCTTAATTCTCCAATTTATGAATAAACTCCAATGTCATCAATTTTCATTCCATTTATAAGTAATTAACCAAAACAAAATCAAGTTAAATTCGAATCTAAAATCGTTCAAAAATCGAAAACACGTCTAAATACATAAATTCCTTATAAGTTAGAAAAATCTTTGAAAATTCATACACTTTTCAATTCTTATCCGATTTCTTCAAACCATATCTCATTTTAAAGGTATTGAAACCTATTTTCATAATATAGAGATTGTATTTAACTTACCTATATGCTACATCAACTATAATGTAAAACAACGTATCAATCTTTAGGCTAAAATCTCAAATTTTGACTGTTTTCGTACATATGTCAAATTAAACACTAGAAAACCATTTAAATCAATTCGATTCGATTCTATCATTCCTTTAACATGCTCCTTTCATATCAGACACTAGACTTGGCCTTATTGTTCAAGCATAGGATTTCAAAAATGCATTTTATTCCAATCAAACATACATTCTAAACCTATACAACACTTCCTTATGCTAATTTCACCCTAAATGCATTCTAATTTCATTCAATTAATGAAAAGACAAAAAATCTCTTTACTTAGGGTTTCCGCAGTCCACAACCCTAACATCCGTGCGCCTACAACTCAGTACGGACCTGCAATACTTCAAATTGAAGCAAATTTCAGTAATTGAACTTATTTAATATAAGAATCAAAACCCTAAATCTATAGGTCAGAACTTTCGTCCTTACCTTCGCTAGAAATGAGTGCAGGCAGTCTAGGGTTTGGGCGACTGTAGTTTGGGGCTCTACAAGAGTGGCAGAAAGTGCGCAAGCAGTGAAGGAGCTACAGCAGCGCGCACATGAAGGGGCTATCGCGCGTTGGAGCATGCGCAGGAGGGGTGTCTTGCGCGGGGTCACGCGAGAGTAGGGGTTGTCTCGCGCGAGCAGTCGCACGAGCAGTCGCGCTCTGTTGCGCGCGAGAGAAAGCAGAGCGAGAGAGAGACTGAGGGAGACTGAGAGAGAGTGAGATAGAGAGCGAAATAGAGAGAGAGACAGAGAGTGAAAGATGAGAGGGTGATGGAGATAAACGGTAAGGGGTTGACTTGGTGGTGGTCGAACCACCGTGGGGTGGCGGAGCCGAGCAGCGGCAGCAGAGAAGAGATCGCAAGCGGGAGGGAGTGAGAGAGAGCAACCGAGAGAGAGAAGGAGAGTGATAGACAGTAAGACCGAGAGGGAGAAAAAACAGAGATGGAGGTGAAGAGAGAGTGGGTGGTGGCTGAGTGGGCGACGGAAAGGAGAGAAGGCAGAGGAGGCGGCGGCGATGGGGAAAGCCGCGCGAGAAGATGGAGAGGCGGAGAGATGAAGGACAGAGAAAGGGAAAGAAAGAGGGAAATTAGGGCTTAGCCCTAATTTCGACCCTTTTTCTTTTTTTGTTTTTTCTTTTTTTTTTTTATAATTAAATTTATAATTATTATTATTATTATTATTATTATTATATTTCTTTTTGTAAATAAATTTATAAATAATTAAGTGAGTAAATGTATAAATTAATAAATGAATAAATAATCATCTATATATTTTTATACTCACTTTACTTTACAAATCGGAATTACGGATACTTTACATATCCCAAAAATTTCAATTTAAAGATCCCAAAATCGAAAATCAATAAAATTTAAAAATTATATATATATATAAACGGAGGAATATTTTATATATATTGCATGAATGCTACACTTGTACGAAACACCGCAGTGTCGGTGTTACAGATTGTGTTAAACTGATCAACCCTAATTTCATCATCTAATTTGATGGTGGTTTCATCATATTCTCTTCTAATTTTTATATTTCTTTGTTGTTATGGTGTGTTTGCCTTTGGATCGATGAGATTAGAAGCCAAATTGAGAGCGCAGTTGCCCTATATGCAACTCTGTCATCATCGAAGTACTTTAGGACAGATTAGGGTTGTTTACTGCATTCTGTCAATTCTTCTATCATTTCTATCAATATGCAATTCTTCTGGCATACTGCATCTTAGATTAGGGTTTGTTTTCCTTTTCTCACCATCCACAGCGTCAACAGGTAGCAATGTCAAAGATGGATGTTTATTGACCTACCTATTTCATAATGCTTTTGCTAATTTTGTTTTCCCTTTGATGATGCAGGCTTGTTTTGATTTAGATATAGATAGATCCGTTAAGAATGATTTCTTTTTTCTGTCTGGAGAATTGGATATGTGAGTCATTGTTCTGATTTTAAGCTTGGACTTAAATTCCCGATGCAACCGGTTCATTTGTTTGTGTCGGTTCTTTTCTTAGGCATTGGATTTTGTTTTGAAAACTGGGCCTATGATATTTTCTGGGTCTGATACATATTCTTCAGTTTCTACTCCCCATGGATGTAATTTCCTAAGAATCAAGCCGAATGGTTGAAAAGAAATTTTGGTTCTATCTCATGATTGAAAACCTACACATTTACAGGAAAAAAAAATCAGCAATAATAAGACATATACAATTTAAAATAGGCACCACAGAGATGCACATAACATAAGCACCAAGAGTCCAATACCATGCTAAAAATGTGACACCTTTGAGCAAGTTCAGAGCAAAAGCTTCCTGCCACACTGTCTTGCACACTTCTTGAAAAATTGATATAGATCCAGTTGTTCACAGTACCTCCATTTACCATTTTCTGGAATGACATTTTTCATCCATATGAAAGACGAAAAAATATTATGAAATGAAATTTAATTTATTAATTGGATGCTTTATAGAATAATGTACAAATACATATGCTTCCTTTGCAGAGGAAAGATACATTTTCAGGTAAAATGGTGTTCCAAATTAAATTAGTTCAGGGGAAAGACAATTTTAAAGGAATACAAGTTCCAGAGAAACCTCATCAACAGTCACACACAGTGGCATCATCAACTTAATCAATATATAGAATACATGGAAATAAGGCTCTAATCAACAGAATTTCATGCTTCAGAAAATGCTTGTAAGCCCATTTCAATGTGCACATACTGGCTAAAGTGCATCATTGCACATGACTAAATGTTAGAAATCTAGATTTTAAATTACTTCTCTAAGTACTAAGGCCCAAGCTACATAACGTTTTACTTCTATGTTTATGCCAAAGAAATGAAAAGCATATATGAACATCATTTGGCAATAGATTGCGAGCAGTATTCAGGCTACTCTATCTTTCCAAGTCTGCAAGTAGCACTATCTTCCCTAAGGCTAGGTTTTTAACTAGAGTGCCACTTTGGTGATTCACAGGTTCATATGCATAATTGACAATTATTAAATCACTAATTTCCACATTTAGCATGGACTAAAATCTTTCATAGCCTCACTGACTTCTCCATGAGTACACACACTAGTGCTTTGTTACCATTTGTAATATTGAAAAGCACTTTACCGGTAGTAATGATGAGCGTGTAGGCAATTTTCTTGTGAAAACAAGACAAATTTGTGATATATCAATACTGTGATATATATGCTATCTTGGTATCACTATTTTTGTAATCATATTTTCCTCAAAATGTAACACTCATTTAACTTCTTTTTTTTTCTGTTATTAGGTTCTATCTGCTCAGAGTGTATACCAATCACAAGAAGGCTCCTTTAATCCTAAAAAAGGTAAGAACTATATGTGTTTCTTGCTCAACATTAATCAAAACAGCTTATTGGAGATTTTGGACATGTAGAACAATTTTCTTTTTCAGTATCTGCAATCATCTTTGCTCCATGGTGTCATTATGACATTCAAACCTTGAATCCTAATGAACCATCAATGACTCTTTATTGCTTAGCTAGCCTAGCAGACCTTGGATCATAAGTTAAACTTCTATGCATCTCCTATTAGCAGCATACTGAACAGGTTTAGTTCCCAGCACTCACAGGTTGTATACTTGTCCATGAAAAATGTACTTTATTTAATTTAGTTGATAGCA
The DNA here is from genome assembly GCA_037126225.1 of Dillenia turbinata. Classification (NCBI taxonomy): domain Eukaryota; kingdom Viridiplantae; phylum Streptophyta; class Magnoliopsida; order Dilleniales; family Dilleniaceae; genus Dillenia; species Dillenia turbinata. Next base: position 7,172,646 of record JBAMMX010000024.1, read on the forward strand.
AATCTGGAATTGTGAATGTGTTTCCCTTCCTGTATAGCTTTACTTAGTCTGTATCCTTTTCATGTTTCTTTTTGGTCTATACCATTCATGCATATTATGTAGATTAACATAGAATACAGATATGACATGTGACACCAGATTACATTATTATTTATTTATTTATTTATTTTTTGGCCTTTAAAGACAGTAAACACAGTGATGGGTACAAACATGGGCATGATGTTGAAGTGATAATAAACTTGCATGTTCGCAAAAATACATGTCCATTGATTATAATTAAAGGTTTAATACATATTGTAATCTATAAGTTATGTTTGAGGCATGCCATTATGGTTATAGGATTTTCTTTATTTCTTTTTCTTTTAAAATGGATACATGCCTGAACAATGGAATTTTGAATTCGTATCAAATCTTGGATCTTATAGTATGCAAGTAAGTTTGAGCATAATGTTGATAAGTAGAACCTTTGTACTCTCTCCCTGGCTTGATGTATGAATTGGGTCATTAAATTAGAAGATATTTTAGAATGGCTTTTGTCCATGCCATTAGCCAAATCAGCTAATAATGTTGTCCTTTATTGTAATAGCTTGGTAGGATCTGCCTTGACATTTTGAAAGACAAGTGGAGTCCAGCCCTCCAGATCCGAACAGTCTTGCTCAGGTAATCTTTTACTTTTTTTTTTTGGTTAAGCTACAGTAATTAAATTATGCTTCAAAATTTGGTAGAAAATGATTCTATTGCACATATCATGAGCTTATAAATTACTAAAACAATATCAATATGAAATATGTGATTGAGAAATATGGTTGAGAAGGATATAGAAGCTTTCCTTAAAGGAAAGAACTGGAATTTTGTTGGGATGAAACCTTCAAACACTAAATTTGAGAGAACATTCAGTAATTATTTTGAAAGATCAAGAGAACATTGATGTTGGATGATGTATGCTTATATTTTTTGAGCCCTTTCCCATATTGATTTATTTATTTTTTGGATTTAATTAAATGTAAATTCTTTTGGCAGGTTAACTACGGTTTCATCATTAATCATCTTCAGCATGATCACGGAAAGACTGGTGTTCATTTCTCATATAGAAGGATTAAATCAAATCACGTTTTCTCTTTACCATCCTTGTTTTGTTTTTCCTTATTAGTGTAGTTGAGTTTGTATCAAGACATTTTTTCTTTCTTTTTGTAAAGTATTGTATTTGTCTAAAAAATTCACTCCAATGTGATAGGATTGCCAATGTAAAAGCATATTTTGTTTGATCATTAATGGAAATGCCTATGATCTTATTTTATAACAAATCATATATTTGAAGATGAGAGAGATTTGTGGTATTTGTGTCTTTAGTTTTGGCTTCCATACAATATCAATGCAACAATAGTAAATAATCTGATCTATGCCAATGGCTCGGGACCTATGCCAGTGACTAGGTTACCGCTAGCATAGATCCTGACCGATGCCAGCGGCCAGAGACCGCTGGCAAATGTTCTGACCTATGCCAGCGGTCACTTGGCCACTTGGCCACTGGCATAGGTCTTTACTAGCGCTAGCATTGCCAGCAGAAAAATGAACTGCTGGAGAAGATCACAAACTCTTTACCAGTGGTTTTTGGGGGTCTTTATCAGCGGTTTTTGGCCACTGGCAAATGTCATTTCTTTTTTGTAGTGTATGCAACTACTGGGGAACTCTTACTAATGCTACTCTATATCAGTAACTTGTTGGAGTATTATTTATTTGACTATTAGTAAGCGGGATATTGTCTCGCTATGCATATTGTTAGTCAATTTATTTTGAGCCCTGCTCAATTAATTTCATGGCAACTTTTTATATTTTAAGGTATGTTAAAGTAAACCTTGTATTACGGTCTCTTGCCCTCATCTCGTTCATGTCTAGAATTTCATTCCTATACAGACACTGATTGGCTGGTGATATTGATAATCCACAACTACTCCATGATTTTTATTTTCTTGGGTGAATCCTTAATATCATGGAAGAGTCAAAAACAAACTATGGTTGCTCAGTGCAGTGTTGAAGCTAAGTGTAGGGGTTTGGCAAAATTAGTACATGATGGGATGTGGCCCAACAGCCCAAGACTAAGAGAGACAATTTCCCAAAGGCCCATAAGAAGGGTCGGACGATCAGTACCTAATAACCGCAACAACAATCTACTAAAGGGCCGTAGACGCCCCCGATCAATCTACTGAAGGGCCTTAGTCGTCCAGCTCTACCTATAGAAGAGTCTCAGTTGTACCATTAACCGATCGAGGCTTATCACACAAAGGCAGTCGCCCTGACCGATCGAGCGAGTATAGTCTCCCAATCAGCAAGTCCCGATAGCTTCCTATCGGTTAAGCAACCGATTGAGGAAAAGCACCCCAAGAGATTCAAAAGGAAGGTCAAGATTTATTTAACTCTGGTTTCTTATTTCATAACGACAAATATCGAATCTCTCAGCAAGGAAAACATCCCTCCCGAAGAGGAAGGTTTCTCGGTATATAAGGATCATGATCAACTCGCAATATTGATGCTTGAGATTTCCGGATCAGTTCGATAAGGAAAGTAGGGTAAAAATCTTTTAATGGCGCACGACTCTCACATGTATAAGAGGTCTCAAAACCCTCGACACTGGTATGCTCTCTATGCCTAACACAGGGGGCACATTGATTACAGGGGGAACCACTCTCCCTCTACTTTTAGTCTGTTTCTTTTAAACGAAAACCGCTCTTTATTTACTTGAGCGTCGGAGTCTCCCCGCAAGAGTATCCTCCGGCGGCTTTTGCAGGTCCATCCACCACCGACGGCTATTGTTCGAGTCAACAAGAAGCTGGTATCTGAGGAGTCAAAACCCACCTCCATCAGATTGGCGCCATCCGTTGGAAACAGACTGATTCTCTATGATCTTATGATGACGTTCACAGCAACTCTTTCTGGTATAGCACCCGCCAAAAGAAGAAGACCAATCATAGATTTTGATGATGACGACATTCCCACTGGAGTAGACCCCCTCCGAGACGATCCTATAGTAATCACTCTCAAAATAGACGCCTACACTGTGAAGAGGGTCCTTATCGACCAGGGGGCCGATTGCGATCTCCTAACTTAGGACGCCTTCTGTAGGATGGGTTTCAATTCATCTCGATTTCTACCACTCACTGGATCCTTCAAAGGGCTTTCGGATGAGCCCGCTTATCCTGAAGGCGTCGTCATCTTCCTGTGACATTAGGGAGACCCCTAATCACGCAAACGTACCCGTTCTCTTTCATGTGGTAAAACTCTACTCCCCCTACAGCACCATACTCGGCAGGCCCAGCCTAGATGATCTAGAAGAGCTGCCAAACACGAGGCATATGAAGGTGAAATTCAGAACACCACTAGGGGTAACGACCATCAGAAGCGATTCTGACCCCTATATCCTCTTCGCAACACAAGGCACTCAAGAAGTTTTCCCGGTTGATGCTCTGGAACCTAGAGACGACACTGAGTCGAGAACTAAGCCTAAGCCAGGCGAGGAAACAACCAAGATCCTTCTGACAAATGATCCTAAGCAAACGGTCAAGATAAGAGCCAACCTATCACCTCCCTTGCGAGAGGCCCTAGTTGCCTGCCTGCGACGACACTCAAAGGTTTTTGCATGGGTTCCGGAAGACATGCCTGGAATAGACCCGTCGGTCATAGCCCATAAGCTGACCGTTAATCCTGACTTCAGACTGATCAAGCAAAATAAGAGGGTATTCGCCCTCGAACGCCAACGCGTCATCCAGGAAGAGGTTCAGAAGTTGTTGGCATTAGGATTCATTTGTGAAGTCAAGTACCCCGAATGACTGGCTAATGTAGTCTTGGTAAAAAAGGCTAATGGCAAATGGGGGATGTGCATAGACTTCACCGACCTCAACAAAGTATGTTCGAAGGATAGCTATCCACTCCTCAACATCGACAAACTCGTAGACATTTCGTCGGGGCACCAACTTTTGAGTTTCATGGATACCTACTCTGGCTATAACCAGATCAGAATGGCCCCAGAAGACGAAAAAAAAACTAACTTCATCACCGAGTTCGGTACGTATTGTTATCGAGTCGTGCCTTTGGCTTGAAGAACGCTGGAACAATTTTCCAACGGTTGGTCAATACAGTCTTTAAAGACCAATTAGGTAGGAATGTTGAAGCTTATGTCGTTGACATGCTTGTAAAGAGTATCACAGTAGAAGATCACATTGCAGACCTTGAAGAGACCTTCCAAACTTTGGAGCGGTATAATATGCAGCTAAACCCAAAAATATGCACATTCGGGATCGCTTCCGGAAAGTTCTTGGGTTTCATGATCACCGATCGAGAAATAGAGGCCAACCCCAAAAAGATACAAGCAATATTAGATATGACTTCTCCCGAGACACTCAAAGAAGTACAATGCCTGACTGGTCGAATAGCGGCTTTAAGCTGATTCATGTCCAGAGTTGATGAAAAGTATAAGCCCATATTTGATACGTTGAAGACGTCCCGATAGTTCAAATGGACACCCGAATGTCAAGCGGCCTTTGAAAGATTGAAGGCTCTCACGACCTGTTCTCAGAGAGGAACTTTACTTGTATTTGGCCGTCTTCGAATGAGCACTCTGCTCCGTAATGGTGAGACAGGAGTCCGCCATCCAGAAACCAGTCTACTACATTAGTAGGATACTGAAAGATTCCAAAATTAACTACCGGCCGATCGAGAAGATAGCCTATGCTTTGGTAATTTTAGCAAGGCGTCTTCACCCGTATTTTCAGGCCCATACCATCGTGGTACTTACCAACCAACCATTGAAGCAAATCCTCCAGAAAAGGGATATGTCAGGACGACTCATCAAATGGAGAGTGGAACTAGGCGAATTCGATATCCAATATCAACCATGACCTGCCATAAAGGGCCAAGCGCTGACGGATTTTATCCTCGAATGCACTTTACCCACAATGTCTGAGGAGCAGTTTTCTAACCATCAAGAAGAATGGACAGCTCCCGAGTGGACTATCCATGTAGGCGGATTGTCGAATTCTTCAGGAAGCAGTGCTCCCGAGTGGACTATACATTAATAGGACCAAACAACTTCAAGGAGGAGTACGCCCTCCGATTTGATTTCCAGGCCACTAACAATCAAGTGGAGTATGAAACTCTGTTAACAGGTCTTCGGATTGCTACCAGTATGGGAGCACGAAATATCAGGGTGTTCATAGTCGGCCAATTGGTCGTAAAGCAAATCGAAGGGGTGTACGAGACCAGAGACCCGGTTATGGCGAAGTATCTGAGCAAGTTACGAGAAACAATGGATCAGTTGGGCAAAGTAGACATCCAGCAGATCCCTCATTTGGAGAATACACGAGCAGACACCCTGTCAAAGTTGGCTAGTTCCGATTCGGTCGCATCCAGCCAAACGGTATACGTCGAGAGCCTACCGTATCCCAGCATTGACGAATCTAAGGAGGTCCTCCCAGTTGATCAACCACCTAGTTAGAAGGACCCTATAGAAGACTACTTGAAGCACGATCGTTTGCCGGAATCCCCAGGAGAAGCCATAAAATTGAAACGGAAGGCGACACACTATGCCATAATTGATGGGGTCCTCTATCGAAAGTCATTCACTCATCCCTATCTACGATGCCTGACCCCCGAAGAAAGAAACTACGTCCTCCAGGAGATTCATGAGGGGGTCTGCAGCAATCATCTAGGTGCTTAAAACCTAGTCTACAAAGCCCTTCAGCAGGGATACTACTGGCCGACTATGAAAGTCGATTCCGACGACTATGTCAAAAGGTGTGACAGCTATCAATGCTTCTCATCGGTTCCTCGATTACCCTCCACCGAACTTAACCCGATGTCTAGCTCTTGGCCGTTTGCTCAGTGGGGCATGGACATCCTGGGACCGTTTCTTCTGGCCACTGGGCAACGAAAGTTCTTGATAGTAGCGATAGACTACTTTACGAAATGGGTGGAAGCCGAGCCTCTAGCTCAGATCACGGCCGCTAAAGTCCAGTCCTTTGTATGGACTAACATTATTACACGGTTTGTCATACCTCACATCCTTATCACGGATAATGGGAAGCAATTTGACAATCAGCGCTTTCGGGAGTTTTGCGAGAAGCTGAAAATTCAACATAGGTTGTCATCAGTCGCTCACCCGCAAACTAACGGATTGACTGAAGTAACTAACTGAACAATCCTACAAGGACTAAAGACAACACTGGATGACGCCAAGGGATAATGGGTTAAAGAACTTTATGACATCCTCTGGTCATATCGCACTACCCCTCGAAGGGCGACCGGAGAAACACCCCTCAGTCTGACTTACGGAAGTGAAGCTGTCATACCTGTGGAAATAGGTATTCACTCGTTTCGGATAGCTCACTATGATGCCAGGTGAAATGAACGTGCCCAACGAGAAAAGTTAGACCTTCTTCCGGGATTACGGGAATCTGCATCAGCGCGGGTGGCTGCCTATTAACAGCAAATGACTCAATACCATAATCGAAGGGTCAGAAACCGATTGTTTAAACCCGGAGAATTGGTGCTAAGAAGAGTGGAAGCGACCGGCCAACAACAGCCTGGGAGTAAGTTCGCCCCTAATTGGGAAGGTCCGTATCGAGTACGTTCCGTAGTCCGACCAGAAGCATACTGTCTCGACAACCTAGACGGGTCAGCAATACCGAGAACTTGGAACTCGAAAAAGTTGCATTATACTATCAATAAGCCTCAGCGCTGTTAGATAGCCGGGAGGTCTTTCTCAAGTACAATCCAAGACCTTAGAAGGAGGGCCTCAGTCGCCTAGGATCAATCGATCATACGCGTCGTCAATAGGGTATGTAACTCCCTGGACGGGTGGACACGGCCCACAAATTTTCCTATTGCTAGGATGGCCTTAGTCGCCCAAAATCAATCGATCATACGCGTCGTCAATAGGGGATGTAACTCTCCGGACAGGTGGACGCGGCCTACAAATTTTTCTATTGCTAGGAGGGTCTCAGTCGCCCAGGATCAATCGATCATACGCGTTGTTAATAGGGGATGTAACTTCCTAGACGGGTGGACGCGGCCACAAATTTTCCTATTGTTAGGAGGGCCTCAGTGGCCCGGGATCAATCGATCATACGAATCGTCAATAGGGGATGTAACTCCCCAGACAAGTGGACGTGACCCGCAAATTTTCCTATTACTAGGAGGGTCTCAGTTGCTCAAGATCAATCGATTATACGCGTCGTCAATAGGGGATGTAACTCCCCGAAAGAGTGGACGCAGCCCACAATCTGAAGTTTTTCTGATCGGTCGTATGCGTCGTCAATAGAGGATGTAACTCCCCGGACGGATAGACGCAACCCACAACTTAAAATTTTTCAATTACTAGGAGGGCCTTAGTCGCCCAGTATCTACCGATCATACGCGTCGTTAATAGGGGATGTAACTCTCCGGACGGGTGGACGCGGCCCACAACTCAAAAATCTTTCTATTGCCAGGAGGACCCCGGTCGCCCGGCACCCGTCAATTCACTCCAACAAAAACTGAAGAAAGGCATGCAATCGGACGAAGAACAGAAAAAGGAATAGACAAAAACTCAAGTAAGCAAAATGTAACTTCTTTATTTACACTCATGTGAAATAATACATTCGTTTACAAGGAAGCATACACAACCTACTGAAATGGGCTAGTTATACTACTAAGAGTACACATAGACATTCTTCCACGAGCAGTCCTCAGCCATTGTTATGGGCCAAGGAAATGATCCAACAACCAAGGAAGAACACAATCCCTACACAGAGAGCATAAAAAACAATGTAATACTAGGAATAAGAGATGACGAGCCCGGGCTTTGACACCCCCAATGCAGCCCAGGCCAAAGTCACCCATCCAAAAAACGGTGAGAGATAGACATCCCCACCGCATCTGGATGGTGAGGACCAACCGGACGAGACCACGCAAGGCGATACAAGATGCACCCCCTCGCAGGCCAGGATCGTGATCACTGCCAGTGAAAAACCAACGTAATGAGGTCCCATTCCAGTAGTCCTCTTTTTTAATAAGATCTCATTCCAACAGAAGTCACTCCGACCAAACGACATCGCACGTTACGACACCCCAAGAGCCAATCCTGAGAAGGAACCATTCTATACTAACCAATTAAGAGGAAAGAACATTGGTCCTTCACGAAAGGGAACAAGTGCACGACATGGCTATTTATAGCCAGAAGGAGCAAGAGCCCTAATTAATTCGAGGAAGATGGGACGAAGCACAGACGCAAGTCATAAATGATGGGAGTAAATTATTATTAGTTCCCCATAAAGAAAACAATATATGAAGAGACAGGTTCGCATCCTCAACGTACAAGGTGGACGAATCAGAATGGACTAAGTGTCCCTATGCATTCATAACGTATGAAACACGCTTTACTTATGACTTTTCTTTTCCAAGAATGCCATGAGTCGGGGGAAAATGATAGAACGTTGCCCAATAGCCCAAGACCTAGAGAGATAATTCCCCAAAGGCCCATGAGAAGGGTCGGACGATCAGTACCCAATGATCGCAACAACAATCAATCAAAGGATCGTAGTTGTCCCGATCGATCTATTGAAGGGCCTTAATCGCCCGGCTCTACCTATAGAAGGGTCTCAGTTGCCCCGTTAACTGATCGAGACTTATCACATAGAGGCAGTCGTTCTGACCGATCGAGCGAGTATTGGTCTCCCAATCAGCAAGTTCTGACAGCTTCCTGTCGGTCGAGTAACCGAATGAGGAAAAACACCCCAAGAGATTCAAAAGGAAGGTTAGGATTTACTTAACTCTGGTTTCCTATTTCATAACGGCAAATATCGAATCTCAGGCAAGGAAAACAACCCTCTCGAAGAGGAAGGTTTTCCAGTATACAAAGATCATGATCAACTCATAATATTGATGCCTGAGATTCTCGGATCAGTTCGATAAGGAAAGTAGGGTAAAAGTCTTTCAACGGTGCACAACTCTCACAGTATAAGAGGTCTCAAAACCCTCGATACCAGGTACGCTCTCTACACCTAACACAGGGGACACATTGATCACAAGGGGAATCGCTCTCCCTCTACTCTCAGTCTGTTTCTTTCAAACGAAAACCGCTCTTTACTAACTTGAGCGTCGGATTCTCCCTGCCGGAACACCTTCCGGCGATTTTTGTAGATCTATCCACCATCGACGGCCATCGTTCGAGTCAATAAGGAGTTGGTATCTGAGGAGTCAAAACCCACCTCCATCAGTACATGATGATTTTTTTTTTTAATCGCAAATACACTAAGCATATTGAGATAGATTGTCATTTGATTCTTTATTATATGCACGATCAATCTCTTACTTTTTCTTACATCTCGTCGTAACTACAAATAGTAGTTCTTTTTACCAACACTAATCTTCCATCAAGGTTTTGGTGTCCAAACTCAATATCTTTTCTTTGAAATAATCCTGAGTTTTGGCCAGAGTGTTAGTGTATATATGCTTGCAATGTAAATATTAAGTTATAAATTTTAGTAAGTAGCTTAGAAGTTGGTATATTTTTTAGTTGTTTTTTTTTGTGTCAAATAAACTTTGGGTTTTATATTGATACACATTATTCTCTATTATTCTGGCTCTCCACCCCTTCTAGATTTCAGTGTTGCTGATCTAAGTGGCTTGATTTATAGCATATTTCCTGCATTTTGCGCATGGCCCATTTGGTTATATCACAATTGCAGCATCATAGTATATGGAAAAAGAGAAGTGCTTTTTTAAAAAGTTGCTACACATTACCGACACAGTACTTGGTTAAACATTTTATGCCAACCGTGAAGCAAAATAAAACCAAAATGATTTCTAATATACAGTATTTTCGTTAACAAAATCCTCAAATTTTAGTATCTCATTACGTTGCAGCGAACTGAATGGCTCAGTCTGCAAGAATCCAACAAAACTCGTAGCTAATGATTACTCATTCAGCGGACTACACATCCCGGGCAACACATCAAATGCTGTAGGGTCTTAGGTCACACTGATCTTTGTTGCTCAACTTCCTGCATTAAACATCTTGGCATTTCAATGGCTAGTCTTGATTATACTATATCAGGCATCAATCTACTCCATTTTTACCCATGTGCCATGGAGATCTTCATGATTCTTGGTAGCTCAATTAAGGTTGGATTCTTCGTGACCTCAAATCCAGAAAATGACCTCATCACAAAGGTTCTTAAGAAGGGTGATGTGTTTGTTTTCCTAGTTGGACTAAGCTCACTTCCAATGAAATGTTGGAACAGGAAATGCTGGGGCTTCGGCTGCATTGATTGGCCAAAATCCTAAATTTTTGTTCGAGGATGGTAATTCCACCAATTCTAGTTACAAATTAATATTATAAGACGGATTTAAAAGTAATTGCAGTATTAATATTAAGATTTTATAGGCTTACCAGCTCACAGTGGCCCTGTTAGCTCTGCCAATAATAACGAAATTGATTAACTAATTTGGCGAAAGTCAAACACACTCTGCCCGTCTTTTAAGTTAATTGTTCTGTTTTTGTTTAAATAATTTTAGAATAAAAAATTCACATTCCTGGCAAAAGAAAAATGAATAGGATCGAAATATTTCAACTAAAAATATCTAAAAACTGACTTTAATCAAAACCACGCAGAGACCTTGTCTCACAAGCAGAGCTATTGCATTTTTTCCCCTTCAGTAGGTATGCCAAATATTGAACATTCTTTTACAAGATAGATCATATCACAAGTATCACGGAAGTGTATAAAAAGTATAAAGAAATAACTCAAAATATTTTTGAAATGAAAATAAATTCAAAGGTTAGAATTATCATAATTCATTTTTGACACCATCAGAGTAATTAGTAATCCATCTAGAATCGGGGAAGACTCTTATCACGTCCACAAAATTAGTCGAAGAAACGACCTCAAAGCTTGAGAGATTATTCAAGTCACCTTAGAGGAATGTAGCTTTCTGTAAATTACGTTGAGGAAGAAGTACTACAATTTTCATTTCTCATGTTAGATGGTCACCAACTTGAGTGTGATGTCCCAAAACTTAATGACTTTCCATGTGGTGAGACTTGAGACTTTGGAAAAATCATATTGTAGCAATCAGGGTAAAAAAAATCATTTTGAGACTTTGATTGTGATGTCCCAAAACTTTAGACTTTGATTGTCATGTGGTGACTTGGAAGATAATAATCTCACAGGATCAGTCCCGACTTCTATGGTGATGGGGAAAACTTCTATAGTATTCTATACCTATGTAATAACCTTCTTTCAGGATCCATCCCTGAAGAAATAGGAATGCTTAATTCTCTCATTGATCTTGACTTGTCAGGTAATAATCTAGTAGGTTCAATCCCGGCATCTATTGGCAGCTTGACAGCCTTACATTTTCTTGACAGACCGACTGCTGTGGGACCCACTTTATGAGGGCGGGTCTCCCAACAAATGGCTTTTCCAAGGTTCGAACCCTTGTATGGTTAATGGATGAAGATGTCCCTACCCATCTACACCACCACTTGTTGGTTACATCTCTAGTTTATCTACGGCTTTTAGCAAACAATCTCCGGGTGCCAATTCCACAGGAAATAGGGAAGCTTATTTCTCTAGCTAATGGGAGGCTTGATCAGAACAAATTTGAAGGGGTTCATTCCTGCTTCTATAGGAAACTTGGGCAACTTGACCATTTTAAGTCTTTCTGAAAATCAACTATCTGGACCAGTCCCTCCACAAATAGGAAAGATACAATCTCTTGAGGCGCTACGACTGAATTTTGACCACCTTAATGGCTCCCTTCCACAATCAGTGAATAATCTTACGAAGCTCAGGGCATTGGGGTTGACTGAAAACCAGCTCGGTGGTCATTTACCAGAAAATATCTGCTTTAGTGGTGTGCTTCACATTACTAGAAAATAGACTTTTAGTGATAGAAATTAGCGACGGATAACTATCCATGGCTAATTTGTAATAAAATAGTGACGGAACGATTAGTGACGGGAAAAATCTAGATGAAAAAATTCTCTCACTAAAATTAGTGACAGAATTATTTCTGTCGGTAATTCGTTGCTAAAATTTGAAAAAATTTTTTAGGACAAATTAGTGACGGAAAAAACTGTCGCTAAAATTAGCGACGAAATTAATTCCGTCGGCAATCCATCACTAAAACTTGAATAAAATTTTTTGGAAAAATTAGCGACAGAATTATCGACGGAAAATATTCCGTCAGTAATCCGTCGCTAAAACTTGAAAAAAAAATTGTATTTTTATTAAATATAATTTTGTGTTTTTATTAAATATTAAATTATGGTATTGTTTTTTTATTAAATACAATTTTTTTATTTTTATTAAATATAATTTTTTATTTTTATTGAATATAATTTTACGTTTTTATTAAATATAATTTTACATTTTTACTAAATATTAAATTATGATATTATTTTTTTTATTAAATATAATTTTTTATTTTTATTAAATATAATTTTATATCATGTATTTTTATTAAATTAGGACATTGCTTTTTTATTAAATATAATTTTATGTTTTTATTCAATGTAATTTTGTATTTTGTACTTTTATTAAATATAATTTTATACTTTTATTAAATATAATTTTGTATTTTTATTAAATATAATTTTGTATTTTTATTAAATATAATTTTGTATTTTTAATAAATGTAATTTTATATTTTTATTAAATTAGAGTATTTTTTTTATTAAATATAATTTTATATTTTTATTAAAAATAATTTTGTATTTTCATTAAATATAATTTTGTATTTTTATTAAATATAATTTTATGATTTAATTAAATATAATTTTGTTTTTTTATTAAATATAATTTTTTTTATTTTTATTAAATATGATTTTGTTTTTTTATTAAATTAGGGTATGGTTTTTTTATTAAATATAATTTTGTATTTTTATTAAAAATAATTATATATTTTTATTAAATATAATTTTGTATTTTTTTTAAGTATAATTTTATGGCTTTATTAAATATAATTTTGTATTTTTATTAAATATAATTTTTTGTTTTTATTAAATATAATTTTTTATTTTTATTAAATATGATTTTGTTTTTTTATTAAATTAGTGTATTGTTTTTTTATTAAATATAATTTTGTATTTTTATTGAAAATAATTTTGTGTTTTTATTGAATATAATTTTTTTTATTAAATATAATTTTGTGTTTTATTAAATGTGATTTTGTATTTTGTATTTTTATTAAATATAATTTTGTCCTTTTATTAAATATAATTTCGTATTTTTATTAAATATAAGTTTGTGCTTTTATTAAATATAATTTTGTATGTTTATTAAATATAATTTTTTATTTTGTATTTTTATTATGTTAGGGTATTGTTTTTTTATTAAATATAATTTTGTATTTTTATTAAAAATAATTTTGTATTTTTATTATATATAATTTTGTATTTTTATTAAATATAATTTTATGATTTTATTAAATATAATTTTGTGTTTTTATTAAATATAATTTTTTTTATTGAATCTGGGTATTGAATTTTAGTAAGATAGAAAGTAAAGAAGTAAAAAAAAAAAGTAAATAACACATAAGTCATTGTAGCATAATGGTTAAGATAAGTCAAAATATACTTAAAAACTCAAATTCGAAATTATGTGAGAGCATTTTTTCAACAAAAAAAGATAGGGGCGTGACATAGGCAGGGCATGGGTAGTGGTGTGTGCACGGGCACGGGTGGACAAAGGCATGAGCGTGAGGGCACATGCGCTTCTGACACATGACTTTCAGCGACGGATTAGCGATGAAATCCGTCAATAATTTGATAATTTGAAAAATGTTAAAATAAAATTACCGACAGAATAGCGACGAAAAAAATTTCGTCGCTAATCTGTCGCTAATACATTTTCGCACTTTTTAAATTACCGACGGATTAACGATCAATTTTTTAGCGACTATAATTTTTCGTCGGTAATCGATCGCTAAACTTTCCAATGAAAATATTTTCGTCGTCAAATTTAACGAGGTGATTTTCAATGATAGAAATTCTGTTGCTAAAAGTCTTTAGCGACGGAATATTTGCTATCAATGATGGATATTTCCATTGCTGATATCTCTTTTTCTAATAGTGTTAGAATTCCACCATTAGTGATAACATCCAAGGTGTTATTCCAACAAGCTTAAGAGACTGCATTAGCTTAATCAGAGTATGACTTGAAAGAAATCACCTCACAAGCATTTTTCAGAAACAAAAGACACATGATTATTTTTCAAAAACAGGTAACAACATTCAATTTAACTTCTATATTATGGGGTTTGGAGAAAGGAACATTTAGATAGCCTTTTTCTTACTATATATATATATATATATATATATATATTTTTGTAAGGAGATTGATTCGAATCTTAAACTTTCAAGATACAATGGAGAGACTCTAAAAGTACGCTAGACCCGTCCTTCAATGAAAAAATGTATATATTTTTTATAAAGAAAAAACTTTCTATTGAATTGAAATATTAAAAATAAAATAAAATAGTGAAAAATTATGACAAATTGAAATAATTTGAGATTTCCCGAACAATCCCCAATTCTCTCGTTATTGTTAGTGTTGGTAGTGCTAATCTTATGATCAAACATATCAATTAATTGTCAATATGGATTTGATAATGAACATTAAACTGAGGTGTGCAGCACAAAGGCAAAGAAAATTTGATTAGAATTAGAATGTATGCAATAACATGTAGCCTCAGAGTTTATGGGACCATGATTTATTTATTTATTTTTAGTATAAATCATTTTTTTTTCTCACTCCAACTGCATGAAATCTGTGTAATAACAAAATGAGCAAATGATAAGCAGCCGCCATTGCAAATTAATGTTATTCAGCCTTATTTTCATAACCTATTAAATTAAATTATAATAAATCTAAACTAATTAAAGGAGTAAGAATATGTTTCTCATGACAAAACAACATTTCCTGGGACCAAGAGTGACAATCAATTTCCTTGGGATGCATAGTGCCTATTGTAACAGTTTACTTTGGTTAAATAATACCTTTTCCATTTATCTCTTTCTCTCTACCCTTCCTCACTTTCTCACTCTATTTCTCTTTTCTCTTTCCCTTAGGTCCTTTCAGAATATGTCTCACTTAGTCATCCCTTTCCTTTTCACCCTTCCTCTCTCCCCCACAACATATCAATGTTCATATTCTCAAACCTCGATCAGAATGTTTCTACTCAAAATTTATTTTTATATGAATTCTCAACACGGCATGGAAAATTAATAGAGCTCAATCTCTGCTAGATGTCGGTCCAGTTTTTGATATTTAAGATATAAATGTGGAGGCATTGTGTTCAAAAGTGATAAGTGAAAATTAGGAACCACCAAATCATAGTCACAATGGCCCATCTAGTGGTGCAGGTGGGACAAAAAGACTTAGTCAAGAACTTTGAATTTTCAACCTAGTAGGAAACTTTGAACCATATCATACAGATGCAAATCAACTACGAGGCAAAGACATCAGTAGGGACCAGATTAGGCATGGTGGAAACTTGTAGGAATCCTGACAAATTCAAAATCAAATCCTAATCATTCCAATCTCTTTCTTATTCGAAAGAAATGTTTAAGAGTCCCGCATAACGAAAGTAAGCTAAAAATAATAATCGTCACTTTACTCACAAGATAACGGATTGGCAATAGGGAGAGATGAAAAATATTGAGAAAAAAATATTGTACCTATAATAGAAAGAAAATAGATGCAAAAATCCAATTTTGACTAATTTGTGAATTTGTGATATTTCTTTCCCAATTTTGTTAGTTTAAAAAAAAAATTAAATGTTAGGGTCGACCTATTACTAAAAAAAGGTTCTTCGGGATGACATTTTCAGACAAAAATAACAAAATTCTCGTCCCTAAACAGTTCCTTAGGAGCCGAAGTTGGAAGAAATTGATAATGACATGTGTTTAGCATCTCGAATTACCACAACAAATGAGTAATAATAACCATCCGCTCATGAAAATTAATGTCATTCAACCCTATTTTTATGACCTATTACATTAAATTAAATTAAATTATTCTATACTTACAATAAATTTAAATTAATTAAAGGAGTAAAAATATGTTTTCAAAATAAAAGTGTATTACCATTCAACTATTATTGAATTGGTATCATCTCTTTTATCTTGCAAATCTGAAACCCGAGACTCCAATTCCTATGTATAAATGATAACAAAAGAACATTTCCTGGGGCCAAGAGTGACCATCAATTATTTGTGGCATAAGTACACGTTATTTCTCAGAACTCAGTTTCCTCACTAACCATTTCCTCGGGATGCATAGTGCCCATTGTAATAGTTTACTTTTGTTAAATAATACCTTTTGCGTTTATCTCTTTTTCTCTCTACCCTTCTTGACTTTCTCATTCCGTTTCTCTTTTCTCTCTCCCTTAGGCCTTTTCAGAATTTGTCTCACTCTATCGTCCCTCTACTTTTCACTCTCTCTCTCCCCCACAACATATCAATGTTCATATTCTTAAACATCCATCAGAATATTTCTACTCAAAAATTATTTTTTATATGTATTCTCATCACGGCATGGAAAATTAATAGAGCTCAAGCTTTGATAGATGTGGGTCCAGTTGTTGATATCTAAGATATAAATCTGGAGGCATTTTTTTGATGGAGCTCCAGTTTTCTAACTGTTGCTAAAGAGTTAACTAACGAAAGAATAAATATCAGAAACAACGTCGATGAATAAATCATCAGGCATTTTTCTGATGTTTATCGGCAAACATTGGGGAAGTACAAGTTTCTCGACGTTTGCAAACAGTTGGGAAAGAGGTCAATTTAGTTGGGCACATTTGGTGTTTTCCCGAGGTTTCTGCTCAAACATCGGGAAAATGCCAATGAATTCTTAGCATTTTGTACAAAAACTGTCGGCAAATACATAATCATTTGCCGACGTGTAGTCCAGCAGATGTTGGTAAATTTAGCGACGTTTGCTCATTCTAAATGTCAGGAAGGGATAGGATTATGGCAAAAGGTTTGGCCGCTTTTCCTATCTTACAAAATACCTGTTCCAAAACCTTTTTACCAAATATCCATCCATCACAATATTTATACTCTATCCATTATTCACATTTTATTCACATTCCATCCGCACATAATAATCCCAACATCCATCGATAACATTTCAAATATCAAACAAATAATTATCAACTACGATCATTATTAGCCATAAAGTGTATATAATATAACTCCAATCATCCATCAAGTACAAAAATAATGTAAGTTTAATTTCAACCATAAAATAAATAAATCACGAACCACTACTTGATTAAGTTGAATAATTTTGTATACAATAGTTAAAATGTATTCATTCCAATATCTTATAAACTAGCTAACATATAATATTCAATCATGAAAATTAGTTGCAAAACATATGGAGGGGTATCCCCACCACATACTACTGATACATCATTAATGGTACCTCATTTTTCTAGTTTCTGTAAAGTTATTCAAAAAGTTTGTACAATTTATAAAACATAAGAGTAGAAAATTTTAAACAAGATCAAGTTACAATAAAAAAGTATAAGATAGTTTTAAACAGCTATATGCCTCAACATAACCTTCAATCTTTCCTAAGGTAATTATTTTGTCCACTCCACTTCTAGATGAATATATATGTCTAGATGTAACTTTGTGTTACATTATCAAAGATGGTTTCTTGTGAAGTGTCATTTCCATCTACATTCAGGCACTTATCAGTAGCTATTCATGGTGCTAGTTTAGATGTTTTAACAATTTCTATACCTTTTAGGTTTTTTCTTTGTTGGAACATAATTATAATTAAATCAACGAATAATAAACTGATTATAAATACAAATGTGAAGATCACTCTTAAGAAAATAATAAAATACATATTTTAATTAACAATATTTCAGAACATTAACAATTCAACAAAAGTTTGAGAAATACAAAAAGAGAGATACATAGAGTTAATAAACTGCTAATCATCATATAAATTTTTAGTTATATAATTTCAAACCCAAGTTGAGGTACAATTTACATATATATTCTCATTTAGTGACTTTGTAGAAAAAGATGAACATTCATAATCCATCTCTAAGTTACTGTCACCTACTTCATTACCCATGTCAAAAGAACTCTTGGTGCATTTTGAATAGTAACAACTTATTTCTCATCTTTAGGATCAGTGAGTAGAACACCAGCTTAATTTGTGATAAAAACACAAAAGTCTCAGGAACCAATTGTTTACCGGTGTGTATTAATTGATCAGAGATCACAAGTTTAAAACTCAATTCATCCTTTCTAGTATCTTTACCATTTACCACATCAGCCCAATTACATGGAAACGGACTAATCTTTGTTTTTCCATGATAATCTAGCTCAATTATGTCAATCAATATGCCATAGTATTTCACACTTCTTTGTCTTGGATTCATGTCTCTAATGCTTGCATGGTTTGTTCACTACAAAATAAGAGCATTATATTGACGGTCAAAAACCGTCAGCAAAAGACTCAAAAAGTGTCGCTAACACTTTCTCCAACGGATGAAATATCAATGGAGTATATACTAGTCGGGATAGAGGTATTCTAATGGTTTGTGCAACCGTTGTAGCATGCTGGATATATTGTGACATTTTTAAAAAATGTCGGTAAAAGTAGTTTTTTTATCGTCAGATAATATGTTGTTAGGAAATATTAAGATTTTTATTATCGATTACCATATGTTACAAAATGTTACTACTTTTACCATCTGTTTTCATAATGTGAAGAAAAATCACTCATTTTATTATCGGTTACTATATGTTACGAGATGTTATTATTTTTATCATCGGATACATTGACTTAGGAGAGGTTATTCTTTTACCATCAGTTATCATATGTGACTATTTATATCATCGTTATCATCATGTTAGGAAAAATCACTATTTCCATCGTCAGTTACCCTTAAGTTAGGAAAGATACTGATTTATCATCGGTTCTTATATATTATCATATATTACTATTATCGTCGGTTACGATTGAGTTAGAAAATATCACTAATATTATCATCGCTTATCATGTGTTACAAGGTATTAATACTTTTATCCTCTGATATTTTTGAATTAGGAAAAATTAATGATTTTATCATCGGTTACTATGTGTTACAAAATGTTACTATTTTATCGTCGGTTACGTGTGTTGATCTGTGTGGGGGCGGGCACCCGCATATGGGGGCAGGCGCCAGGACCCCCCTTGGCGGGCGCCCGCGTATGGGAGCGGGCTCCAGGCCCCCCTTGGCGGGCGCCCGCGATGGGAACGGGCACTAGGCTAGTGTCTCTGTATGTCACCACATATCAAATGGCTCAGTCTCTATATCACCACATATGAAATATTTTAATAAAATAGGTTTTTTTTTTTTAAAATAGTATAGAGACCATAAAATAACAAAATTATAAAAATAATATAAATGTGTATTGATATACAAGAATAATTGATATATTAAGTAGAACAAGGGATACATATAAGACAAAAAAAAAGATTGCATGTCCCACAATTTGAAGGCATAATCTCAGCAGCAATTTGAAGGCATAACCTCAGCAGCATCAAATCTATACAGGTGACCAACTTTATTTATAATCTTTAATCTTTCATGTCAATCTGTTAATAAAAATTAATAAAAATTAATAATGAAATGAATATAATTACGTAGTACATTATAAGAAATAGTTATAAATTAAAATATTAACTTTTGGATGGATTCAGATGCTGTTGATGATGGTTGCCTTTTATGTGTACTCCCAGGTATTGAAGAAACCTAAAAATGGATAATTGGGTTTCTTCATGGTCAGCTTGCTTTCATTTATTTCATCCCATAATCATAACTAGAAAAATTCAAAATCTTTTAGAAGAAAAATATAGTAAAATGTAGTAGAACCCAGAATAACTTTTTTTTTTTTTTTTAAAAAAAAGTGATTACCTTTTTGTAAAATTTTACAAAGTTGTTGGTATGGTAGATTTGTTACGTTGAAAGGTTGAGTGAGAGGTTTAGATGGGTTATGGGAAGAAAAACTTTAGTCAAGTTACAATTTTTATAGATTTTGACATGAGAGTTTTTGGAGGGAAGGAGAAGCTGCCACTTTCATATACAAAATTTTGAAATTTCGTATTTTTTTCCCGCTTTGTTTTTCATAATTTTACTCTTTACACTTTTTTTCACATTTTTACTTTTACTGTTTTTTTTACTATGTTGTTCTTAATTTGTTTTTTTTTTTTTTTCATATTTTTACTCGATACTATATAGTTAGATTATTCAAAAATATCATTTACTACATTACATTTCATTTGGTGCAATGGTGTAATATAATAATTATTTAAATATAATAATTATCTTTAAAGGTAAAACAATTAAAAATAATTAATTTATATAATTAAATATAATTATTTACTTAACTATTTTACCTTTAAAAATATATTGAATTAATATATATTATAGAGTAACAATACTAATATAATTATTTATATTGTGATTAGATTAGATATAAAAAAATAAAAAAAAAACAAATACAGTCAGCACCACAAGGTCGCCTTTGTGTTTTTTAAATGAGAAGGGCGGGCGCCCGGGTATGGAGGTGGGCGCCAAGACCCCCCTATGGCGGGCGCCAGCTTATTGGGGGCAGGCGCCAGGCGCTCTCGTTATATTATATAACAGTGGTTACTATTGGTTACTATATGTTACTATATAGGCTCGATCACCAGTCTCGTTATGTTGGTTACTATTGGTTACTAATATATTACCATATGTTACCAAATTTATAATATTTGTGTAAAATATTATCCCAAAAAATTAATAGTATATAAATAAAAATTAAAAAAGTAAAATATATTTTTAGTGCTAGTTTTTGTGTCGAAAAATTATTAATTAAAATTATTATTGTTAATTATTTTTTAGAATTTATACAAAATAAAATAATAATGATAATTAATTTTAGATTTAGATTTTTTTCATATAAACTACAAAATATTGATAATCTTGCCTATTTTAAATATTATACTAATATAGAATACAACAATATATAATATAATAATATATATATTTTAGAATTATATATTAATTATACATATATATATAGTATAATAATATATATATATATATAAATATATATATAGAGTGAAGGGCGGGCGCCCGCCCTCTTTTTTTTTTCTTTTATTATTTCTTATTTTTAATTTTAAAAAATAATACATAAAATAATATATAATTAAAGATAAATAATTATTAATTAATTATGTAATAATAATTGTTTAAATATAATACTATGTCATACAATAATTGTTTAAATATAATAATTATTAACAAATGATTTAAAGCTAAAATAATTAAAAATAATTAATTTATGCAATTAAATATAATTATTTAGTGGTTTAGATTAGATTCAAAAAAAAAAAAAACAAAGAAACAGGGGCGGGCGCCCGCCCCTTAGCAAGGCGGGCGCCAGGCAAGGCTGCCTGGCGCCTGCCCACTTTGTCTTTTTTTTTTTTAATGTTTAATTTTTTTAATTGTTTTGTCAGAAAAAATAAATATTAAATCGTTGTAGAACATATAATATAATTAAAATTATACTATAATTTAATAAGTAATTTATAAAATATATTATAATTTGTCATAATATAATACTAATATATGTAATATTAATATATAGTAGTATATAATTTAATACTAATGTGTTAAAATATAATATAATAATATGTAATACAATAATATAAAATATAATACTATGTATATAATATTAATATAATAATAATATTTGTTATAATATAATATATTAATATATAATATAACAACAAGTTATACTAATATATTAGTAATATATAGAAATATATATTAATATAATAGTAATTATTTTACAAGTTATATTAATATATTAATATAAAAATAGAGTATTCAAGCCAAAGTGAAAGAGACAGCTCTTTTAAAGGCCCACAAATTCTTATTAACTTAGGACATAGTCTATAAAAGAAGACACCTTCACATATAGAGAAGAGTATGAGAAACCCTAGAGCTGCCTCCATAGGTCATAGATTCCTTCGGGTATAAAAGAGTTGTAATGTTTTCTTTACTGTTCTTAATTTTCCTTATTATGTCTAGTTAGATTTTTTGAACTCGATAGATTCTGTTCTTTATTTAATAGTATGATTTGATTTATTTCTTTCATTAAATATTCATTGACTTGATCATTGTTTGATAAAATTTTATTGTTAAATTTAATGTTTCAAAATGTTTAAGCCTGTGTTTTGATAATTTGAGATTGAATCTATGCATGACCAATATAATTGTACAAGATTAGTCTGAACAATAAAATCTATATAAAATTATGAGCATGACCATTAGATTAATTTTATACGTGGGATTTTGGAAAAACCTTAGATTACAGATGTAACACCGAAAATTCGGTGTTAAAGATATTTTGTAAAAGTCTAGATAAATATAATGGAAAATTTTTAAATTTAGTTGATTTTCGATTTTGGGATTTTAAATTAGAATTTTTGGTATATATAAAAAATAATAATAATAAATAAATAATATATATCCGTATTCCGATTTGAGGTACATTCTATTTGATGGTAAACTTAGAATTTTAAATAAAATGTGGGTATAAATATATATATATATATATATAGGAATACTTATTGATTTATTTATTTATATATATATGTTAAAAAAAAAAAAATAGAGAGAAGGAGGGGGAGACGCAGCGTTTCGACACGAAACGCCGCGTCCCCATTCATCCCCAAATCGATTAGGGCTTCAGCCCTAATTGATCACTTTTTCGTCTCTCTCCCACTCTCTCTTTTGAATCTACCTCGCTCTCTCTCCGTCCCTCTCTCGTGATCGAAGCTCCGCCCTCCTCCGCCGCTGCCTTTGCCACGACTCCCGCCGTTGTCTCTCTCTCTTTACCTCACTCTCTCTTTCCCCTTCGAATTTGTTTCTCTCTTCTCTGCTCTCAAACACTCGCTGTCTCACTCTCTCCCTCTCATCTGTTGCTCTCTCTCTGCCGCTCACGGTGGCTCCTCGACCACCACACACGGCCACATCGCTACTCTGTCTCTCTCTATCTCCTTTCTCTCGCGCGACAAAGCTCTTTCCTCTCTCTCCCGTGCACGACTGTCGGTTACCTCTCCCCCTTGTTCACTTGCACGCGGTGTTCTTTGCCGCTACAACCCTCTTGTGCGACCTTCGCAGAGCCCCAAGCCGACAGGAGCAGTAGATTTAGGTAACCCTAGGCCGAGACTACGACTCATCCTGTGAAGGTAAGGGTTGACTTCTGATTTTAGTTCTAGGACTTTGATTCCATAGTGATTAAGTCTAATTATTGAATTTTGCTTTGAATCGGAAGTATTGCAGGTTTTGGATTGAATCGAATGTCGCACGGACGATAGGGTTGTGAGCTGTGACCCTAGGTGAGGTAAAATTTCAAATCCCTATGACAATTGAATGGAAATAGGGTTAATTAGGGTGAGATTCTAATTAGGGTGACAATTGAATGAAAATGTGTTGAATTTGAGGAGAATGCATTTTCTTGGGATGTGATATGTGATTTCTAGGCTTACGTCTAAATTTTACATGAGTTTAGGCCGATTAACATAAAAGAAACGTATCAAATGAAATTAGAACTTTGTTGAGTTAATTAGAATAGCTTTCCTAAGAGTTGATTCGAAATGTGCTTGAAAAATATTAAGGTAATGTAAATTCGGAAGAAATTGGGGAAATTGCTAGAAATTAAGAAGAATTGTGGTATATTGGGAAATTTAGGTCATTAGTGATACAAATGATCTTGAAATGATGAAATAAGACAGTAGAGTCTGTGGATATGCAAATTAAGCTATATTAAATTAGGAAAAAATAATTTGAAAACCCTGTCACGGGATTTTATTTAATGAAATTTGTGATTATTGGTATATGATAACCCATTTGAAGGTTGAGAAGGGTTTTCTTGGATTAAATTTACGGAATTAGGAGTGGATACCCTCTCAAGAGGTGAGTGGATGGTTCATTGTATTCATAAATGAGTAACATGTTTTAAAATTGTTTTATAAATAATTTTTGAAAGATTTTACATGATTTATGTAAATTGTTTTGTGACTGTGGGCTGTCTGAATTGGATTGTGAATTACGAATGCATCAATTGTGTTTAAGAATGCTTCTGTCCCATATGTTATTTGATATTGCTATATGAATTGGTTTGGCATGAGATTGTTGATTATTTAATGAAAAATTATGGCACATGATTTAATAAATGAGACGTTTGAGAAATGAATGGTGTTGGATTGTAAATGGCTATAGTCATTTTTCGCACGGAGCGATCCGACGGGATGGCGTGGTTGAGGGTTGGATGATATTTAGCGAGAGAGACAGACGTGTCTCCCTCTGTTGTAGGTCGGGCTATATCTGAATACACCTTGGTGAGACACGACCTAACACCAAGGAATGAGGTATGTTTTGAAACATTAGACGGAAAAGCCCTTGTTGGGCTTTCGTTTGGGTTCGGCCAAACCCATGATGAGAGTGTTTTCGATGGGATTCCAGGATTTTCTGAAAAGATGATCGAGATGGATGCATGTTTATAAATTGTGATTTATTAGAAATGATTTTATGTATATGAAAGGATATTTATGAGATATGCTTTGACTGCCCCACATTCACCTCTTATTTATGAACACAATCACACCATTACACTCAACTCACTGAGTATTCCCCAATACTCACCCCTTTCTCCCCATTTTTCAGAGGAGACTTAGCTGGGAGATTACTCGTCGGAGCTTGTGAAGTATTTTTGGCAAATTATATAGGTATTTGGCATATGCAGGATTCTTGGAGAATCATAGTTCTCAGTACCATGGAAAAAGGGAAGTCTGTACACTCCATACCGTGCGGATTTTATTGATACTAACTGAGTTCTTGATAAGTATTAATAAAATCCGAAGATTTTTTATTTGTACCTTATTATTTTGATTTCTCTATTTTTAGAAAACAGTTTTATTCTGTACTAGGACATTTGGATTAAAATTGTTGGTTTTTGCTATTTTCTTTTGATTTTGTGAAGTTCTGTACATCTCATACCGTTAGAATTTTACCGATATTGACTTGTTTTCTTCAGTAAGTGTTGGTAAAATCTGACGGTTATATTTTGAGATTTCTTGTTTGTTAAATGCTTTATTTGTGTTGAAGATTTTGGGTGGCTAGGATGGCCACATCGCATGCGTGCATGTACAGGTTCCCACTCTCCATTGTGTGCTGATGTGTACTCGTGCATGTACAGGTTCCCACTCCCTGATGTGTACTGATATATGATTGCATGTACAGGATCTCACTCCCTGATGTGTGCCAATGTGTGTGTTTGTACGTTTAGGGATGAGCCGGATGGGTTTCTTGCATATGTATTGTTTAAATGATTTCTTGTTTTGAAAAGTCTTATACTTTTAATGATTTATTGTAAATTTGATAGCCTTGCGGAGTCCCGATATATGGGTAGGTTCTGCCCGTATATTGAGACGATGCGGTGGCTATCGCGTGCTCGATCCGAGAATCGGGACGTGACAACAGATATTCGATAGAACTTAATACAATTCGGCCTAGTTAAAATTACATGACCATTGGATTTTGATTAATCGAATTAGGGTTTCATTGTATGACTATTAAGTAAATCTAATTTAGAAAAATCTGTTATCATTAGGAATGATGTTTTAGTCAATAAATTTTAAAGGATTTAAAAGAATTCAACCATATAAAAAAATTAAAAATAAAAGAAATCGAAATCCTAGTGTTTTA
Source organism: Dillenia turbinata (assembly GCA_037126225.1). Classification (NCBI taxonomy): domain Eukaryota; kingdom Viridiplantae; phylum Streptophyta; class Magnoliopsida; order Dilleniales; family Dilleniaceae; genus Dillenia; species Dillenia turbinata. Next base: position 7,198,458 of record JBAMMX010000024.1, read on the forward strand.
TAAAATTACGGTTTTCATTTATCATTATTTTTGTAGTTTGATCTTTTTTATAGTTTTAATATTTCTGTAATTTTGATTTGTTCTATCTAATTTAAATAGAGTAATTTATAATTAGTAATGTAAAATATTCTTATGGGAATGACCTTGTTTTACACTATACATAACACTCGACAATGATATATTTACCCAAAATTGTGATACATCAAAATCGCATAATACTTATAAAAATGATTGTGGAGATAAATTCTAGTGTAAGGGCCATTCAAGGAGAGAGGTGGTCTTGGGAAAGTACAGTTTAGACTCTATTGATCAATCACCTTTACCGGTTGGAGCTGTTATGGTATAGGATTTGCTAGAACATGGATTAGATTTATGAAAATTCTGGGTGGTTGGTTGCTGGTGGATCTCGTGTCTGAGATATATGCATTTGTTAGAGCCTTATGGTTCAGAGCTTGTGATGTTTAATGAATTCATTTTTTTTATAGCATTTCTCTTGATGTAAATGGGGGTCCACTCTTAGACGGACTTTTGGCATTGCATTGTGATTTGCTTACATCATCCATTTCATTTGTTTATTATTTTCATACTCCCTTTTCTTTATGTTCTTAAACTTGTTTGCTTTGCTTGCTCTCATCTGGTGTATTCATGCCATCTTTTTTTTTTTTTTCTTTTCATTTGCTCACATCATTGTCCTTGAAAGTTGGATGGATGGAGCGCTCCTCAGAGGGATGTGTTTCATTTTGAAACAAATAAAAAGGGAAGAAGGCAGGGTAGAAAATGTAGTTCCAGATCAGGTTAAAAATATTGCAAGTAAATTTAGAAGGATGTATTAAACAATATATCAATGTAGAAGGACAAATTTTAAAATTATATAATATTAGAAAAGTAATACGCTTAGATTTAAAGATTGAAAAACTAAATTTTTTTTTTTAGAGAAAAAATTTTGAGACAAATGTATTTGGAAAGAAATAATGTGAACTAAATTGAGTTTTTACAGAGCGAAGCAAATGTATTTAGATTTATAGAAAAAAATTAATTTAATTATTTAGAGAGGAAAATTAAAACCACTGTAACAATATTAAAATAATTTAATTCATTTAGGGTAAAATTAATGTGCTAAATTTAGAGTGAGAAATCATTTTTTTTTTGGTGAAAGAAAACTTGGAAAGAGAAAAATAAATAATTGATTTTTGTTTTTAATTGGTTGCCGTATAGGAAAAGATATATTGATTAATAGGAAAAGCCCGTGACTTACATGCCGCCAAAACTCTCACATTGGTCATCCAGAGGAAACTCTTATCGCATTGACTCGTGGGATGCTGGTGGTGATAAAACTATAGAGACTTTTCTTGCTTTGTTTTGTTCTTTTTGTTCTTCTTCCATTTAACACCTCTAAAGCTACAGTGACTATGGGCATGTTACTGCCGTGACCATGTTATGCGAGAGAAGCATGTAAAAAATGTATACAAATAACTCAAAATCTTTTACATGAAGTTTAAACCAATGATTCAGTCGCCACTGTTAGGAACCATGCACACATGCCCATGTTAGGAACATCCCTTTTATTGTGGAAAGAGACATAAGTTGGAGACACAGGATCTAACCTATAGACATTTTAATAGAGCACTTCCATCATAAGTCTCCTAAGTTTTATCGCATAAAATCATCTTCCAAACTACTAACTTTAGCCTTAGCTGCAAGTAATTGACTGCAAGCATTCAAGTTAAAATCTGTATTTTAGACCATCACTTTCATAACAGTTGCTCCTAGGCTCAGGTAGAGATTGAATCTATTCAGAAGTCAGTACCTTCACAAATTGAAGAAAATATTCAATAAATTTCAAGATGAATGTAAATGTTCAATGTTTCAGCTCTGAAAGAAGGGAATGATACTTAAATTGGATTAAAAAATGTTCCAAAATGTATACTGATGCTCTAATGAAAATGGAAGGAAAAAGAAAAGAACCGAGGAATCAGGGAAGGCTCTCATCTCATCCAAAAAAATTAATTCAAGAAATGAATTCCAAGCTTTAGAGAATATCCAAATCATGTTACAGGAATGCAGCTTTCCCTGGTCATGTCAAGGAAGTAGCTTTCTATATTTATTTTCTGATGTAAGGTCCTAAAGACTTATGATGAGTTCTAATGCCGTATGCAATGTGCCCGACTTCGATGCGCTGACATCTTTCAAAAATTGTATGCCAGGGGTCAGGGTGGGTGAAGATGAAAGCACAGAAAGATCCTTAAATGCACTTTTCTCGATTTCTATACACCAAACCACCACAAGCCAAAGAAAACCACTTCCATGGCACTTCTCAAGAAGCATCTTTCTTGCCTACTTTGGCCACTTTTCATCATTCTCAGCATTTTCACAATTACTTTCTCCACCACTGCTGCTCCCCATGCTACAAACACAGAGAAGGGGGCAGTGGAGGCAGCAGCTCTATTGACATGGAAAGCTAGTCTTAGCAACCATGTTCAATCTCTTCTTTCTTCATGGATTGGAAGCAGCCCATGCAGCTGGATTGGCATTTTTTGTGATAATACTTCTTCTGCAGGTGTTTACAAAATAGACCTTGGGAGCCTTGGCCTCTCTGGTACTCTAGACAAACTGAACATCTCGTCTTTCCCTAGCCTTCTTAGCCTTAACATGCGTAACAACTCGCTCTATGGATCAATTCCCTCACAAATTGGTGGTCTTTCACAGCTCACGTTCCTTGATTTGTCTTACAATCGCCTTTCAGGAGCTATTCCCTCTACAATTGGCCTACTCAAAAACCTGACTCTGGTGAGCTTAGCCAACAATGAAATTAATGGCACAATTCCCCCCGAGTTTGGAAATTTGATCTACCTACGAAAAGTTTACTTGTACACTAATAATATAACGGGAGCCATCCCAAAGGAAATAGGAGGCCTTACTTCTGTCACTCATCTTGACTTGAGTGATAACCTTCTTACAGGATCCATCCCTGAAGAAATAAGAATGCTTAATTCTTCTCTCTTTCATCTTGACTTGTCCAGTAATAATCTAGTAGGTTCAATCCCGGCTTCTATTGGCAGCTTGACAGCCTTACATTATCTTTACCTTTATTCAAATAACCTTTCTGGATCCATCCCACCAGAAATAGGGAACCTTACATCTCTAATTCATCTACAGCTTTTATTAAACAATCTCATGGGGTCAATTCCACAGGAAATAGGGAAGCTTGTTTCTCTATCCAGTATGAGGCTTGATCAGAACAAATTGGAGGGGTTCATTCCTGCTTCTATAGGAAACTTGGGCAACTTGGAAGGGTTATTCTTTTTTTCTAATCAACTATCTGGATCTATTCCACAATCAATAAATAATCTTACGCAGCTCAGGTCTGTGGTGTTGAGTGCAAACGAGCTCAGTGGTCATTTGCCAAATAATATCTGCTTTAGTGGTGTGCTTCAGTATTTCACCATTAATGATAACCACATTCAAGGTGTTATTCCAAAAAGATTAAGAAACTGCTCTAGCTTATTCAGAGTGAGGCTTGAAAGAAATCAGCTCACGGGTAACATTTCAGAAGACTTGGGAATATACCCCAACTTGGATTATATTGATCTGAGTCATAACAAATTTTATGGCGAGATTTCTGGAAACTGGGGGCAATGCCACCGCTTGACAAGCCTCAAGATGTCCAACAACAATATCTCTGGGAAGATACCAGTCGTTCTTGGCACCTCAATTCAGTTACTAGACCTCTCCTTCAACCATCTGGTTGGAGAAATCCCAAAAGAGGTACAGAGTTTGAGTTCCTTGTTCAGTCTAGATCTGAGTAATAATAAACTCTCAGGCAATGTTCCTATAGAGCTTGGAACGTTGCATGCACTACAATTTCTCAACTTGGCAGGAAACAACATCAGCGGGCCGCTTCCGAAGCAGCTAGAGGATTGCTCAAATCTACAGCAATTGAATTTGAGTTCTAATCTTTTCATAGGAATCATTCCTGCAGAAATCGGAAAGTTGAAATCACTTCAGGATCTTGATCTCAGTCATAATATGCTGAACGGATCGATATTGCCAGAACTTGGGGAATTACAAAGCTTGGAAATGCTAAACCTCTCCCACAATAACCTTTCCGGTTTCATTCCTTCTACATTTGGTGGTATGTCAGCCCTGACAACTGTGGTCATTTCCTATAATCGGTTGGATGGTCCCCTTCCAAGCAACAAGGCATTCCTCAATGCTCCTTATGAAGCCCTCAGGAATAATGAGGGCTTGTGTGGGAACGCGACAGGTTTGAAGCTGTGCACTTCTGACAACATCAAGAAAGCTAATGGCAAAAATAACAACAAAATTATTGCCATAGCTGGTTGCTGTTTCCTTGCCTTCACTCTATTGGTCGGAATCTTTGTATTTCTCCATTGCAGAATGCGAATCAGGAGCAAAAGAGCAGGACCGCAATGTCAAGATCTATTTGCAATATGGGGACATGATGGTATAATTCTTTATGAGCATATCATGGAGGCAACAGAGGATTTCAAGTCTGAACATTGCATTGGTGTAGGAGGCTATGGAGCTGTTTACAAAGCCCAACTTCCAAATGGTAAGGTTGTTGCTGTTAAGAAACTTCATCCTTCTCCTGATGATGAGACCAATATGATGGCATTTAGAAGAGAAATTCGTGCGTTAATGAACCTACGACACCGCAACATTGTCAAGCTTTACGGGTTTTGTTCCAATGCCAATGTCTCATTTTTGATTTACGAGTACATGGAAAGAGGAAGCCTGAGAATGATATTGGAGGATGAGGAACAAGCAAAGCAGCTAGATTGGTGCAGTAGAATTAAGATTGTGATAAGAGTGGCAGATGCTCTATCTTACATGCACCATGACAGTTCACCACCCATAATCCACAGAGACATTTCGAGCAACAATATTCTGCTTGATTTGGAGTATGAGGCTCATGTCTCAGATTTTGGCACTGCTAGGCTTTTGAAGCCTGATTCTTCCAATTGGACTACATTTGCAGGCACCATCGGCTATACAGCTCCAGGTGCTCTTCATATGGCCATGCATTGTTTTTATCCATTACACGTTCTTTTTTTTTGTTTGTTTATTATCATTATTATTTCTTCTTTTTGGTGCAGAGCTTGCCTTCACAATGAAAGTAGATACTAAGTGTGATGTCTACAGCTTTGGAGTGGTCACTCTAGAAGTGGTAATGGGAATGCATCCAGGTGGTATCATTGCATCCCTGGCGTCCTCTTCAAGTGCCCAAAATATGCTTTTAAAGGATGCAATAGACCAACGCCTTGACTCACCTCCTGAAAATGTAGGGAATGAAATCGCTTTGGTTGTAAAGATGGCATTTGCATGCGTGCACTCTACATCCCAATCAAGGCCAACAATGAGGGACGTCTCTCGATTGCTCTTAGCTGGATGCCCAGCTTCTGCTCGACCATTTTCTATGATTACAATGGGAGAACTCATCAGAAACGGGGAATGATAACTGAAGCATCACTATGTGCTCCTTGTTCATCTAAATCAGTCTGTTATTTTTGTACTTTCACTTGGATCGAGTCCGGTTGTCTAATGTCCATGTATGTTTCAGTTGGAGTCTTGCCTCCTTGTAGTCTAGTTTATATGTTAAATCCCTATAGAGTGTGCAAGTTCAAACATCTGCTTATTTCATGGCCATCCGTGAGCAAATTTGTAGGATTATATCTCAATTCATGCCTTCAGCTAACACTATACCTTCTAGGGTTCAGGGATAACGTTTTAACAACAAATAGTCAACTTGGAACATTAGATTTACAAATACCATAAGGTGTCATATGGCATCTTTATTTGGCCAAACAACAATAGTTAAGGTGAACCTGTAAATTGGTCTGTCAAGAGTAAGGCAATGGTAATTGATGGGACGTATTCCAAGGCCTAGTCCAAAAGAGTCAACTCTCTAGGAGCCCACGAAAAAGGGGGGTCTGTCGATTAATACTTACCGACCGCAACAACGATCTACCGAAGGTTCATAGCCGCCCAGGTCAATCTATCAAAGGGACTCAGTCGCCCAGGTCTACCGAACGGGTAGGCCTCAGTCGTCCCGTTACTGATCGAGCCTTATCAAGCAAAGGCTGTAACACCGAAAATTCGGTGTTAAAAATGTTCTGTGAAATATAGTAGAAAATTTTTTAAATATTATTGATTTTCGATTTTTGGGAATTAAATTGGAAATTTTGGTATAATCGAAATGTCCGTGTTGCAAATTCGTAGCGCGCTCTATTTTTGGTAAATATAGAACTCCAATGTGATGAGAATATGAAAATATATAGAAATATATATATATTGTTATTTATAATTGAGAATATATAAAAAAAAAAAGAGGAGATGCTGCGTTTCGGAGTGAAATGCAGCACCCCCGTTTTCCCCAAATCGATTAGGGCTAATAGCCCTAATCGTATCTCTCATTCACTCTCTGCTCTCTCTCCCTCATCTCTCTCGCGATCTCTCGCCATCACTCTCCCTCCACTGTGCGCAACCGAACCGCGACAACCGCGAACCACCGTGGGTCGCCATCTCTCGGTCTCATGCCATATCTCTCTGTCGATCTCTCCCTCACAGTCTCTCTCTCGGCCTCTCTCTCTCTCTCTACCACAGTCTCTCTCGATCTCTCTCTCTATCCGGATCTCTCCATCTCTTGCTCTCTCTCACATCCTCTCAGTCCCTCTCTTCTGCGCGCGAAAGGACCCTTAGTCTCCCTCTCCCGCATGCGAAGAGCCTTCGTTCTCCTCCCTGCTCGCGCGGTCTCCTGTGAGCAGCTTCTTCTGCCACCTTGCAAAAGCCCCAATTGGAAGCCCTAGGCCGACTGTGACTCTTCCCCTGCAAAGGTAACGATCGATCTTAACCCTAGCTCTAGGGTTTCAAAGTTCTTTAGTAATAAGTCTGGATTACTGATCTAAAATTTGAAATTGGAAGCTTTGCAGGTCTAAGAATGGACTAAGGAGACTTCTGAGCGAGGATTGCGAACCGCGAAAAACCCTAGGTGAGGGATTTTCAATCCTTTAAAGAATTCAAATTAATTTTTGTTGAATTTAGGTAGAAATTATATTTATATATATTCTAAAATGTATTAGACTAGTAAGAAATGTCTTTTCCTAAGAGTTGTATGAAATTATTGAGATTAGGTCTAGAATTCGATACAAATTTGACTGCGAAGCATGATAAAATGTCGTAGATAGTATTAGAGTTTTGTTTGATTGATTTGCGTAGTTTTTCTTGAGATTTGAATTGAAATTGGAATGAATTAAATTAGGATTATGTAATTCGGGAGAAAATTGATAAAATTGAGGAATATTGTAAATTTAAAGTCGTCGGTGATTTGAAATGATTCTAAATTGATGAAATGAAAGTGTAAGAATGTGGTTGTGCAAATTTAAGCTATTTTAAATAAAAGAGAAATTTGAAAACCCTTTTATAGAGCCTTAATTGATGATTATTTGTGTTGACTGGTCTAGGTTGACCTTTGGAGACTCGAGGGGAGTCTTTTTGAGTTGATTTCGAGAATAGGGAGTGGATACCCTTCCTAGAGGTGAGTGGACTGATCGTTGTGTAATAAATGAGCAAAATGTCTTTAAATTCTTTGATAAATGGTTTTGAATGATTTTCACATGATTTATATGAAATGATTTGTGATTGTGAGATGTCTGAAATGAGAATTTGAATTATGAATGCATTTTATGTGATTTTACATGAATTTGTGTCATTTGTCTTGATTACTGGATTGGTAAATGCTCGTAGCATGATTTTCAGATTGAATTGATAAAATATGGCACATTGTTTGAAATGGAATGATTGTGAAATAATGGTGCACGAGAGAAATGGCTATAGTCATTCCCCCCACAGAGCGACCCGACGGGGTGACGTGGATTGGGATTTATATGTGAGAGAGGTATGCGGCCTCTGCTCTGCCATGTCGGACTATCCGGATTACACCCCGGTGAGGTTCGAGCCAACGCTAAGGAAGGGGGTAGTTTTAAAAAACTGAAATGGAAAACCCCTTGGCGGGCTTTCGTCTTGGTTCGGCCAAACACAAGGCGGAAGTGTTTTCGATGGGACCCTTGTGATTTTCTGAGAAAATGTTTGATATAGATGCATATTTTGTGAATGATGTTGAATTACTAAAAATGTTTAGATATGGAAAATGATGTTTGAAGTATGTTTTGACATTCCCCACTTTCACCCCTTATTTATTACACAATCATGCCATTGCACTCCACTTACTGAGTATTTATAATACTCACCCCTCTCTTTAACATTTTTCAGAGGAAGATTAGGCTTTTGTCAGAGATTGGAGCTTGGGGAGGGCCTACTAGCTGACTTTTGTAGTTATATATAGTGATGTATAGTCATTTTGGTCTGAACTGAATTCCATAGAAAAGAAGACTTGTATAATTCTTTTGGTACGGATTTAATCGACACTTGTTTCCAGTATAGGAACAAGTATTGATGGAATTCTTACGTGGTTTGTCGTTTATTTTCTTTTCTCTCATATTTTTGGTAAAAGCTTATTGTTGGAGTGGGACATTTGGTTTGTAATATTGAGAATGACTATTTTCTTTCGATTTCACGAAGTTCTGTACATCTCATATCGTTTGGATCTTACTGATGTTAGCTTGATTACTTCAGGCAAGTGTTAGTAAAATCCTACGGCTATGTTTTGGGACTTCTTGTTTGTTAAGTGCTTTCCTTATACTATGAACTTTGAAATGGCTAGGATGGCCATATTGTGTGCTCGTGCATGTACAGGTTCCCACTTCCCGATTGTTTGCTGATGTGTACTCTCGCATGTACAGGTTCCCTCTCCCCGATGTGTGCTCGTGTGTACAGGGATGGACCGGATGGGTCCTTGAGTGTGTATTGTTATGTGATGTTTTCTGTTTTTGATGATTGGTGTAGAAAGAATTGTTGTGTTGTTTTTGTAGCCTTGCTGAGTCCCGGCATATGGGGAGGTTCTGCCCGTGTATCGAGACAATGCGGCGGCTGTCGCGTGGTCGATCCGAGGATCGAGGCGTGACAAAGGCAGTCACCCCGACCGATCGAGTAAGTATCGGTCTCTTAATCAGCAAGTCCTGACAGCCCCCTGTCGGTCGAGCAACCGATCGGTGCTAAGTGCTCCCAGCGATTCTAAAGGAAGGTCAAGATTTACTCAACTTTGGTTTCCTATTACACGAGGGCAAATCTCGAATCTCACAGGTAAGGAACAGATCCCTCCTAAAGAGGAAGGTTTCTCGATAAACAAGAATCGTGATCAACTCGTAATATTGATTTTCGAGATTCCCGAATCAATTTTTTAAGGAAAGTAGGGTAAAATCTTTCAAGGATGCACGACTCTCAAAGGTATAAGAGGTCTCAAAACTCTCGACACTAGGTACGCTATCTAAACCTAACACATGGGACATATTGTTCACAAGGAGAACCACTCACTCTCCCTCTACTATCAGTCTGTTTCACTCAAATGAAAACCGCTCTTTACTGACTTGAGCATCGGAGTCTCCCCACCGGAGCACCCTCCGGCAGTTTTTTGTAGGTCCATTCACCTACGACGGCCATCGTTCGAGTCAACAAGGAGCTGGTATCTGTGGAGCCAAAACACACTTCCATTAGATTGGCGCCCTCTATGGGAAACAGACTATAAAAACTTCGATAACCATACCTCCAAGGACTAGAGCGTCCTCAGAGGCCACCCCTGCCGTGTGACGGCACGTCTCTATGCTCGCTGAACCTGTCGCTCCCCAAGTAATGAACTCTCAAGCCGAAAACTCTATGTTTCCTCCTCGACCATTGCATCTAGGGCTAATTCCGCAACATGCAAATCGAGAACAGGTCATGGCCCCAGGGCCAAAACAAGCGGATCACCCCAAAATGGAGAGATTAGTATCCGAAATTCAAAGAGTGAGTAAACAGTTGGAAGGATTCGGCCGAGCCCTTGAACCGAACAACCACTCGTCCGTTGCAAACAAAGAATACAGGCAACCCCCTGGACAAGAACTCCCGGAACCATCGGCGGCCTCCCAATACGACCTCCAGGGTCTAAAAAGGCAAATTGAACGGCTTGTGGCTGTTGAGCTAAGACGAGCAAGAGCAAAGGACAGGGAAGATTCTTAGCACTCCTTAGGCGAATCGCCATTTGATGTAAAGATCTTATCAGAACCGACGCCGAGAGATATCTTTCTACCCCTCATGGAGCGATGCGACGGAACGAGCTACCCTTGCGACCATTCCGCACATTTCATAACGGTGATGGTCTCTAGAGATCTCTCGGATGCCGCAATGTGCAAGCATTTCCCTACTACTCTCAAGGGCAACGCCTTAGCCTGGTTCAATTCCCTTCCCCCGCTCAGTGTCAAGAGTTTCGCACAACTCCGACAACAATTTGAGACCCACCTTGTGATCAGTCGAGGGGCTAAACAGAAATCGACATCCCTCTTATCATTACATCAGCTGGAAGAGGAACCTCTTAGGAACTTCATGGAGAGATTCAAGTCAGAAATGCTAAAAGTCTCTGACCTGGATCATAATATCGCTTTGGCCGCGCTCTTAACGGGTCTACGCTCATCTGATATGAAGGTCTCCATCACAAAGAAACCTCCAGCATCCATCCAAGAATTCTTCTCTCGAGTAGAGAAATATATTGCTGCAGAAGAAGCAGAGGCCTTCGATCGACAAAAGGGCCACCATAGCAGGAAAGAGCGCAGCCGGTCACCACGACCACGTTCTTCGAAAAGAGGCAGACCAGTGACTTCACCCTCGCAAAGGTTTAGGATCTACACCCCACTAAGAGAAATGTATTAAATAAGGAACAAATCATATGTCCGGTGACCCCCTCGCCCGACAGAAGAAGATCCTAAAAAAGACAAATCCAAATATTGTCATTTTCATAGGGACTACGGCCACACAACTGATGAGTGTAAAAGGCTCAAGGACAAATTGGAATTCTTGATCCGCAGTGGAAGACTACAGAAGTTCATCAGCTCGAAAGGAAGAGATCTATGTTCTCCAAATAGGCGTGACGCACCAAGGGAGAATGAGCCACTCCATAGGCTAGATCCCAGACCACCGCGCGAGGAACCAGGAGGTGTAATCCTCCAAGTCCACTATGGAGATGGCTGGTACTAGCCTTATGTTCCCGCTAACATTTGTCCAGCGTATGATCTGGACTTCCCGACACTCTTTCTTTAATAAAGGCCTCGATATTTATTATCACTCATTGATCACACACGGGACAGGGCTTCGAATCACCATTGAAGATAAGACCGAAAGGTCTTAGTCGCCCAGATCTTCTGAACGAATGTGTCACTAATATGGGATGAAACTCCCCGAACGGACGGACACGACCCTAACTCTCAAAGTCTCTAATCGACCGAAGGGTCTTAATCGCCTAGATTTTCTAATCGAATGCGTCATCAATAAGGGATGAAACTCCCCGGACGGGTGGACGCGGCCCACAACTTAAAATTTTCCATTGCTAGGAGGGCCTCAGTCGCCCAGTCTCTACCAATCGAACGCGTCGTCAATAAGGGATGAACTCCCCGGATGGGTGGACGCTGCCCATAGCTTAAAATTTTCCATTACTAGAAGGGTTTTAGTCGCCCAGACTTTCCAATCGAACGCGTCGTCAATAAGGGATGAAACTCTCCGGACGGGTGGACGTGGCCCACAACTTAAAATTTTTCATTGCTAGTGGGGCCTCAGTCACCCAGTCTCTACCGATTGAACGCGTCATCAATAAGGGATGAAACTCCCCGGACGAGTGGGCGTAGCTCACAACTTAAAATGTTCCATTGCTAGGAGGGCCTCAGTCGCCCAGTCTCTACCGATCGAATGCATCGTCAATAAGAGATGAAACTCCCCAAACGGGTGGACGCGGCCCACATCTTAAAATGTTCCATAGCTAGGAGGGGCTCAGTTGACCAGCTTTTACCAATCATATGAGCTACCGATAAGGGATGCAACTCCCTAGACCGGTGGACGTGACCCACAACTGAAGAATTTCATATAGTTCGGAGGGCCTTAACCGCCCAGCTCTTATTGTTCGTACGAATCAGTGACAAGAAACAAAACTCCTCGAATGGGTCTATGACACCCTGATCTATAGTTCAATCCACCTACCTGGTATTTTTCTCGATCATTCAGCTTATCTGTCTGGTATTTCCTCGATCTTCCTACCTATTGGATTGGTACTTTCTCTCGGTTATTCGACCCGTCCAGATCTTCCGAGTAAGCGTGGGGCAAACCCCTCGAACGGACAGGCATGACCCTAGTCTCTAATGCTCTAATTGGTTGGAAGCCTTTAGCCGTTCGGGCCTCTTGAAGAAGCACAATAGGATTGATCTCCTAAAGGAATACCGAAACAGCATTGGCTCTAAGAGCCTTCGGTAATACACAAGAATCAGAGGAAGTTACTCGAGTCTCATTCGATTAGAAAAAACATCCGAAAGTTCTACGGAGATTATTACAAAAGATAGAAAATCCTCAAGATTACAAAGGCACAAAAGGGGTACAAGAAATGGTAGGAGCAGAATCCGAACCCGCTGACCCTTTAAGCGGGGGTAGAGCCTCGTGTTGGCCGACCACGTGAAGAATCTCTTTGGCGCATTTCAAACGCTCATGTAACTTACGTTGAGAAAGTTGTAGGGCAACGACATCTCTGGCGGTAGAAGCCTTGAGGTTAGCTATCACTTGCTCAGCCCTTCGAAGGGATTCTTCCCATAAATGGGCCAACATTTTAGCAGTCGTTAACCGCGCCTTTAGAGCACGCGCCTCCGCTTCTAATCCCTCACAGCGAGCTTGAACTGAAGCAAGGTCTTCCCGAAGGCACTTGATCTGCCTATCTTTGGCCTACAAAACGATTTTTTCTTGGTTCTCCAGGGCATCTTTCAGCGCCAACACCTGATCGCTTATACGAGCAAACTGTTCATCCCGTTTAGCCCTCGACCTTCTTTGAAACTAAGCTAGGGTAGAAGTCTGAGAAAAAAGACGCGATGGTCAGAGTCACGAGATAAGTAAAGATTCAACTTCGACTCACACAAGGAAAATACTTACTATGAGGCAGAGGGATTGGATAACCCTGTCGGTATACTCCAGAGGCATCTCTTCAAGGGTGGACCCCGGAGGAAATCGGAAACGCTCGGCCAACTGTGACCCTTCTTGAGGATTAACAAGATTAAAACTGTGGCCCCTCATGAAAACCGCCACCGACCTCTCTTCAGCACTTCGCGCTTTTTCAATCAAAATGGGTGGAGGAGTGCGATAGTCATCGGGGACGTTGACCAAAAGACGCTGAGACTCCCGACAGGAATGTCCCAATTCGTCATCAGAAACGGAAGTGGAGGGTTGTATCCCGGGAGACTCTTCCGACCCCTACTCTTACATCGAGACGTTCTCCGTCCTCTCAAAGCATTCCTCACCAGAATCGTCTCCTCCTCCAACCCCGGTCGACACACCAAGGTTTTCACCAACTAAACAGTCTCCTCCAGTTTCAGATTGTTCATGGGGTAGCACATGCCATTCCGACTCGGTTTGCTTCTCCTCCTCAAAGGGTGCACTGGACGTCCTAGTCTTCGACTTTTTCCGCCGAACCTCAGGGGAAGTGTCACTCGTTTTCCTCTTAGCATGAGATCGCATTTCCTACTCAGTAGAGATTTCACCAAAAAGACGAGCATCAAAGTCCAACATCTAGTCGACCAAGTCTTTTCCCCGTTGCCCTAGCAGGAGGGGCTTGGTAATTTGGATTGTTTCATCCATGAGGAGACCGGACAATACCAATAGGTCGTCCTTCACTAAACAGTCCACCCACAAGCTCCTATAACCAACGTCATAATGACGGGCCACCGCACACAAAAAACGGGAGTGTCGAAGGAGGGATGAGATTTTATCATTCAGAAAGGGTACCTAGTTAGCATCCGGAAGTGTAGGAAAGAGATCACGGTTCAAAAATTTGATGAAGAAAAACTTCTGCATCCAGTGCTTATCTTGAGACTCGCTATAGAAGAATTTCCAGTGAGACTCTCGACTAGTTTGAAGCTTGTACCAACCCTGAGTAGACCCTTTGGAGCTATAATGCCCCAAGGAAAACAGAGCCCCAAAAATCTCCAGGTCAAAGTCGATACGGAGAAACCCTAACAAAGAAATTAGGGTAATCACGAATCACCAAGCACTTGGGATAAGGAACGAAGGGTGAATATTCCAGTACTTCAAAACTTCCGTCAATGGGCTCGTATATGGGATCTTCAAACCATACTTCACGCACTGTTTGTACATGAGCACACAACCCTCGGGGGCAAAACTCGCTCTATCCCCCTTGCCAGGTAATACAAACTTGAAGTCGCTCCCTAGTGACATTTCCTTCTGGACTTCCATCAGATCCTCCTCGGTCATGATGCTCTGAATGTTGTCTATACTACATGATGAGGAAACGTTCGACGACATCTTTTTACTGAAAGAGAAGGCTCCTCGGAGAAAAAAGGAAGAGAAGTACTTTCTAAAAGATAAAAACCCTTACAAAGCGTATGAGAGACGGTTTACGAAAATCTAAGCAGCCGTATTAAAAGACCCCGACGAGGCGTGTATAAGACGATTCGAGGAAATCGAGATGACGAATGTCAAAGAGAAAAGGGACATCCCTTTTCGAGAATTATCACTCATGACGCTTCTTCTTCTGAGAAGACTCTGAATCTGGGGCAAATGATGGGACGTATTCCAAGACCCAGTCCAAAAGAGTCAACTCTCTAGGGGCCTACGAAAAAGGGGGGTCTGTCGATTAATACCTACCGACTGCAACAACGATCTACCGAAGGGCCATTGCTGCCCAGGTCAATCTACCGAAGGGCTATAGCCGCCCTGATTAATCCATCGAAGGGCCATAGCCGCCCAGGTCAATTTATCGAAGGGACTCAGTCGCCCAGGTCTACCGAACGAGGCGGGTCTTAATCGCCCCATTACCTATCGAGCCTTATCACGCAAAGGCAATCACCCCGACCGATCGAGCAAGTATCGGTCTCTTAGTTAGCAAGTCCCAACAGTCCCCTGTCGGTCGAGCAACTGATCGGTGCTAAGTGCTCCCAACGATTCTAAAGGTCAAGATTTACTCAACTCTAGTTTCCTATTACACGAGGGCAAATCTCGAATCTCACAGGTAAGGAAAAGATCCCTCCTAAAGATGAAGGTTTCTCAATAAACAAGGATCGTGATCAACTCGCAATATTGATTTATGAGATTCTCGAATCATTTGTTAAGGAAAGTAGGGTAAAATCTTTCAAGGACGCACGACTCTTAAAGGTATAAGCGGTCTCAAAACCCTCGACACTAGGTACGCTCTCTAAGCCTAACACAGGGGGCACATATGAAATTAGATTCCTTTTCACTTAGAAATTGTAATTTAGATTATTGAATTAGAAATTGTAGTTTTTTTGAAACCCAATTTCTAATCTCTCCAATTAGAAATTATAATTTAGATTATTGAATACACCTTTTATTAATCATAATACGCTGCTATAAGCTCTACACTTTATCTATTATATATGAATAATTCTTTTTTAGTGAATAAAAAATAAAAAATATAAGATTAATTGAACTAAGATCTCTATACAAGATTTACTAGGCGCGATCATTAATACTTAAATGATTTTGTAACATTAAAAATTCTACAACGACAAGGAAAGATTTAAAATATCAATTACTAGTCAAATGAGTTGAATAAAATCAAAATTGAAGGAGGTAGGTTTTGGCTTCTCAGATACCAGCTCCTTATTGACTCGAACGATGGCCGTCGTAGGTGAATGGACCTGCAAAAACCGTTGGAGGGTGCCCCGGTGAGGAGATTTCGACGCTCAAGTTAGTAAAGAGTGGTTTTCGTTTGAAAGAAACAAACTGAGAGTAGAGGGAGAGTGGTTCCCCCTGTGATCAGTGTGTCCCCTGTGTTAGGCCTAGAGAGCGTACCTGGTGTCGAGGGTTTTAAGACCTTTTATACCTGTGAGAGTAGTACGCCGTTAAAAGACTTTTGCCCTACTTTCCTTAACAAATTGATTCAGGAATCTCGGAAGTCAATATTGTGAGTTGATCAGAATCCTTGCATATCAGGAAACCTTCCTCTTCGATAGGGATTTTTTCCTTACCTGGGAGATTCGTGATTTGCCATTGGGAAACCAGAGTTAAGTAAATCTTGACCCTTCATTAGGATCACTTGAAGTGCTTCGCATTGATCGATTGCTCGACCGATAAGGGACCGTCGGGACTAGGTGACTAAGAGACCGATACATGCTCTATCGGTCGGGATGACTGCCTTTGCATGATAAGCCTCGATCGGTTAATGGGGCGACTGAGGCTTTTTTCATTTGGTAGACTTGGGTGGCTAAGGCCCTTCAGTAGATCGATTGGGGCGGCTACGGCCCTTTGGTAGATTAATCAGGGCAGCTACGGCCCTTTGATAGATTGCTACTGTGGTCACTAGATATTAATCGTCAGGCCCCCTTTTTCGTGGGCCCCTTGGGAATCGACTCTTTTGGACTGGGCCTTGAAATGCGTCCCATCATTTGCCCCCGACTCATGATTGTTTCGGAAGAAGAAACGCCATGAGTAACAATCTTTAGAAAAGGGATGCCCTCTTTTTATTTTGTCATATACTGCTTCAATTTTCGCAAACCATCTCTTATACGCTTTGCATGGGTTTTCGTCTCTTGGAAAGTACCTCTTTTCTCTCCGAGGAACCTTCGCTTTCAATGAAAAGATATTGACAGACGTTTCCTCATCACGTAGTATAGATAATATTTAGAGCATCATAACCGAGGAGGACCTGATGGAAGTCCAGAAGGAAATGTCGCTAGGGAGCGACTTCGAGTTTGCATTACCTGGCAAGGGGGATAGAGCGAGTTTTGCCCCTGAGCGTTGTGTCCCTATGTACAAACAGTGCGTGAAGTACGATTTGAAGATCCCATATACGGGCCCATTAACGGAGGTTTTGAAGTACTGGAATATTCACCCTTCGCTGCTTATCCCAAGCGCTTGGCGATTTGTGATTGCCCTAATTTCTTTATTAGGGTTTTTTCGCTTCCGCTTTGACCTGGAGATTCTTGGGGCTCTGTTTTCATTGGGGCGATATAGCTCTAAAGGGTCTACTCAGGGTTGGTACAAACTTCAAACTCACTGGGAGTCTCGCGGGAAGCTTTTCTATAGTGAGTCTTAGGATAAGCACTGGATGCAAAAGTTTTTCTTCATCAGATTCTTGAATAGTAATCTCCTTCCTGTATTCCTAGATTCTAACCAGGTGCCTTTTCTGAATGAGAAAATCCCATCCCTCCTTCGATACTCCCGTTTTCTACGTGCGGTGGCCCGCTATTGTGATGTTGGTTGTAGGAGCTTGTGGGTGGACCGCTTGGTGAGGGACGACCTATTGGTATTGTCCGGTCTTCTCATGGATGAATCAATCCAAATTACCAAGCCTCTCTTGCTGGGGCAACGGGAAAAGGACTTGGTCGACCGTATGCTGGATGTTGATGCTCATCTTTTTGGTGAGGTCTTTACCGAACAGGAAATGCAGTCTTATGCGAAGAGGAAGGCAATTGACACTTTCCTTGAATTTCCACAGAAAAAGTCAAAGACTAGGGCGTCCAGTACACCTGTTGGGGAGGAGGAGCAAGCCGAGTTAGGAGGACATGTGCTATCCCATGAGCAATCTGAAACCGGAGGAGACCGTTTAGTTGGTGAAAACCTTTGTGCGTCGACCGGGGTCGGAGAAGGAGGTGGTTCCGGCGTGGAATGCTTCGAGAGGACTGAGAACGTCTCGATTTGAGAGCAGAGGTCAGGAGAGTCTCCTATGACGCAATCCTCTGCTTCCGTTCCTAACGACAATTCGGGACATTCCCATCGGGAGTCTCAGTGTCGTTTGGTCGACGTACCCGATGACTATCACACTCCTCCACCCATTTTGATTGAAGAAGTGCGGAGCGCCAAAGAGGGGTTGGTGGCGGTTTTCATGAGGGGCCACAGTTTTAATCTTGTTGATCCACAGGAGGGTTCACAGTTGGTCGAGCGTTTCCGATTTCCTCCGAGGTCCGCCCTTGAAGAGATGCCTCTGAAGCATGCCGATAGGGTTATCCAATCCCTTTACCTCAGAGTAAGTATTTTCCTTGTGTGAGTCGAAGTTGAATCTTTACTTATCCTGTGACTCTGACCATCGCATCTCTTTTCTCAGACTTCTGCCCTACTGAGTTTTAAAGAAGGTCGAGGGCTAAACGGGATGAACAGTTTGCCCGTATGAATGATCAGGTGTTGGCACTGAAGGATGCCCTAGAGAACCAAGAGAAGACTGTTTTGGAGGCCAAGGATAGGCAGATCAGGTGCCTTCAGGAGGACCTTGCTTCAGTTCAAGCTCGTTGTGAGGGATTAAAAGTGGAGGTGTGTGCTCGAAAGGTGTGGTTAACGGCTACTGAAACGTTGGCCCGCTTATGGGAAGAGTCCCTTTGAAAGGCTGAGCAGGAGATAACTGACCTCAAGGCTTCTACCGCCAGAGATATTGTTGCCCTATAACTTTCTCAGCGTAAGTTGCACGAACGTTTGGGATGTGCCGAAGAGATTCTTCGCGCGTTCAGCCAACATGAGGCTCTGCCCCCACTTGAAGGGTCAGCGGGTCTGGATTCTGCTCCTACCCTTTCTTGTATCCCTTCTGTGCCTTTGTAATCTTGAGGATTTTCTATCTTTTGTAATAATCTCCATAAAACTTCGGATATTTTTTCTAATCGAATGAGTCTCGAAAAACTTCCTCTGATTCTAGTGTATTACTGAAGGCTCTTGGAGTCGATGCTACTTCAGTATTCCTTTAGGAGATCAACCCTACGGTGCTTCTTTGAGAGACCCGAATGACTAAGGCCTTCCAATCGATTAGAGATATTAGAGACTAGGGTCGCACCTGTCCATCCGAAAGGTTTCGCCCCATTCTTATTCAGAAGATCTGGACGGGTCGAATAACCGAGAGAAAGTACCAATCCGATAGGTAGGAAGATAGAGGAAATACCAGACTGATAAGCTGAACGATCGAGAAAAATATCAGGCAGGTGGATCGAACTATAGATCAGGGTGTCATAGACCCATTCGAGGAGTTTTGTTTTGTGTCACTAATTCGTGCGAACGATAAGAGCTGGGTGGTTAAGGCCCCCTGAACGATATGAAATTTTTAAGTCGTGGGTCGCGTCCATCCGTCTGGGGAGTTGCATCCCTTATCGGTGGCTTGTATGATTAGAAAAAGCTGGACAACTGAGACCCTCCTAGCAATAGAACATTGTAAGTTGTGGGCCACGTCCACCCGTCGGGGAGTTTTATCCCTTATTGACGACACATTTGATCAGTAAAGACTGGGCGACTGAGGCCCTCCTAGTAGTAAAAAATTTTAAGTTGTGGGCCGTATCCACCTGTCCGGGGAGCTTCATCCCTTATTGACAACGAGTTCGATTGGAAAAGATTGGGCGACTGAGACCCTCTTAGCAATGGAAAATTTTAAAGGGGAGTTTTATCCCTTATTGACGACGCGTTCGATTGAAAAGACTGGGCGACTGAGGCCCTCCTAGCAATGGAAAATTTTAAGTTGTGGGTCGCGTCCACCCATCCGGGGAGTTTCATCCCTTATTGACAATGCGTTCGATTAGAAAATCTGGGCGACTGAGGCCCTTCGGTCAATTAGAGACTTTGAGAGTTAGGGTCGTGTCTATCCGTTTGGGGAGTTTCATTCCATATTAGGGACACATTCATTCGGAAGATCTGGGCGACTGAGGCCTTTCAGTCGATCAGAGACTTTGAGAGTTAGGGCTGTGTCCGCCCGTTCTGGGAGTTTCATCCCATATTAGTGACACATTCATTCAGAAGATCTGGGCGAGTGAGGCCCTTCGGTCGATTAGAGACTTTGAGAGTTAGGGTCGTGTCTACCCATTCGGGAAGTTTTATCTCATATTATTGACATATTCGTTCGGAAGATCTGGGCGACCGAGACCCTTCGGTCTTATCTTCGATGGTGACTCGAAGCCCTGACCCGTGCGTAATCAATGAGTGATAACAAATGTCAAGGCCTTTATTAAAGAAAGAGTGTCGGGAAGTTCGAATCATACGCAGGACAAA
Source organism: Dillenia turbinata (assembly GCA_037126225.1). Taxonomy (NCBI): domain Eukaryota; kingdom Viridiplantae; phylum Streptophyta; class Magnoliopsida; order Dilleniales; family Dilleniaceae; genus Dillenia; species Dillenia turbinata. The sequence goes on from JBAMMX010000024.1 coordinate 7,218,585, forward strand.
TGTTAGCGGGAACATAAGGCTCGTGCCAGCCATCTCCATGGTGGACTTGGAGGATTACCCCTTCTGGTTCCTCGCGTGGTGGTTTGGGATCTGGCCTATGGAGTGGCTCATTCTCCCTTGGTGCGTTACGCCTATTTGGGGAAGGCAGTTCTCTTCCTTCCAAGCTGATGAACTTCTGTAGTTTTCCGTTGCGGACCAAGAATTCCAATTCGTCCTTGAGTCTTTTACACTCATCAGTCGTGTGGCCGTAGTCCCTATGGAAATGACAATACTTAGACTTGTCTTTTTTAGGATCTTCTTTTGCATGGCGAGGAGGCCACTGGACATATGATTTATTCCTTATTTGATATAAAACCCGGCTCGGGGGTGTAGATGCTGAACCTTTGCGAGGGTAAAGTCTCTGGTCTGCCTCTTTTCGGAGAACGTGGTCATGGTGACCGGCTGCGTTTTTTCCTACTATGGTGAACCTTTTGTCGATCAAAGGCCACTGCTTCTTCTACAGCAATATATTTCTCTGCTCGAAAGTAAAATTCTTGGACGGATGCTAGAGGTTTCTTTGTGATGAAGACCTTCATATCAAAGGAGCGCAGTCTCGTTAGGAGTGCGGCCAAGGCGATATTATGATCCAGGTCAGGGACTTTCAATATTTCTGCCTTGAATCTCTCCATCAAGTTTCTAAGAGGTTCCTCTTTCTATTGACGTAGTGCCAAGAGGGAGGTCGATTTTCGTTTAGCCCCTCGACTGATTACAAAATGGGTCTCAAATTGTTGTCGGAGTTGTGCAAAACTCTTAATGCTGAGAGGGGGAAGGGAATTGAACTAGGCTAGGACATTGCACATCGCGACATCTGAGAGGTCTCTAGAGACTATCACCGTTATGAAATGTGCGGAATGGTCGCGGGGGTCGCTCGTTCCGTCGTACCACTCCATGAGGGGCAGAAGGATATCTCTCGGCATCGTTTTTGATAAGATCTTTGTATCGAATGACGATTCTCCTAAGGAGTGCTGAGGATCTTCCCTGTCTTTTACTCCTGCCCATTTTAGTTCAGCAGCCACGAGCTATTCAATCTGCCTTTTTAGACCCTGGGGGTCATATTGGGAGACTGCCGATGGTTTCGGGAGCACTCATTTGGGGGTTGTCTGTATTCTGAGTCTGCAGCGGACGAGTGGTTGTCCTGTTCAAGAGCTCGGCTGAGCCCTTCTAACAGTTTACTCACTCTTTGGATTCCGGATACCAATCTCTCCATTTGGGGCTGGTCCGCTTGTTCTGGCCCTGGGGCCATGGCCTGTTCTCGATTTACATGTTGCGAAATTAACTCCGGATGCAAGGGTCAAGGACGAAACATAGAGTTGTCGGCTTGAGGGTTCATTACTGGGTGAGCGACAGGTTCAGCGGGCATAGGGATGTGCCCTCCTACGGCAGGGGTGGCCCTTGAGGATGCTCTAGATCTTGGAGGCATGGTTATCGAAGTTTCTCTAGTCTGTTTCCCACAGATGATGCCAATCTGATTGAAGTGAGTTTTGGCTTCTCAGATACTAGCTCCTTGTTGACTCGAACGATGGTCGTCGTAGGTGAATGGACCTACAAAAACTGTCGGAGGGTGCTCCGACGGGGAGACTCCGACGCTCAAGTCAATAAAGAGCGGTTTTCGTTTGAAAGAAATAGACTGAGAGTAGAGGGAGAGCCGTTCCCCCTGTGATCAATGTGCCCCCTGTGTTAGGCCTAGAGAGCATACCTGGTATCGAGGGTTTTGAGACCTTTTATACCTGTGAGTGTCGTGCGCTGTTAAAAGACTTTTGCCCTACTTTCCTTAACAAATTGATTCAGGAATCTTGGAAGTCAATATTGCGAGTTGATTACAATCCTTGCATATCTGGAAACCTTCCTCTTCGGGAGGGATTTTTTCCTTACCTGGGAGATTCGTGATTTGCCGTTAGGAAACTAGAGTTAAGTAAATCTTGACCCTCCTTTAGGATCACTTGAAGTGCTTCGCATTGATCGGTTGCTCGACCGATAAAGGACCGTCGGGACTTGGTGACTAAGAGACCGATACTCACTCGATCGATAGGGATGATTGCCTTTGCATGATAAGCCTCGATCGGTTAATGGGGCGACTGAGGCTTTTTTCGTTCGGTAGACCTGGGCGGCTAAGGCCTTTCAGTAGATCGATCAGGGCGACTACGGCCCTTCGGTAGATTAATCGGGGCGGCTACGGCCTTTCGGTAGATTGATACTGCGGTCGCTAAATATTAATCGTCAGGCCCCCTTTTTCGTGCGCCCTTTGGGAATCGACTCTTTTGGACCGGGCCTTGAAATGCGTCCCATCAAGAATATATGGCTAAAATTGAGCCACTTATATATATATATATATATATATATTAGTTTGAAGAAATTTAGAGCATTATTTATGATAAGAAAGAGACTGAAATAATCGTGTATGGTTAATGTGAGCATCCATAACAGTTATTGTTTGGTGGGACCCCATTTTTCTCTTCTTTGAAAGGGCTAACCCATGAACCGAGTCTCATCCAATAGTGGCACAAAACCCGCCCTCTAGTATACTTAAATTTAAATGGGCCTTAGTCACCCCATCTATTCCAAAGACTCGAATTCCATAATCGCTCAGCTCACGATGACACCTATATGGCCCAACTCGCAAGGGTATTTGATGGAGCTGAATACTTCCCTCTTCTAACCGATAGCAATCAAAGAAACCGAATGCCCTTATATCCTTTGATTGGTAACACTTAACTAACTGACTTCTCTATTCTAACACGAAACGTATTTTTCACATAAGAAAGGAGAGCTAGAAAATCTAATTGATAAGAAAATGAATCTCCCTATATAATTCAATTTCCTAAATAATCACAATATCGAATCTTTAATATTCGTAGATCCAAAATCCTCAGATCATTGGACAAGGAAACTAGGGTTTGCAAAACCCGCCGAGGCACAGATCTAAGGGGAATATTATATAAAAGTGATGGAGGTATCAGGCCAGGTAAGTCCTCGAACCCTACATGGGACACACAAAAAACATAGGGAGACCCATCCTCCCTCAATTCTCAATCTGTTTATCCTTTTGAAAACCACTTTTTCTCACTTGAGTATATGAACCTCCTTTTCCAGAGCACCCTCCGGCAGTCTTTTGCAGTTTTGGACTCTCACCATCAGCCGTTCGATCAAGTCTGGAAGAGCCGGATCTGTAGAGACGAATCTCACCTCCAATAGATTGGCGCTTTCTGTGGGAAGGCTAAGCTAATCCCTAACCTTTTTCACTAACTTTTTGTTACCGAATAAGATATGACTACAACAAAGAGAAAATGCCCAGCCATTGGGTTTGACAACGACGATTTAATTAAGGTTGACCCCGGTCGTAATGATCCCATAGTGGTCATCATTAAAATAGAATCTCATATGGTGAAAAGAGTTCTGATTGACCAAGGCATGGATTGCTGCATCCTTACTTGGGATGCTTTCTATCGAATGTGCCTCAACTCTTTGCACCTTCAACCTCCAACCGGATTCCTCAAAGGATTAACCGATGAGTACATCCATCCGGAGGGGATTCTCCCGCTCACTGCAACCATAGGGGTTCCCCCTAACTATGCAACTGTCAAGACCACCTTTCACGTGTAAAACTATTCTCATCGTATAACGCTATCCTTGATCGGCCAAGCCTAGATGAGTTGGAAGCACTACCCAGCACGTAACACATGAAGGTGAAATTCAGAACGTCAGAGGGGATCGAAACTACTCACAGCGATCCTGACCCCTATGTTCTCTTCGCTGATCATGGTAAGCAGGAGAATTTTTCCATCGACACCCTCGAACTTAGGGGTGACATTGAACCGACGAGCAAGCCAGAATCATGAGAAGAGGTGATCGAACTTCTTCTGACAAGCGATCCCAATCAAACTGTCTGGGTAGGGGCTGCCCTCTCTATGCTCCTAAGAGATACTATTATTAGTTACCTACAGTGGCACTCCAAGGTCTTCACTTGGTCCCCTAAGGACAAGCTTGGCATGGATTCGTCCGTCTTCTCTTATAGGTTGATGGTAGACCATCCTATAAGCTAGTTAAACAAAAGAAAAGAGTATTAGCGCTCGAACGCTAACGAACCATTCAAAAAGAGGTCCAAAAGTTATTAATTGCTAGTTTTATTCAAGAAGTCAAGTACCCCGAATGGTTAGCCAATGTTGTCTTGGTGAAAAAGGCCAATAGTAAATGGAGGATGTGCATAGACTTCATAGATCTCAACAAAGCATGCTCGAAGGATAGTTACCCTCTCCCGAATATCGATAAATTGGTGGACAACTCATCCGGCCACCAAATTTTATGTAATATCGGCAAAACTAATGTCGGATATTTGGTAAACATCTTTATAATAAAATAAAAAAATATTATTTTTATATTGGATTTCGATTTTGGGATATTAATTTTAAATTTTTGGTATATTTACAATGTCGTGTCCGTGAATCGTAGTAAATCTCATTTTTTATGAAAAAATGAAATTTTAGTGAAAAGAGGGTGTGAGTATATCTATACATATATATAATTATTTATATATTTATTTACTTATTTAGTTGTAAAACAAAAAAATTGGAGAGGAAAACGCTGCATTTTCCCCTCCCCCAATTCAATTAGGGCTGAAAGCCCTAATTCTCTCCCTCACCCTTCGTCTCTCTTGCTTACTCTCTCCTGAACTCTTTTCGTCTCTATCGAACTCTCTCTCTCCCTCTTGCCTTTGCTCACTCTCTGCGCCACCTCGTCCGCCTTCCTCTGACCACCAATCGCCGCCACTCTCTCACACTCTCCATCGTCTCTCTATCTTTCTCTACCTCACTCTCTATTTCTCTCTCTTTCTCCTTCAATCGCACTCTCTCTATTTCACTCTCACTCTCTGTCTCTCTCTCAATTCCCTCTCTAACTTCCACAGTGTTGCCGACTCTGACCACTGCACACGGCTTCGCTTTCTCTCTCTTTCCTCATTTTCTCTCGTGCGTGAAGAACAGAGCTCTCTTACTCTGTCCCTCGTATGCTCACACGCAACTACAACGCTCTGTTTCTCCCTTGTTCGTTCACTCTGCTCTCTCTGCCGCTGCAACACCTTTTTGTGATCTTCGCAAAGCCTTAAGCCGATAGGAGCAGCAAAGTTAGGAAACCCTAGGCCAAGACTGCATTCCCTCTCTGTGTAGGTAAGGACTGATTTCTAATCCTAAATTTAGGGTTTCGATTTTTCTAAGTAATTAGACCTAGTTGATAAATCTTGTTTCGATTAGGAAGCACTACAGATCCCAGATTGGATTGAGGAGGCGTTCAGACGAGGGCCGTGAACTGTGAAAACCCTAGGTGAGGGGATTTCTGATCTATTCGATAAATTGAATGAATCTAGGGTTGAATCTGGGGTGAAAAGTTCTGTATAGAATATAATTTTTAAAATGTTTATATGTGATTATTGGGGTTAGGTCTAGAATTTTACATGAACTAAGCTGTTTGACATGAGAAAAACATGTTAGAGGATAATATAATCTTATTGGGTTGATTAGAATAGTTTTCCTTAGAGTTCGAGTTGAAATATGCATGAAAATTTTAAGATTTTGGGGTTAGAATGAAATATTATGTAGAATGAAGGATAATGTTGTATTCAATATCTTTCTTAGGTTGTTTTTGAGTTGTTAATTACATAACAGTATGTATGTGGAAGGATAGTTTAAAAATTTGGAGTTAGAACTTAAGGATCGATGTAGTCTTTTTCATTATAAGTTGTCCTACATATAGACAATCTAAATACGATCTCCGTATTATGAAACTAGACTTTTACACCTTGAAAATAACATATGGTTTGAAACGTTTGGATGAGAATTGAAAAGTTTATAATTTTTTAAAGAATTTTTATCTTATAGAAAACTAATTATTTCATACTTATTTCCAACTTTGAGAGATTTTAGGGTTGAATTAGACTTAGTTTTGATCATGTTATTTATTTATAAATGAAATGCAATTGATGACATTAGAGTGTATTGATGAATTGGAGAATTGAGATTTGTACAAAATTAGGGAAAATAGATAAAACCCTAAAAATATTTGGAAATTAATGATATAATTGTGATTGTGTGTTAGGAAAGATCAATTGAAGATCGGAGTAAGATTTCATTAGATTGAATTATAGAAATAGGGAGTGAATACCATCCCTATAGGTGAGTAGATGGTTCATTGTGTTCATGAATGAGTAACCTATTTTAAAATTGCTTTATAAATGATTTGGAAAGATTTTTATATGTTTTATATAAATTGTTTTGTGATTGTGAGTTGTCTGAATTGGATTGTGAAGTACAAATGCATCCACTATGTTTATAAATACTTTTGTGCTATGTATTATTTGATATTGCTCTATGAATTGCTTTGGCATGAAATTATTGATTATTTGTTGGAAATTATGGCACAAGATTTGATAAATGAGATGTTTGAGAAATGAAGGGTGCTAGATTGTTAATGGCTATAGTCATTCCCACCATGGAGCGACCCGACAGGGTAGCGTGGTTTGGGGTTGGATATGTGGGGAAGTTAGACGTCCCTCCCTCTACCGAAGTCGTGCTAAATCTAGATTGCACCCCGGTGAGGTACGAGCCAACGCCAAGGAAGAGGGTATGTTTTGAAACATTGGATCGAAAAAAAACCCTTGGTGGGTTTTCGTCTGAGTTTCGGCCGTTTGAGATGGAAGTGTTTTCGATGGGACCCTAGGATTTTTTGAAAAGATGATCGATATGGATGCATATTTTGCGAATTGTGATTTATTGAAATGCTTTTATGTATATGAAATGATGTTCATGAGATATGCTTTGATTGCTCCACATTCACCCCTTATTTATAAACACAATCACACCATTGCACTCTATTCACTGAGTATTCCCCAATACTCACCCCTCTCTCCACATTTTATAGAGGATACTTAATTCGAAGATTGGATGTTAGAGCTTGTGAAGTATTTTTGCTGATTTGTATAGGTACTTGGCAAATGCAGGATTTTTGGAGAATCATAGTTCCATGGAAAGGGAAGTCCTGTACATCCCATACCGTGTAGATTTTACTGATACTGGTTGAGTTTCTGGCAAGTATTAGTAAAATCCGATGATTATGATTTGTGCTTCGTTATTTTGATTTTAATCGTTTTAAGAAAATGTTTTCGTTACGTATTGGGATATTTGGACTGTAATCCTGAATTTTGATATTTTCTTTTGAATTTGTGAAGTTCTGTACATCTCATATCGTTTGGACTTTACTGATGTTAGCTTGATTTCTTCAGGCAAGTATCAATAAAACTCTACGACTATGATTTGGGATTTCTTGTATTTTAAATGCTTTATTTGTGCTGAGAAATTCTAGTTGGCTGGAATGGCCACATCGCATGCGTGCATGTACAGGAGCCCCTTCCCTGATTGTGTGCCAACGCATGTTTGTGTGTATAGGGAATGGACCAGAGGGTTCCTTTGCATGTGTATTGTTTCATGCTTTCCTTATCTTTGATGGATTATGTACTGGAGGTTTAAATATTCAGGAATATAGCCTTGCGGAGTCCAGTATATGGGAGGTTCTGCCCGTGTATTGAGACGACACGACGGTTGTTACGTGCTCGATCCGAGGATAGGGGCGTGACAGCTTTATTGGTATTAGAGCTCAGGTTTACGATTTTAAAAATTTAATGGTTTTGAAATGTTTTGAAACTTTTTCCAAATATCCCAAACATTTTTCTAAAAACTTTGAAATGTTTATTTTATTTTGAAAAGGTTTAGATCTTTTTTTTTTTAAAAAAAAATTTTTGAAGAATGTGCAGAACTTTTCATGGTTTTTTAGGGGGGTTAAGCACTTGGATTAGTTCTCATTTCAGTTTGCTAAGTATAGACCCTCTTTGTAGAGCCATGCATTTATGATATATTTGATAAGGAGGGTCGGATATTGATTGGCTTTATTCCAATGAGGTAGTGTAGTGAGTTTCCACGGACATGAATCGAATACCCTGGTCCACAGATCTTGTTGGTAGTTAAATTATGGTGGGTTTATTCAAGATTTTGTACTCTTTCATTGATATAATGATCTTTCACTAGATCTAAGCAAAATTGTGAGTTTTGGATTTTAATATTTTCCAGGTCTTACAAAAACAGAGTAAGTGTTTGCGTATATTCTAGTTGCCGGTGGTTGTAGATACCAAAAACTCATGAACCCAGCTAGGACCTTTGCTTAGTTGACAGATTTCAGTTTTAGGATTCTTGTATATGGTATACTCATGGATTGATAGATCCCCTTGGTATTAAGTAAAGAATACCAAATTATTTTCTAGTTGCCAATGATATTTTCTTACTAAAGAGGCTTTTACTTTGCAAATTGTTGAAGAAAATTTTGAGTATAGTAGGAAAAGATTGTAAGTTTGGTAGCCAGGTCTATTTTGCCTTTGAAGAGAGCAAACTACATATATTTTGCCTTTGATGGAGGTAAATTCATTTTCTTCATTTTTGTTTGGTAGGAATGGAAGGGAAGGAAATTAGTGATACTTTTTTTGTTTGGTTGTAATAAAAAGTGGAAGGAAATACTAGTTTATTTATTATTATATTCTTGTAAAATAATATTTTTAATATTTCTCACAGCATATTATTTTATTTTTTAATTTAAAATATTTTTCTAAAAATATAAAATTAGAAAAAATAATTTGTCCAATAAAAATATCAAAAAAATTAAATTTTTTTATTTTATATTAAATAAAACTGAAATAAAAAAAATGGATAATTTTATAAATATTAAAGAATGGAAAGAATAAATTTTTTTTAAAATTTCATTTCCTTTCATTTCTGTCCACTTTGGAATAAAATTGATTTTTTAAGAGGATGGGGAGGAATTATATCTCACATTTACTTCCCTCCAGATTTCCTTTCTCATCAAATGAATGAAAAGTAATATTTTCTTCTACTTTTACTTCTCCTCTTCTTTTCCTTTCACTTTTCATTCCAACCAAACTACTTCTAAATTAATTCTAAGATTTTGAATACACCTCTCCACTCTCTCACCCCAAGGGGTAATTTGGCAAGAGTGAAAAGTGGAAGTAAAAGATGATGAGAAGTAAAAGTGGATGAATGTCACGCCCCGATCCTCGGATTGAGCATGCAACAACCGTCATATTATCTCAGTATACAAGCAAAACCTCCCCATATACCGGGACTCCACAAGACTACATAACAGTACAATAAATCTTCCAATACACAAATTCATCAAATAAGAAAATCATATAACAATACACATGCAAAAAATCCATCCGATCCTTCCCTATACACATAAGCATGCGTCAACACACAATCAGAGATCCCTGTACATACACGTATGAATAATTGGCCATCCCAGCCAACCCAGGAATTCTCAGTACAAATAAAACATTCCAAAAATATTCCAAAATCAAAATAAATGAAGTCTCAAATCATAGTTACAAGATTTTACTAATACTTGCATAAAAAAAACAAGCCAGCATCAGTAAAGCCCAAATGGTATAAAGATGTACATAACTTCATAAATTCGAAAGAAAGTATCAAAAATTCAGAATTACAATCCAAATGTCCCAATACAAGATAAAATATTTTTCTAAAAATAGATCAATCAAAAGAATGAAGTCCCAAATTATAATCATCGGATTTTATCAATACTTGCCAAAGAACTCAACCAGTATCAGTAAAATCCGCACGATATGAGATGTACAGAACTTCCTTTCCATGATCCTACGAACTACAACTCCAATAAACACTACATTACTAAATACCTATGCAAATTAGCAAAATATCCTTCACAAGCTCCAACGTGCAGTCTCCTAGCTAAGTATTCTTGAAAAATGTGGAAAGAGGAGTGAGTATTGGGAATACTCAGTGAATGGAGTGCAATTGTATAATTATATAATAAATGAGGGGTGAATGCGGGAGAGTCAAAGATCTCATAAAGAACACTTGTATATGTAAAAACATTTTCAATAAATCAAGATAATTCACAAAGTATGCATCCATATCAAACATTTTTTGTTTCGAAAAATCACAAGGTCCCATCGAAATCACTTTTGTTCTAGGTTTGGCCGAATCCAGACGAAAGCCCGCTAAGGGTTTTCATTTCAGTATTTTAAAACACTACCCCTTCATTTACGTTGGCTCGTACCTCACAGGGGTGCAATCTGGATAGTCTGACGTGGCAGAGAAGAGGCCGCGTCTACCTCCCTCGCAATAAAACCCCAACCATGTCACCCCGTCGGATCGCTCTATGAAGGGAATAACTATAGCCATTACACTTATGCACCATCATTTCGCAACATTCAAATTACAATCAATGTGCCATGTTTCAATAAACAAATTCCAAAATCATGCCACAATCATTTATAAATCAAATATCCAATACAGATGGCACCGATTCATTTATAAATACAATGGATACACTCGTAATTCAAATTTCTATTTCAGACATTCCATAATCACAAATAATTTCATATAAAACATGTAAAAATCATTCCAAAATCATTTATAAAAGAATTTAAAACAATTTTGCTTATTCATAACACAACGGACTATCCACTCACCTCTTGGAATGGTATCCACTCCCAATTCTGTAAATTTAATCGAGGGAAACCCTTCTGAACCTTGAAATAGGTTTTTCTATATCAATAATCACAATTTCATTATTATTTCATCCCATATTCTAGATTTTATGAACTTTTCTATATTTAGCACATACCTAATTCTTCAATTCCGTGAACCAAACTTCTCATTTCATTATTTCAAAATCATTTGCATCACTAATGATCTTAAATTCCCAATATTTCTCAATTTTTCCTAATTTCTAACAATTTTCCCAATTTCTCCCGAATTTGCATTATCTGAATATTTTTCATACACATTTTAAATCAAACTCTAAGGAAAGCTATTCTAATCAATCCAACATGGTTCTAATTTCATCTAACATGTTTCTCATACAAGACAACCTAAATTCCTATAAAATTTCAGACTTAACTCTAATAATCACTTGTAGAATTTCAGAAAATGCATTCTATTCAGATTCAACGTACTTTCAAGACATATACAAGGCTCTCATCCTAGATTCAACAAAAATCTCGATCGATTACTGAAAGGGATTAGAAATTCTCTCATCTAGGGTTTTCACAGTTCCCAGCTCTGGCGTCCGTGCGCCATTCAATTCATTCCGGGACCTGTAATGCTTCCAATTTGAAGCAAAGTTCAATAATTAAACTTATTCACTATGGAAATCAAAACCCTAGAACTAAGATCTGAAGTCAGTTCTTACCTGTGTTGGGTAGGAATCACAGTCCCGGCCTAGGGTTCTCGGAGTCTACTGCTTAATACCGCAGCAGAGGTTACAGAGGAGAAGTGCTCACAGCGAGCACCGCACAAGCGAAAGAGAGAGTGAGAGCTCTAATGTCGAGTGCAAGAGAGAGGAAGAGAGAGTTCTGCTCACGCGCGAGGGAGAAAAGGAAAGAGAGAGAAAGAAAATAGAGAGTGAGATTAGGGCGGCCGTGTGCGATGGTCAGAGGCGGAGAGTGAGAGAGTTGCAGAAGAGAGGGAGAATCAGGAGAGATAAAGAGAGGCCGAGATTCAAGAGAGAAAGAGAGAGGGAGTCAATCAAGAGAGAGAAAGAGACAGGAGGAAGAGATTAGGGCTTTTAGCACTAATTGAAATGGGGGGAGAGGAATGCAGCATTTTGGGCAAAACACAGTCTCCTCTCCTCTTTTCCTTTTTTTTTCTTATATCTATAAATAAATTTATATATTCATATATATTTATACCCACTTTTCGAAAAATTTTAAATTTTATAAAAATAGAATTCACTACGAATTGCGAACACGACATTTTATAAATACATAAAATTTCAATTTAATATCTCAAAGTCGAAAATCAATAAAATTAAAAATTTTCTTTTATAATTACCAAGATATTTTACAGAATATTTTTAATACCGAGTTTTCGGTATTACAAAGAAAATGTCACTTTTCACTCGTTTGGTATGGAAGGAAATATGGAGGGAAAATAAAAGTGGAATGTAATCTCTTTTCTTTCCTCTTAAAGTAATTATTTCTATTCTAAAGTGAACAAAAATGGAAAGAAATGAGAGTTTTGGACAAATTTGCCCTTACCATTCTTTCATATTTATGAAATTATCATTTTTTTATTTCAGTTTCATTTAATTATAAAATAATAAAATTTAATTTTTTTATTAATTTTATTGGATAAATTATTTTTCTAATTTTACTTTTTTCCCATTAATATTCTAATTTTATTTAATATAAAATTGTAATGAAAATAATTTATAAAAATAAGAAAAATATATTAAATAACTATTTTTAGAAACAATTATATTTTAAAAAAAATATTTTAAATTAAAAATAAAAAATATAGTGAAAAATATTATTTTACAAGAGTATAATAGTAAAATTGATGATATTTATTTCCACTCTTCAATTTAACCAAAACATAATATCATATATTTTCTTCTCTTCCATTCCTATCAAACAAAAATGAAATCCTTTGTTGTAAGTCTTTCCCTTCAGCTTTTCCCTCCCCCTCCCCTTTCGTGAACCAAACTTATCTAAAGGTTTCGAAGACACCTCTCGGGACCTGGGCTCTCTCTCCCTAAGGTTTCGAAGGCAAAAATAAAGATGAAAACTACTCACTCTTTCTCCATCTACTATGTTCGTTTCTTTTCTTTCTCTATCTTTTTCTCTCTCTTTGTCTCTCTCTAGGGTTAGGGCTTTCGAACCTTCTCTTCCTCTCTCCATCTGTGTAGTTATCTATGGGTTACGGATTTTCAAATTGACTATCTTGTTCAAATTGGCTCTCTCTAGGGTAAGCTATCTCTCTCTCTATCGGGTTGGCTAGTGAGTTCGTATCCAATTATCATTCCCGACATATCACTTCGACATAAAAAAGGAAGACATAAATTATCTCGATATCACAACGAGATGGATATTCGAAAATCATCATCGTGTACATCATGTGAGAGTTTTAATGCAGAGGGCGGCAATTAGAGGAGATGCACGAGACAAATGGTCATTGTGGCAAATAGGGACACAACAGACGACATTGGCCCACCCAAAGCAATAATTCTTGATTGTGTTTTTATTTTAAGTGTAATTCTTGAATTACTTAGCGTACATGAGATCATCGTGTATTTGTGAAACATTTGATCTACTTGACATATATTTACTGTACTAAGTGTTGATTATTTCACTTTTGTTTGTCTTTATGTTTATCATTGTGTTTGTATTTTAACATTGTCTTTATGTTAACATTGTGAAATATTGTATTGTATCATTGTGTTAATTATTTCACTTTTGTTTGTCTTTATATTTATCATTGTCTTTTGTTGTTTAATCATACATTTTCACTAACTTATTTTTTTTTATGCATCAGATGGATCCTAGACCTTCTAATAAGTCTGTTATACGTTTACAGTGAGTTCACTATTCCTCAAGAGTTTGGGATAGAGATGACCACACCCACCTTATTGTCATCATTGCGAGGCTGTTTTACAATGTTGGGACCACGATCATATTGATGATCAGTGTGACACCGACACTGCGGCGTCTGTACTAGTATTCTTGTTCATGAAATTAAATAAAATATTTCTCAGTTTATATATAGAGAGAGAAATTTTTAATTATATTGATTTTCGATTTTGAGGTATGTAATTTGAATTTTTGGTATATTTGAAGTATCCGTGTTTTCGATTTGCAGTTTATCTTATTTTGTTAAAAATTTGAAACCTTGAAAAATAAAGTGAGTATAAAAATATATATATGCATATTTCCTTTATTAATTAAATTACATATTTATTCATTTATTTATTTATAAATCTATTTTTATAAAAATATATATATTAATAAATAATAATAACAATGTTAATAAAAAAAAAAAATTCAGATTAGGGCTTACAGCCCTAATTCCTCTCCTCTCTTTCTCTCTACTCTCTCCCTCACCCGTCTCTTCACCTTCCTCCCGCGGAGCTTCCTCCTCCACCGCCGCCGCTGCCGCTGCGACCGTCCGCCTTCACCACCACCCATGGCCACCCGCAACCACTGATCACTTCTCTCTACCTCCCCCTCGGTCTCACTCTCTATCGCTCTCTTTCCCTTTCTATACCGCGCGGTTTCGCGATTCACTCTCTCCCTCACCCTCGATTTCGCAACCACCACCGCCGCCGCCGCTGTCTTCCTTCAACACCATCAACCACCGTAGCCCGATTCTCTCTCTCTCTGTGTTTCTCCCTATCTCTCTCCCTACGCGCGCGATAGCACGCGATAGCTCCTTGCACGCGTGCGACTGCGTGCGCAACAGCGCGCGACTGCTCGTGCGACAGCCCTTCCCCAACGCTCGCGAGACAGCCCCTACACGAGCATGACCTCGCGCGAGACTGCCCTGGCGCGCGCGCGATGGCCCATGGTCTTTCCCCTGTTCTCCCAACCATGCACCGCTCACTGTTGGGAGCCTGTTTTGATCATCGCAGAGCCCAAGCCTGTAGTGCAGACCTTCGAAGAACCCTAGGCTACCTACAAACTCCATTCTCTGCGTTAGGTAAGATGAGTTAATTCTAGGGTTTCGATATTCTCTTTATGATTAATCTAAATTTCTGAACCTTGCTTCGAATTTAAAGCATTACAGGTCCTGGACTGAGTAGAACAAAGTTTGGATCACAGGATTGTGAACTGCGAAGACCCTACGTGAGGATTTCTAACTCACTCGATTTATTTGGACGAATATAGGGTAAATTAGAGCAAGAGTGTATGATTTTTCAAAGATTTTTCTATTTTATAGACAATTTATTAATTTACGCATGTTTCCGACTTTGAGTGGTTTTGGAGTTGAATTAGACTTGGTTTTGATCGTGTTATTTGTTTATAAATGAAATGCTATTGATGACATTAGAGTTTATTCATAAATTAGAGAATTGAGATTTGTACAAAATTTGGGAAAATAGATAAACCCTAAAATATTTGGAAATTAATGACGAAATTGTGATTTTGTGTTAGGAAAATATGAAAACCCTTGTTATGGTATTTTATTTGATGATAATTGCGATATTTAATTAGGCTAATCTTTGGGGGACTTGAAGGGACTCAAATTGAATTAGATCCGATATGTGTAGGAGAAGTTACATCAATTTCTCTGTGGCTGTACAAATGCAAATTCTGAATTGTTTTAGAAAATGATTTTAAGTGGAATTGATGTTCAATGCCTTAGGATAACATGTTCGGATTCAAATGAGGAATTTGATTTGGTTTGGTTTGGAATTTGGGAGTGCACACCCTCCCGTATACCGTGAGTAGGACCCTAATCTCTTGCATGAAATAGTGAAAATCTAATTATACCGTATTTTAAACAAAACATGCTTTGATATGCATTGATTCGACATGTGATATTAAATCTCAAATCTGTTTTGTGATTATTGGAGTGTCTTAAACTTATATTTTCCATGACTATGCATCCATGTTTGAAATGAAACAAAATTGTGCCATTACTTGAAAATTTGATAAGTTTCATTTTCTACCGTTGCAATGGTATATTGATTTGAAATGATTTGAAGAATATATTGACACACGGATTTGAAATGTTTTAAGATCTGTGAGGGCACTGGGATGCCCACTTGTGATGATATAATTCTTACCTGCGGGACGTTGTGCCCTTGTGATACTATGATGATGACATTGATGATTCTGTAGCTATAAAGGGACTTTGTAGAGGCACGGGTTATCCGGATACGCTTCTGCAGGAGGTATCCGCAAATGTCCAGTTATATTTATTCATAGGCGCGGACGGTTGAACCCTCATCAGGGGAGGACGTGTGTCCATCACCATCTAGCACCGCACGTGGTCCTATTGACGAGCATATATATATTCATAAGCGTGGCCGGTTGAACCCATATTTGGGGGAGGACGTGTGTCCATCACCGTCTAGCACCGCACGTGGACCTATTGACGAGTCTGGGTAAGCAAGGGATAAGCCCACGGCCAACGTCGGGGTAGAGAGCTACTTTTGAAATACTTTGCATAATAAAACCCCGATGCGCCTGTCCCAGGTCATGGTTGACCTTTGCCAGGATTCTTTCAGCTTGCTCTATGATCTACTTGATTTTAAATAGATGCATATATGTATGATATCTTGAGAATGATTAAATGAGTTCATTTTAGTCGAAAATATCATGATTTACCGTGAAATTTGAATTATTGGTTATGAATGATATTATTTGACACTCCAATGTTCACCTACACTATTAGTACTTGAGATTAATCCCCTCGCTCACTGAGTATCCTCCCATAGATAATCACCCCTCTTCTTTCCTCCCTCAGACAGGATTGTTGTGCTGGAGCGATACTTCAGAGTCTAGAGATTTTGACGGATCTAGTTGTTCTTGACGGTGAGACTTAAGTTTAATTTGAAATACAGATTTCTCACTTTATTTTGACCCTGCGAGATCTTGTTGAGGTCCGTAGTTGGCCGTATACTTATTTTGGGATAACTGTATAATTTATGTATATTTATTTGCGAAACTCTCATATTTCATTTGCATTGAGGCGATTATATGTTTTTGAATGTTACTTAGGAAATTTGTTATACATTTGTATAAATTTAGATCCGCTCGGTGTGGTGACTGCTCATGCTCTAGTTAGGCATGACAGTAGAGGTTTGTGGTTAGGTCTGCTAGAAATTTAATAGTCTTGCGTTGTTCTGAATGTTGGCTGTGGGAATTGGTTGATTTTGGAGATGACGGGATGGCCATTTGTTTATTTTACAGGATGATTTTGAATTTCACAGGTTTAAACAGGTTATTTGTACATGAGAGACCTCCGATTTATGGGGAGGTTCTGCCCGATTTTCTGTAAAAATACAGTCAGCATTCAGGGCAACAAGCGGCTGTTCACGACTCCGGTTCGGGGCGTGACAGTTCGGTTGGTATCAGAGCTCTAGGTTGAGAGCTGTGTTTTATAAAAGAGTTTTGGAAAATAATCCCAAGTATGATTTAAAAGTCCTCAATGCATATGAGAGTTTCATTACAGTCATGAGATCCCAATACATGGTCTTAGGCATATGAGTTATTATTTTTAGGGGGTTAGATACGGTGCGTATCTAACCTAGCATATTGGTTCTATCAGTTTTTAAACTGATAAGTTTATTCATTTAGGGGGCTAGTTACTTCGTAACTAACCCTAATCTTTGAATCATATTTAATTTAAATTCTTCCTTTGTAAGGTTATGATTACTAGACGAGGTACTAGATTTGTACCTGAGACACCTAGAATACTCAAGGATGTTTCCTCGTTAGGTGTACCCTTTTAGCATGTTTTCAGCCGGCTATTATAGCCACGGTTCCATCACCATCATTTGATGCATTTAGGCAGGTGTATGAGTGGTACACCTCCCATTGGATTCGAATGCCTTGATTCATAACTCAAATTCTTTTTAGCGGGTTAATTACTCCGTAACTAACCCTAATCCTTATTTTACACTTAATCAAAAGGTGCTCTGTTTGCATAACTATGCCGCCTAGATGTAGTAGGCGCAGTGCACCACTAGAGAGTCCCTTAGTGTCTGATGCATTTGTGGCACTCAAGACTTCACGAGTACCAGAGGATGCTTCCTCTACTCACGCACTTTCACTAGTGCCACCCTCAGCACCTCCACCGGCTGTTATAGTTGAGATTCCTCCACCACCACTCGACGCCTTGAGACAGTGGCAGGAGTGGTACAGTACATATGAGGTGCAGATACCACCACCTCTACCATAGACTCCAGCGACCGCACATGCAACCATACTTGCTCTTACGGTACCGGTTACTCCTCCGGTGGCCGGTCCTTCTGTTTCTGCTTCGACTGATAAGACGTCGGTTATCTTGAGGCACATCCACGAGCTTACCCAGTTGGTGAAAGAGTCTCAGCAGCTCGGATGCACAGACTTTTCAGGATCTAGTGATGCCGTAGCGGCGAAGCACTGGATCTATAGGATTCGCAGGATCCTTACTGATGTGGGATTGTCAGAGGAGCTCAGATTGAGAATTGTTGAGAGACTTCTCAACGGTGATGCCCTTACTTGGTGGGAGGCTATTTGTGATGAGGCTATTGACTTACTGCGGTAGGAGGACTTCTTGAAGGAGTTCGACCGTAGATATTTTACGAAGTCCTAGTAGGACCATAAAGGGTTGAGACCCAGACGAGCCAGAGCTCGAAGTGGGGTAGGACTTCTAACTTTTAGGGAAGCCCCTCTCACTTACATCAACACAGTTTGGACAAGGACCACGTCCATAGAGTTTTAGAGTACAGGCCCCTAGTGCCTCTAGTTATTCCACAGCACTGCACCATCCTATCTGCCGCGACTGCGGCTGATGTCATTTTGGAGCTTACAGAGCTCCCCTTAGATGCTTCTAATATACGAAGCAAGGACGCATTTGGAGTACTTGTCCTGACCTAGGTTGTAGAGGTCAGGTACCGTAGATACACGGGTAAATCACGAACGGGTTAGCAGGGGGTACCTGCACACTCAGTACACACCGCTCCACGGACTGTAGCCTGGAGCAACATTGCACTAAACTCCTCACGATAGCAGCCAAGGGCATAGGCCCCCGTATATGGTATGACACAGGACGCTTAGGCAAACCCAAATGTGATCATGGGTAATATTTCCAAGGATTTTATTATTTATGAGCCTTTATGTGCTCTTCTTTTTGAGATCATGTATATCATGTCCCACTATGATTAGTTAAAGCTCTAGAAATTTAACTATTTGATTCTCTTTTTGAAATCATGTACGCCACGATGACATGTACGAACATAGTTAGTTAAAGCCTTAGAGGCTTGACTACTTGAAATATATATATACGTATATCTTTTGTGTATCCTATATTGGTTCCTTTTTTGATTTCTCGCATCATGGGTACCATGAAAATATTCAAAGTCGATGCCCGTGTTCTTATTGACACTGGTTCAGATTATTCTTATGTGAGAGTATTATTTCGCTCGACAGTTGGGTAGACTGTTATCGCCGCTAGATGAGGAGCTACTAGTTATCACTCCGCTTGATGAGCAATTGGTCAGAAACTTCAGTATATAGAGAGTGCTCATCTCTCTTGTTTGATGGGACTCTGTATATTTGGAGTTAGTTTGGTTAGTGATGATCGAGCAGCATTTCTAGCTTGATTTGAAATGAGGTCGACCTTGCTCGACCGCATTAGAGAGATTTAGGGAGCAAATGAGGAGCTCCAAGTTATTCTTGATAGATCTGTAGAGATGATGACAGAGAGTTCCGAGTCCATGATAACGGACCAGTAGTATATCGATAGCGGGTTTGCATTCCCGCCGATAGTGAATATTCGTAGAGATATTCTAGAGGAAGCTCATTCCTCCATTTATGTTATGCATTTGAGAGGTACAAAAATGTACCTAACTATCCGAGATAGTTATTAGTGGTCTGGTATAAAGAGAGAGTTCGTTGCTTGATGCCTAGTTTGTCGGCAGATGATGGCCAAGCATCAGTGACCCATAGGCTTTTCGTAGCCTTTTCCCATTTGTTTCGGTAAGGCCTTCTTTCAATTTCGAGGATGAAACTTATTTTTAGGGGGTTAGAAAATGTAACACCGACACTGCGGTGTCCGTACTAGTATTCCGGTTCATGAAATTAAATAAAATATTTCTCAGTTTATATATAGAGAGAGAAATTTTTAATTATATTGATTTTCGATTTTGAGGTATGTAATTTAAATTTTTGGTATATTTAAAGTATCTGTGTTTTCGATTTACAGTTTATCTTATTTTGTTAAAAATTTGAAACCTTGAAAAATAAAGTAAGTATAAAATATATATATGTATATTTCCTTTATTAATTAAATTACTTATTTACTCATTTATTTATTTATAAATCTATTTTTATAAAAATATATATATATTAATAAATAATAATAATGTTAATAATACTAATAATAAAAAAAAAATTCGAATTAGGGCTTATAGCCCCAATTCCTCTCCTCTCTCTCTCTCTACTCTCTCCCTCACCCGCCTCTTCACCTTCCTCCCGAGGCGCTTCCTCTGCCGCCGCCGCCGTTGCTGCCACCGTCCGCCTTCACAACCACCCACGGCCACCCGCAACCACTGATCACTTCTCTCTACCTCCCCCTTGGTCTCACTCTCTATCGCTCTCTTTCCCTCTCTATCCCTCGTGGTCTCGCGATTCACTCTTTCCCTCACCATCGATTTCGCAACCACCACCGCTGCCGCCACTGTCTTCCTTCAACACCACCAACCACCGTAGCCCCACACACTCTCTCTCTCTTTGTTTCTCCCTGTCTCTCTCCCTACACGCGTGATAGCGCGCGATAGCTCCTTGCGCGCGCGCGACTGCACGCGCAACAGTGCGCGATTGCTCGCGCGACAGCCCTGCCCCAGCGCTCGCGAGACAGCCCCTACGCGTGCATGACCGCGTGCGAGACTGCCATTGCGCGCGCGTGCGATGGCCCATGGTCTTTCCCCTGTTCTCCCAACCATGCACCGCTCACTGTTGGGAGCCTGTTTTGATCATCGCAGAGCCCAAGCCTGTAGTGCAGACCTTCGAAGAACCCTAGGCTGCCTACAAACTCCATTCTCTGCGTTAGGTAAGATGAGTTAATTCTAGGGTTTCGATATTCTCTTTATGATTAATCTAAATTTCTGAACCTTGCTTCGAATTTAAAGCATTACAGGTCCTGGACTGAGTAGAACAAAGTTTGGATCACAGGATTGTGAACTGCGAAGACCCTATGTGAGGATTTCTAACTCACTCGATTTATTTGGACGAATATAGGGTAAATTAGAGCAAGAGTGTATGATTTTTCAAAGATTTTTCTATTTTGTAGACAATTTATTAATTTACGCATGTTTCCGACTTCGAGTGGTTTTGGAGTTGAATTAGACTTGGTTTTGATCGTGTTATTTATTTATAAATGAAATGCAATTGATGACATTAGAGTTTATTCATAAATTAGAGAATTGAGATTTGTACAAAATTTGGGAAAATAGATAAACCCTAAAATATTTGGAAATTAATGACGGAATTGTCAATTTATTAATTTACGCATGTTTCCGACTTCGAGTGGTTTTGGAGTTGAATTAGACTTGGTTTTGATCGTGTTATTTATTTATAAATGAAATGCAATTGATGACATTAGAGTTTATTCATAAATTAGAGAATTGAGATTTGTACAAAATTTGGGAAAATAGATAAACCCTAAAATATTTGGAAATTAATGACGGAATTGTGATTTTGTGTTAGGAAAATATGAAAACCCTTGTTATGGGATTTTATTTGATGATAATTGCGATGTTTAATTAGGCTAATCTTTGGGGGACTTGAAAGGACTCAAATTGAATTAGATTCGATATGTGTAGGAATAGTTACATCAATTTCTCTGTGGCTGTACGAATGCAAATTCTGAATTGTTTTAGAAAATGATTTTAAGTGGAATTGATGTTCAATGCCTTAGGATAACATGTTCGGGTTCAAAGGAGGAATTTGATTTGGTTTGGTTTAGAATTTGGGAGTGCACACCCTCCCGTATACCGTTAGTGGGACCCTAATCTCTTGCATGAAATACTGAAAATCTGATTATACCGTGTTTTAAACAAAACATGCTTTGATATGCATTGATTCAACGTGTGATATTAAATCTCAAATCTGTTTTGTGATTATTGGAGTGTCTTAAACTTATGTTTTCCATGACTATGCATCCAAGTTTGAAATGAAACAAAATTGTGCCATTACTTGAAAATTTGATAAGTTTCCTTTTCTACCGTTGCAATGATATACTGATTTGAAATGATTTGAAGAATGTATTGGCACATGGATTTAAAATGTTTTAAGATCTGTGAGGGCACTGGGATGCCCACTTGTGATGATATGATTCTTACCTGTGGGACGTTGTGCCCTTGTGATACTATGATGATGACATTGATGATTCCGTAACTACGAAGGGATTTTGTAGAGGCACGGGTTGTCTGGATACGCTTCTGCAGGAGGTATCTGCAAACGTCGATTATATTTATTCATAGGCACGGCCGGTTGAACCCTCATCGGGGCAGGACGTGTGTCCATCACCGTCTAGCACTGCACGTGGTCCTATTGACGAGCATATATATATATTCATAGGCGCGGCCGGTTGAACCCATATTTGGGGGAGGACGTGTGTCCATCACCGTCTAACACCGCACGTGGACCTATTAACGAGTCTGGGTAAGCAAGGGCTAAGCCCACGGCCAACGTCGGGGTAGAGAGCTACTTTTTAAACACTTCGCATAATAAAACCCCCGATGCGCCTGTCCCAGGTCATGGTTAACCTTTGCCAGGATCTTTTTGGCTTACTCTATGATCTACTTGATTTTAAATGGATGCATATATGTATGATATCATGTGAATGATTAAATGAGTTCATTTCATTCGAAAATATCATGATTTACTGCAAAATTTGAATTATTGGTTATGAATGATATTATTTGACACTCCAATGTTCACCTACACTGTTAGTACTTGAGATTAATCCCCTCCCTCACTGAGTATCCTCCCATAGATACTCACCCCTCTTCTTTCCTCCCTCAGATAAGATTGTTGTGCTGGAGCGATACGTCAGAGTTTAGAGATTTTGACGGATCTGGTTATTCTTGACGGTGAGACTTAAGTTTAATTTGGAATACAGATTTCTCACTTTATTTTGACCCTGCGAGGTCTTGTTGAGCTCCGTAGTTGGCCGTGTACTTATTTTGGGATGACTATATAATTTATGTATATTTATTTGCGAAACTCTCATATTTCATTTGCATTGAGGCGATTGTATGTTTTTGAATGTTACTTGGGAAATTTGTTATACATTTGTATAAATTTAGGTCCGCTCAGTGTGGCGGCTGCTCATGCTCTAGTTGGGCATGACAGTAGAGGTCTGTGGTTAGGTCTGTTAGAAATTTTATAGCCTTGCGTTATTCTGAATATTGGCTGCGGGAATTGGTTGATTTTAGAGAGGCCGCGATGGCCATTTTTTATTTTATAGGATGATTTTGAATTTCACAGGTTTAAACAGGTTATTTGTACGTGGGAGACCTCCGATTTATGGGGAGGTTCTACCCGATTTTCTATAAAAATACAGCCAGCGTTTCGCACTTACTGAACCCACTGGTGTACCAGAGGACGTGTCTTCTTCGCACGCACCTCCTCCAATACCTACTTTACCGGCTACTACAGCCGCATCACCACCGCCACCACTGGACGCCAACAGGCAGGTGTTTGAGTGGTATAGCTCGCATGGCATTTAGATGCCACCTCCACCAG
Source organism: Dillenia turbinata (assembly GCA_037126225.1). Taxonomy (NCBI): domain Eukaryota; kingdom Viridiplantae; phylum Streptophyta; class Magnoliopsida; order Dilleniales; family Dilleniaceae; genus Dillenia; species Dillenia turbinata. The sequence continues at coordinate 7,241,950 of JBAMMX010000024.1, forward strand.
TACCGATGGCCGTGCCGACTCCTACGGCATGCCACCTCCAGTTGTACCAGATCAGCCACCAGTTGTTGGTCCTTCCACTGTTTCAGGACCTAGTAACACTACCTCCTCCACCTTGAGGCGTATTCACAAGCTCACTCAGTTGGTGAAAGAGGCGAGGCAGTTAGGCTGCACAGAGTTCGTAGGAACTGGTGATTCCACAGCAGCGAAGCACTGATCAACTGCACCCGCAGAATTTTGACTGATCTGGGGTTGAGCGAGGACTACCAGCTTCGGGTAGCAGAGAGACTCTTGGATGGCGATGCCCTCACTTGGTGGGAGGCAATCTATGACGATGCTACCGAGCCTCTACGATGGGAGGACTTCCTGCGGGAGTTTGATCATAGGTACTTCTCTGAGTTCCAATAGGACCGCAAGAGGGTAGAGTTTCTGCACTTACGGCAAGGAACCCGGACAATGACAGAGTATGAGGCGGAGTTGAGGCGACTAGCTACTTTTGTTCAAGACTTGGCAGCGCCAAAACAGCTGCGGTTCAAGTTTGAGGACAACCTCAACTTGAACATCAGGAGGTATATGATAGTGATTCCTAGTCTCTCATTTGCAGAGATCGTGGACCCAGCACTTAGGGCGGAGGAGATCATCCGTGCTGAGGGCAGATAGTTGGAGAATAGAGAACAAAAGAAAAAGAGATCTAGGGATTCTTCGAGCTAGGGCTCGAAGAAGGGCAGGACTTCAGGATATCAGGGAGGCTTTTCTCAGCCGAGACAGGCACATTTTGGGCAGGGATCACGATCCTAGGGGTTCCGAGCACCAGCTCCTAGTGCTACTACTCAGATTTTAGCTCAGTGGCCCCTTTTTTGCCGCAGATGTGGTAGACCCCACCCGTTTGGAGAGTGTAGGGCACCAGTTACATGCTTCCGAAATGGGAAGCCAGGGCACATCAGGAGTACTTGCCCTAAGTTGGGATTGAGGGGTCAGACAGTTACGGACTACTCGAGTGTTCCACGAGGACAAGAGGGGACACCTGCGCATTCGAGCCACACCACTCCCCGGATAGCAGTTGGGAGCAACATGATGCCAGGACCATCCCAACAGTAGTAGAGGACCAAGGCCCGTGTATATGCGATGACCCAGGAGGACGCTCAGGCAAACCTTGATGTGATTATTGGTACTCCTCCCACTGATCCCCATGTTTAGAGATTTCCCATGTATTTTCTTTTGTGACCATCACTAGTTAAAGCCTTAGAGGTTTAACTATGTTGGTTTGTACATACATTTTGATATGTATATATATGTGTGAGCATATATTTCCTATATTTATCAACTAATCTTTTTATTTTCTCACATTAGGAGTTATGAAAATATGGGGAGTCGACTCTCGTGTCCATATTGACACCGGGTCGAACTATTCTTATGTAAGAGCATCTTTTGCTCACTGGTTGGGTAGGCCTTTGTCGCCACTTGATGAGGAGATATTGGTCATCACCCCTTTCGGTGAGCAGATACTTAGAGATTCCGTCAACATAGGGAGCGAGGTCATGGTCAGAGATGCAGTACTTGAGGCAGACTTGATTCCATTCGAGATGATGGATTTTGATGCCATCCTAAGGATGGATTGCCTGAGTTTACATCAGGCTTCCATGGATTGTTTAATAAAGGAGGTTGAGTTTCGGAGGTCCGGGCAGCCACCGTTGGTGTTTCGACGCGAAAGGCGAGTGTTACCTCACTGCATTGTATCGGTGATGAAGGCTAGGCGATTGATATGCTGAGGGTGCACGGCATACCTGGCTCATGTTATTGACACCACTGTGGAGAGGCCGAGACTTGAAGAGGTCCCAGTGGTGTAGGAGTTCTCAGATATATTTCCCAAGGTGTTACCCGGACTACCATCAGTTCGGGAGTTTGATTTCGAGATTGACCTAACTCCAGGGATACTCCCATATATATTCTGCCATACAGAGTGGCACCAGCTGAGCTTAGAGAGCTTAAGGTCTAGTTATAGGAGTTGCTGGACAAGGGTTTTATTCATCTGAGCACTTTACCTTGGGGTGCTCCGGTGTTGTTCGTGAAGAAGAAAGACGGGACCCTATGATTGTGTGTAGATTATCGGTAGCTGAACAAGGTTACCATCAAGAACCGATATCCACTACCACGTATTGATGACATATTTGATCAGCTCCAGGGTGCGAGGGTTTTCTCAAAGATCGACCTTCAATCTGGATATCATCAATTGCGGATTAGGACTGAGGATGTGCCCAAGACCGCATTCTGCACCTGATATGGACACTACGATTTCTTGGTCATGCCATTTGGGCTGACCAATGCACCAGCAGCCTTTATGGATCTAATGAACTGGGTCTTCCATGACTTTTTGGATCGGTTCGTCATTATATTTATTGACGATGTCCTTGTATACTCCCGGAGCAATGAGGAGCATGCGTAGCACCTTAAGGTGGTCTTGTAGATTCTCTGCGAGTGGCAGTTATATGCCAAATTCACCAAGTGTGAATTTTGGCTGAGGTAGATTGGATTTCTTGGTCATCTTGTTTCTACAGAGGGTATTTATGTTGACCCACAGAAGGTTAAGGCCATATTGAGGTGGGAGCAGCCACAGACAGTGACCGAGGTGCGGAGTTTCCTTGGTCTTGCGGGGTATTATCGGCTATTCATATAAGGATTCTCCCGGATCGCCGCTCCACTTTCCAGACTGACGCAGAAGGATGTCAAGTTCTTTTGGGATGATCGTTGTGAGGCGAGCTTTCAGGAGCTCAAACAATAACTGACGACGACACCAGTGTTAGCTCTCCCAATTAGCAGCAGGGAGTATGTGGTATACAGCGATGCCAGCAGACAAGGATTGGGCTGCGTACTGATATAGGACGGTCGGGTGATTGCTTATGTTTCGCGACAGTTGAAGAAGCATGAGCTAAATTGTCCGACGCATGATTTGGAGTTAGCAGCCATAGTCTTTGCAATGAAGATATGGCGGCATTATCTTTATGGAGTGACCTATAGAGTCTTCACTGACCACAAGAGCCTGAAGTATTTGTTCACTCAGAGGGAGCTGAACCTTAGGTAGAGACGATGGTTAGAGTTACTGAAGGATTATGATCTAATTATAGATTATCATCCGGGCAAGGCGAATATTGTGGCAGATGCTTTGAGCCGGAAGTCTTCAGCTTCTTCTTCTTAGGCAGTAAAAAGAGCGTATATTTCTTGCCTGGTGGGACTCTAAGCTTTGTGAGTCAGTTTGACGAGTGACAGTTAGGGTGCATGCTAGCCAGATTTGAGGTGCGACTTACTCTGCTCAATCGCATCAGGGAGCTTTAGGATTCTGATAAAGAGCTCCAGGGTATTCACGATAGGATCCGTAGAGGAGAGGGTGGAGACTTTATAGTCCGTGATGATAGACTCGTGGTGTTCAGAGATAGAGTGTGTGTTTCGGCCGATAGTGATCTTTGGCATGCTATCCTTGAGGAGGCACATTCTTCTGCATATGCTATGCATCCCGAGGGTACGAAGATGTATCGGACCATTAGAGGTAGCTATTGGTGGTCAGGCATGAAGAGGGAGATAGCAGAGTTTGTGGCACGACGCATGGTGTGTCAGTAGGTGAAGGCCAAGCATCAGCGTCCAGCGGGCACACTGCAGCCTCTTCCCATTCCTGAGTGGAAAGGGGAACATATTACTATGGACTTCGTGATGGGGTTCTCGCGGACTTCTACACGGCATGATACGATTTGGGTGATTGTCGATCGACTCACCAAATCTGCGCATTTTATCCCTACCCGCGGTGACTATTCCTAGGTGGCGTTGGCACGTCTCTACATTGATACCACAGTTCGGCTTCACGGGGTGCCTGTGTCGATTGTTTCAAATAGGGATCCCAGATTCACGTCTAGGTTTTGGCCTAGGTTGCTGGAGGCATTGGGCACTAGACTGAACTTCAGTACGGCGTATCATCCTCAGACGGATGGCTAGTCAGAGGGGACGATTCAGACGCTCGAGGATATGCTTCGGGCATGTGTCATTGATTTTCATGGTAGCTGGGATTGACACCTTCCATTGGTGGAGTTTGCATACAACAACAGTTACCAGGCGAGTATCGGGATGCCTCCGTATGAGGCACTGTCTGGTAGGAAGTGCCGCACCCCGATATGTTGGGATGAGGTTGGAGAGTGACGTCTCAACAGTGTTGACTTGATTAAGGAAATGAAGGACAAGGTTAGGGTCATCCGTGAGTGGATGAGAGCTGCCCAGGATCGGCAGAAGACGTATGCAGATCGAAGGAGAAGACCTCTTGAGTTTGAGGTTGGAGACATGGTATTTTTGCGAATCTCACCCTGGAAGGGGGTGATTTGGTTTAGGTAGCGGGACAAGTTGAGCCCCAGGTATGTTGGGCCATTCCGTATCCTTGAGAGGATCAGGAGTGTAGCGTATAGATTGGAGCTGCCCAAGGAGTTGTCACGCATACATTATGTCTTCCATGTCTCAGTACTTAGGAAGTATATGTCGGATCCTTCCCATGTGCTAGAGCCCCCACCAGTTGAGCTGCGGGAGGATTTGAGCTTACATGTTCAGCCCGTGGCCATCCTTGACCGCCAGATTAGGAGACTACGGAGCAAGGAAGTCCCATTAGTTTGTGTTTTGTGGCGGAGCGACTAGGTCGAGGAGGAGACCTGGGAGCCTGAGGAGACTTGAGGGGACAGTATGCTCATTTATTCACTGTGTAGTTTTTCCTTTCCCTATATGGTTTTCTTTTAGTTTCGGGGACGAAACTTGTTTTTAGGGGGTTAGAAAATGTAATACCAACAATGCGATATTCGTACTATTGTACTTCTGTTTAGGAATTAAATAAAATATTTCTCAGTTTATATATATATATAGAGAAATTTTTATTTATATTAATTTTTGATTTTGGGGTATTTAATTTGAATTTTGGGTATATTATAAAATGTCATATCTGTAATTCGTAGTGAACCTCATTTTTGTGAAATTTAAAAATTTAGTAAAAAGTGGGTACTTTATTTATTAATTTATCTATTTATTTATTTATTAAAAAAAAGAGAAGGAAGCGCTGCGTTTCGGCCGAAACATAGCACTCCCTCCTCCTCCCCCAAATTCAATTAGGGCTGTTAGCCCTAATCCCTCACTCTCTTTATTTCTCTCGCACTCTCCGCCCCTCTTTTCTGTCTCCCTTCTTCGTCACCTCCGCCGCTCTCCCTCACCCTCCACCGCCTTCCACCGTCGACACCACCGCCACTCTCCTTCTCTACTTTCCTCTCGGTTTTCTCTCTTTCTGTCTTCTCTCACTACCTCACTCTCTGTTTCCCTCTCTCTGTTCGCTCTTTGTCTCTCTCTATTTCACTCGATCGCACTCTCTCTCTCAGTTCTCTCTCTTGCTCTCTCTTTCTCGCACGATCTTTCTGTCTTTCTCTCCTTCCCGCGCGTGATAGCCCCCTGTCTCCCTCTTCCTCGCTCACGTGCGGTGTTGCTCTCTCTGCCGAGAGCCTCTCTGCAACCTTCGCTGCTCCCTCTACCGAGTTCATCATTGTAACTCCCTTCTGTAACCTTTGCAGAAGCCCCAATAGGCAGGAGTAGCAGATTTAGGAAACCATAGGCCGAGACTGCATTCCCTCTCTGCTCAGGTAAGAACTGATTTCTAATCCTAAATCTAGGGTTTCGATTTTGCTACGTAATTAGGCTTAATTGATAAATCTTGTTTCGATTAGGAAGCATTGCAGATCTTGGAGTGGATTGAGGAGACAATCGAATGGAAGTCGAGAACTGTGAAAACCCTAGGTGAGGGATTCTTGGTTCCTTCGATTAACTAACTGAATTTAGGGTAAATTTAGAGTAAGAATGAATCGCATATGTTAGGATGTATGTTAGATTCGATTAGGATGCATTTTCTGATATTTTATATGCAATTGGTGAGGTTAAGTATAGGATAATTCATGAATTAGGCTGTCTGATATGAAAGAAGCCTGTTAAACGATAATGGGATCGAGTTAAGTTGATTTGAATGATTTCCCTTAGAGTTAATTTGAAATATGCATGAAAATATTAGAATTTGGAGTTAGAACTTAAGGATCATATAGCCTTTTTTGTTATAAGTTATTCTGCATATAAGCAATCTAAATACGATCTCCATATTATGAAAATAGACTTCATACTTTGAAAATGACTTATGGTTTGAAACGTTTGGATGAGAATTGAAAGTTTATGATTTTTCAAACAATTTCTATTTTGTAGAAAACAAACTATTATATGCTTTTTTTCGACTTTGAGTGGCCATTTAGGCTGAATTAGGCTCAACTTTGAACATGAAAAGTGATAGAACTACATCTTAGGACTTGAGACTTGAATCACTTGGCTCCGATATGTGTAGGAGAAGTTACATCAATTTCTCTATGGCTGTGCAAATGCAAACTTTTGAATTATTTTAGAAAATGATTTTAAGTGGAAATTGATGTTCAATGCCTTAGGATAACATGTTCAGGTTGAAAGAAGGAATTTGAATTGGTTTGGTTTAGAATTGGGAGTGCACACCCTCCCTAAACTGTGAGTGGGATTTTGACGTTTGCTATTAATTGAAAACCATGTTTTACAAATGCTTTTCAATGACATGATTCTACAAATGTATGATCATTTGAATTTTGAATATTTTATGAAATATTTTGTGACCATTGGAATATCTCACCTCTTGATTTGACGGATATGCATCCATGGTTTTGAAAATTTATGTTATGCCACCCTTTGACATATTGATATGTTTTAATACTTTCATTCTATTGGCACACGATTTTATGTGATTTTGATTTGGCTATGTGTGTGGGCTGCATGCCCAGCTGATATGATGGTATTGTTATATGCTTCCTATAGCATCTTTAGCTACGAAGGACATTTGGTAGAGGCACCCCTTGTGCCCGGATATGCTTCGGTCGGAAGTATCTGCCAGATCGTCATGTATATGGATGCACCCGGTTGACCCTCATCGGAAAGGATGCGAGTACGACTCTGTCTAGCACTGGGTGGGGTTTCATACACTGCTGACTATTTATATGTACATATATGGTATTTACGGGCTAGTTGGAGTAGCCTGTGGCCAACATTGGGATAGAGAGCCACTATTTAATATTTGCATTGTGAAAAACCACCAATGTGCCTGTCCTTGGTCGAAGTAGACCATTGTTGGGGTTATTTGATTGGCCAGCTCTTTATGATTTGATATACATACTGGATGCATATGTTATTTTCTAATGTATGCCTTGAGATATGTTATTTTTTTGAAACAACATGTTATTTTTGCACACTTAATATTTTGGTACAGGCTTTGATACTCCAAGTTCACTCTCGATATTAATAGTATGATTTCAATCCCCTCACTTGCTGAGTATCCTCCCATAAATACTCGCCCCTCACTTTCTTTCCCACAGGATTAGTCTTGGATTGAGGAAGAATTATTGTGATTTGCATACTTGCGACGTGAATTTGATATCACTGGGCTTGGGTATGGATTTTACCATTTCTTCCGCTATGATTATTGGTGATGTCGCTGTATATTGGAGATTTTAGTTTGATCAATGTACTTATCTATTTATTTTATGGGATGACTATATAAATTATGGACATATATTCGTGAAACTCTCATATTGACTCATTTCACTTGCATTGAGGCACTTGTAAATATTTAAAGTGTCAACTTGGGAATTTGTTATACTTTTGTATAAAATTTAGGCCCGCTCGGTGTGGCGGCTGCTCATGCTCTAGTTGGGGATGACAGTAGAGGTCTGTGGTTAGGACTGTTAGTGTTGGTGGTAGCCTTGCGTTGTCTTGGTTGTCCACTGTGAATGTGGTTGATTGTGGTGAGGTCGAGATGAACCATTTATTTATTTGATAGGATGGATGTCCATTTTATAGATTGATTTGTATATGGGAGACCTCCGAAATATGAGGAGGTTTTGCCCAATTTTCTGTAAAGATATAGTCGGTATCTAGGGCAACGGGCAGCTGATCACGACCTCAATTCGGGGCGTGACACTAGTACCATTGGATAAAGTGCTGCTAGTCATTAGTCCCTTAGGGGAGCAGGTTGTCAGGAAGGAGGTGTACCAAGACTGTGGAGTCGAGGTGGAGAGTACAGTTTTAAAAGTAGATCTGATTCCACTAGACATACGGGACTTCAATGCCATCCTAGGTATTGATTGGCTACACTAACATAGAGCTTCAATGGACTGTATTGCTAAGACAGTCGAATTTTGGAGACCAGGGTGTCCAGTATTGGTATTCCATGGAATCAGACGGGTTCTCCCGAATTGTGTGATATCAGCTTTGGAGGCCCATAGATTGATGAATAAGGGCTGTACAGTGTATCTGACACATGTTGTGGACACCACAGTGGAGGGACTAAGAATAAATGATGTCCCAGTGGTACAGGAGTTTCCTGATGTATTTCTTGAGGAGCTTCCCAAATTACCTCCAATCCACGAGTTCGATTTTGCCATTACTTGGTACCAGACACTACGCCTATCTCCATTCTGCCATACAGGATGGCCCCAGCAGAGCTAAAAGTCCAATTACAAGAATTGTTGGATAAGGGCTTCATCAGACCGAGCACTTCACCTTGGGGAGCTCCGGTATTATTTGTCCGAAAGAAGGATGGCACTCTCAGATGATGCATCGATTACCGACAGTTGAATCGGGTGACCATCAAGAATCGATACCTGTTGCCTCAGATCTGATTTATTCGATCAATTGTAGGGAGCCCGGGTTTTCTCTAAAATTGACCTGAGATCTAGATATCACCAGCTACGATTCAAGGAAGGTGATGTTCCCAAGACAGCCTTCAGGACTCGGTACGGTCACTTTGAGTTCTTGGTGATGCCGTTTGGGCTGACTAATGCCCTAACAGCTTTTATGGACCTGATGAACCGAGTATTCCACTCCTTCTTGGATAGATTTGTCATCATCTTCATTGACGATATTCTTATATATTCAAGGAGTGATGAGGAGCATTCCAAGCACTTACGAGTTGTATTACAGACACTCCGTGAGAAGGAGCTATATGCCAAATACTCCAAGTGTGAGTTTTGGCTGAGAGAGATTGACTTTCTGGGTCATGTAGTTTCAGTTGACAGTATCTTTGTGGACCCGAAGAAAATTGAGGCTATTCTGAAATGGGAATAACCACGAAGCATTACGGAAGTGCAAAGTGTCCTTGGATTGGCAGGATATTATCAGAGGTTTGTAGAGGGATTCTCCAAGATTGCCGCTCCACTCTCCAACTTGATGCGGAAAGAGGTCAAGTTTGTTTGGGATGACCGTTGTGAGGTGAGCTTTTAGGAGCTCAAACAGCAACTAACGTCAGCACCCATCCTCGTTCTCCCTACTAGCGATTATGAGTACGAGGTATACTGTGATGCGAGCCAATAGGGATTAGGTTGTGTCCTGATATAGAAGGAGCAAGTCATCGCTTATGCCTCCCAACAGCTAAAGAGGCATGAACTGAATTATCGTACCCATGACTTAGAGCTTGTTGCTATTGTGATTACATTGAAGATTTGGCGACACTATCTCTACGGAGTTACTTGCCGGGTGTATACAGATCACAAAAGCTTAAAGTACCTACTCACTTAGAGGGAGCTCAATCTCAGGCAGAGGAAATGGTTGGAGCTTCTCAAAGACTATGATCTGATTATTGACTATCACCCAGGGAAAGCAAATGTTGTTGCGGATGCACTGAGCCGCAAGTCTCATCGTCAGCACCCACTTAGAATTCTTATCTCTCATGTCTTATTGGACTCTACTCACTAGGAGTTAGATTGATGACAGATGAATTTGGAGCACTTTTGGCTAGATTTGAGGTGAGACCGACTCTACTTGACCACATTTGGAGACTTCAGTCTACTGATGAGGAGCTTTAGGGGATTATTGAGAGGATCAACAAAGGGGGAGGTGGAGACTTCAGAGTCAAGGATGATGGCTTAGTAGTTCTTAGGAGATGTATTTGTATTCCCAAGGATGATGATCTTAGACGTGCCATATTGGAGGAGGCTCACTCTTCAGCCTATGCTATGCATCCTGGTAGCACAAAGATATATCGGACAATTCGAGAAAGTTACTAGTGGGCAGGCATGAAGTGTGAGATAGCCAGTTTTATTGCCAAGTGCTTAGTATGCCAGCAGATGAAGGCTGAGCATTAGCAGCTCGCCGGCACACTAAAACCGCTTCCCATTCCTGAATGAAAGTAGGAACACATCACCATAGATTTTGTAATGGGTCTTCCACGGACTTCGACAAGACACAATGCTATCTAGGTAATCGTAGATAGACTCACCAAGTCCGCATATTTCCTTCCTATTCGTAGTAGCTATCCACTAGAGGGTTTGGCTCGCCTGTATATTAGTGAGATAGTTCGACTACATGGAGTTCCAGTGTCCATTATATCGGACAGAGACCCACATTTTACTTCCCGATTTTAGCCGAAGTTGCAAGAGGCCATGGGTACCTGATTGAAATTCAGTACTGCATTTCACCCCCAGATGGATGGTCAGTTTGAGAGGACCATTCAGACATTAGAGGATATGTTGAGATCTTGTGTCATGGATTTCAAGAGAAGTTGGGACCAACACCTCCCATTGATCGAGTTCGCTTACAACAATAGCTACCAGGCTAGTATTGGGATGCCACCATATGAAGCCACGTACGGGAGAAAGTGCTGGACATCTTTGTGTTGGGATGAGGTCGGGGAGAGACAACTTGATTGTATAGATTTGATTGAGGAGACCTGAGAGAAGGTGAAGGTCATCCGTGCTCGGATGAAGGCTGCCCAAGATAGGCAAAAAAACTATGCAGACAGACGACGATGACCTTTGGAGTTCGGGGAGGGAGACATGGTATTTTTCAGGGTATCCCCTTGGAAGGGGATGATCTAATTCAGACAGCGGGGAAAGCTTAACCCCAGATACATTGGACCTTTCCAAGTCCTTAAGAGAATTGGGAAAGTGACATATAGATTGGACTTACCACTTGAGCTAGCACGGATTCATGATGTATTCCAAGTCTCGATGCTGAGGAAGTACCTTCTTGATCCTTTCCATGTATTGAAACCTCCACCGATAGAGTTGAGCGATGACTTGAGTTTCCCCGTTCAGCCCGTAGCCATCTTAGACAAATAGACGAAAAAGCTACGGAGCAAGGAGATTCCCCTGGTCAGAGTACTTTGGAGGAACAACCAAGTTGAGGAGCAGACTTGGGAGCCTGAGGATGCTATGAGGAGACAATACCCCCAACTATTTGATGTATAGTTTTAGTTTAGTTTCGAGGACGAAACTTTTTATTAGGGGGTTAGAAATTATAACACCGATTTTCGATGACTGTATATCATGTACTACTTCTCATAATTCTAAATATATAAGCATTCTTTTGAGATATCTATTTAATTATCTATTTATTTATTTTGAGATTTTGCCTTAAAATCGCTAAAACCAAAAATTTTATCGGTAAGCCGAAAAACTTCTTAGAAAAAGCCGGCAAGACCTAAAGAAGTCAAAAATAGCTAAGAGAAGGCCTACACACTTAAATAAAGATATTTAAATGAAATTTCACATATTTAAGAAATTTCAAAACAAAATTTCATAGGGACCAAAAATGCAAATTGTTAAAAGTTAGGGGTTTAAATGCAATTAAGGAAAGTTAAGGGACTAAGTTGTAAACCACTCAAGGATGGAAAATTGGAGCCAAATGATTGGTCAAGAGGGAAGTAAGGTTGGTTAGTGACCACATAGTATTTTCCTCATTCAAGAAAACCCATTGGACAGAAATTTATGCATGAAAATTTATTGGGTAGAAATTTTTGCATGAAAACTAACTAGAATAGCTTGTTCTAGCTTGTGGCACTTCTCCCCCTTGACATGGCCATCCAAAGACACTTGGTGGAGTGCATAAAGGTTGCTTGAATCAACAATTGCATGATTTAAGTGTTAGGACAAGTGGAGGGTCAAGATAATGCATGGACTGATCCAATGGTTAAGGATATTTGGCTAGATTTATAAAAGAACTTGTTTAAGAAGAGTTTGACCTATTTTCTTCATTCAAACTCACCGTGAACGAAATTGTGAGGGTTCTATATCTATTTTGACTTCAACCATAGAGCTAAAGAGGTAAGAACATTTTTTAGAATTCTTGAATTTCAATTGGAAGTATAGAGGTATTGTATAGGAATTTATGTTTATTGTATAGGCCAAACTTGGATAGAATTCATTTTTGGCACTCCATTAATGTATGATTTAATAATAAGGATGCATATTATTTTGAATTGCATGATATATTTGTAAATGAATGAAATATGAATTTGAAATGATGTTTTGACTTGCCACTCTCACAAATTCATTTATTGTCATTACATAGTCATTTCACTTCACTCACTGAGTATGTGGATTATACTCACCCCTCACATTAATATTTTCAGTTTATACTGTACTTGACATACATTGAGATACTATCTCATGAGTTTTACTGAGAGACGTTATCGGGTAAGTGATTATATTCATTCTTGCTTATGATTGGACCATGCATATAAATATTATATATAAATTAGAGACAAAGGTTTTAAAAAAAAATTTATTGAAAACTATCTTTTTGTTTTTAAATCTTCCGCTATATGATTTTGACTTAAGGATATCGAGTAGGGTCATAATATTAGCCTTGTGTCACTTCGATGTCCGAGTAGGGCATACCCGTGCCTTGAGGAGTCGCGGTGGTCTGTTCGCGTGCCTAACCTGTGGGTCGGGGCGTGACAAGAGGTCTCATCAGATGTTTGGGTACCATATACTGAGGACGTACTATCTTCTCTTCTCGACTTTTATCACGAGGGTAGAGATGTTTGACATGTATGGGTACATTTGATCTATTTTTATATCGTTGACTGGGATTTTCCCGATAGAGTTATTTGCTAGTTTGGAGGCATCCAAAGTATTCCCAGTCCTTGTGACAGAGAATCGTCTCCATGATACTATAACACACGGTCTGCAGGACATTGATTGGTCGATGGCATATGCACATTATATTGATATTTGGAGAGCGACATGGCCACATAGTTGTTCTAGACACATCTTTGGGACCGACTATTAACCCTGCTTATGCATCCTAGTTTCATGCCATTGCCTGCCATTTCATAGGTTGTCAGGGAGCTTACTTGAGTTACGTGATAAATTTTTAGTTTATTCATTTTTTTATTTATGTCAATAATCTACATTTGTCTTTTTAACTTACAAATGTATATGTTTTTGTAGTGGGAAAGGTTACATGAGATTTGAGAGTCTTACGACATTGACGAGATGCATGACATGGCAGATTTCGCTATTTTTGCCTTAACCGATGATATGGACGAGATTAAGAGAATAAGACCAGATATAGTTAGTGATGACGATGACGAGGGTGAGCGTGATGACAGACAACGTCGACGACAAGGAGGGAGATCATATGAGACCAGCGCCCAATGTCATAGGGCCTTCATATACCCAAAACTCTGATTCTTTTATGATTCTGAAATTTTTTTATATATACTTCCATTGCATGATTGAGTTACCATATTCTATAGAGTACAAAATTTGGGATTCGGATTACGAATGAGTTTTATGAATCCGATTATACCACATTGCTACCCATGTTACGTAAATCACGAAAATAATTTTTTCACAATTTTCCGACCACGTTTAGGCCATGAAAATTCTGGTTGAAGTTCTCAACTGTGAATAGTGACCGAGACCTTAAAACCTCAGATTTGTCAAGATTTAGGATGAATCAATGCATGGAATTGGTATATATGTATTCCTACTATCATGATCTATGTTTTGGTATGCATTTTGTGTGCTAATATTGCTAGAAAGTGGAGTTTCAAAATTGACGACGAAGTGCCAGAATTTTGTACTCAAAATATGGCGAGTTTAGGGCGTAATTATTACAAAAATTGAGTTAAGGATGGTTGGAGTAAGTGGAATTAGAGATTCCTAAATAAATCTAGCAAAAACGGGGCTAGAAAAGAGGATTTCTAGTAGCCAGATCGAAAGACCCGGTTGTAGGACCCATTAGGCGAAGAAGACCCGACTCAGGTCCAAGGCGCATGCCTGCCACGCGCGTGACAGGCACGTGACGTGTAAAGGAGCAGGTGCGTGAAGCTCACGCTTACTGAGATACGTGAGCTCCTGGTGTCTGATCTAGGTTGGTTCTGACCCAGATCCAAGACCCGACCGCACCCGACCCAGATCCGATCTGACCCGGGAGTCTGACCCAGATCCGTGTCCGACCCGGGCTCCGCCCCAGGTCCATGACCCATGGGCCATATAAGAGCGCGTGATAGACGCGACACGTATCACGTGGAGACGCGTGGGGATGCATTGCTGGCGCGTGGCGACACATGGACCCACCAGCGGCACGTCAAACAGTGTTGGGATGAAAAATTTTATTTTTCTGAGGGTCCTATACCAATTAATGTGACTAAATATGGGTTTTTGTGTGTCGAATCCAAGTCCAAATGGTGAAATGCAATCCCAGATTGTGGTGTATGGTATCCGTTAACTTATACGCTCGTCTCGGGGTCTGTGCTCAAGTCATTTGGATTTTGTTGACTCGTAAGTTACATAAAATTATGATATTAAGCATCATTTGTCACTAACGTCTCTCTTTTTTGTGTGACAGATACATGGCTGCTACAAAAACTGTCATTTTGGATCTCCTGAAGGGAGACAAACTAAACAGTGACAACTATGACATTTGACACCGGAAGGTTCAATTTGTCTTCGAGGAATAAGAACTTGGGAAGGTTTTTAAGCACGAGATGGCGAACCCTGGGGGGGTAACATGCCACAGGCGAGATAGGATCAGGAGGCGAATCGTGTTTGGAAAAAGAAGGATAGCTAAGCTAGGATAATCCTTCTTAGCCGCCTGCACGATGAGCAAATCTTGGGATGAGCAGTATCCTACTGCTATGTTAGTCTGGCTTGATCTATGAGAGCATTACGGCTCCTAGTCAGCTCCTAAGTTAAGTATGTTGACCTACAAATTTATCGCATACAAGAAAAGGCATGATCATACTATGAAGCAGCACCTAATACATATGTCAAGTATGATTGCCTCTCCAAAGAGTATGGGGGAGCCTATGTCAGATGAGCTTCAGCTACTGGGTGTAATCTAGTCTTTGCCCGACTCCTAGGATATGGTTAAGACCAATCTCATACACACTGAGAGTATATGTACTTTTATGGATGTGAGTAGGAATTATGAGCTCGAGGAGGAGTGTCAGGAGGTGGCTAGGTCTACTTCAGCTCATGTTAACATCATGGAGTTGAGTAAGGGCTCCGGAGCATTAAGCGCAAGTGGCACAAGCATGAGAAGAAGACCAAGGGCCAAGGCAAGAATAAGTTATCTACCAAGACCAACAACAAAGGGCAGAAATGCAAGAAAAATGAGTTCAATAAGAGCAAGGTCCAATACTATGTCTGTGACAACCATGGCATTTCGCACGCGAGTGTGGTGAGCGAAAGATACGTCCTTCTTCTTTACATTGTTTGAGTTATATGTTATCTAGTGTGATGCTTGCTAACTCTTTTCCTTTGTGGATTGTAGACTCAAGAGCCACGGACCATGTAGCTCACGACAGGAGCACGTATGTGGAGTTTCGCCATTTGAGACCCATGCGAGGAGGCTGTATATGGGGAACGGAGAATTTGTGAAAGTATGGGGGATCGATATGTGTAAGCTGATGATACGAAGTAACCAAGTCTTATATCTTCATGATGTTTTGTATGCTCCTGAGATTCGGCAGAATCTCGTGTGTATCTGATATTTAGATCAGTTAGGTTATTCTATTTTATTTGGAAACTCTAGAGTTTCCATTTACAATGACAATAGTTTGATTTGTTCCGGTTTGGTCCATGAGGGACTTTATGTATTGGATTCGATTCCATTTTATGATAATTTTCCTTTATCTCCTGTTGCCTTTACATCTGATAGCGTAGTGGATGATGTGATTGTATGGTATAGTAGGCTTGGCCACATAGGGTAAGAGAGGATGGGCCAGTTAGCTGCGAGTGGCTTGTTGGGCCCGCTAACTAAGGTCAAGTTGTCATTGTGTGAGTTTGGCCTAGTTGGCAAAGCAACAAGAAAACCGTTTGGGAAAGCAATGAGAGTTGAGACCCCATTGTAGTTAGTCCATTCCGATATTTGAGGACCCATGAATGTGAGAACCCGAAATGGAGCCACGTATTTTATTACATTTATAGACGATTACATGCGTTTCAGTTACGTCTATCTGACCTTGCACAAGTCTAAGGCACTAGAGTGCTTCAGGAGGTTTATTAGCACGGTTGAGAATCGGCTAGACTTAAGGGTGAAAACTCTCAGAACCGATCGGAGGCACGAGTATCTGTCTGAGCATTTTAAAGAGTTTTATTTCGAGAAAGACATTACGAGACAGTTAACTATTCCTGCTACTCCTCAACAAAACGGAATAGCCGAGAGACGGAATAGGACTATTAGAGATGGTGAGGTCGATGATGGCATAGGCCAATTTACCTATCTCCCATTAGGAGGATGCGTTATTAACTTCCATCTACATCCTTAATGGTATGCCAACGAAGTTCGTAGTCAGCATCCCATACGATCTTTAGACAAGGAGGTAGTCCGTCCTTAGCCATTTGAGGCCATGGGGTTGTATTGCGTATGTTCATGATTTCTCGCATTAGTACGACAAGTTAGGCTTGTGAGAAAAGAATTATATCTTTATAAGATACTCTGAACACTCCAAGGAATATGTGTTCCTAAGAAAACGTATGGACAGTAGTGTTACTACGATTGAGTCTCATGATGCCACGTTCCTCGAGAATGATTTCCCTAAGAGAGAAGAAATCGATCGAGACTACACCTTCTATAAGATAGATGAGCCTAGTGAGCCTAGTGGCTCAATTGGGCCTAGCGGCTCAATTGGGTCAAGTGGCGGGACTCAAGAGCCTGTTATAGATCTTGATTCTAGTGGGAGCGGTTCATCTGAAGGTGAAGAGGCTATCCCTCCTCATAGGAATAGTCGGGGACATGTACCTCGTCGTCGTTTCCCAATTGAGGATAAGATCCTCATTGTGACTCTCGAGGATGATAAGGAGCCGAGAACATTCCAGGAGGCTCTCGAGGGTTTAGCGAAGGACCAATGGTTAAAGGCCATGTAGAAGGAAATGGAATTAATGAAGGTCAACAAGGTCTGGGACCCAGTTGACTTACCTGATGAAAGAAAGGCCATTGGGAATGAGTGGGTTCTCAAAATCAAAAGGAAGGCCGACGGATCAATAGAGAGGTACAAGACCCGTCTGGTAGCTAAGGATTACACGTAGACAAAAGGCATTGACTACGAGGAGGCTTTCTTCCCTATAGTCAAGTTTACATCGATCCATTTACTTTTGACAATTGTCGAGTATAAATCTAGAGTTACACTAGATGGACGTAAAGACTGCTTTCCTTAATGGGAATTTGGATAAGGAGATATATATGGAACAATTGTAACACCGATTTTCGGTGACTGTATATCATGTACTACTCCTCATGATTCTATATATATAAGCATCATTTTGAGACATCTATTTAATTATCTATTTATTTATTTTAAGATTTTGTCTCAAAATCGTTAAAATCGAAAATTTTATCGGTAAGCCGAAAATATTCTCGGAAAGCGCCGGCAAGGCCTAAAAAAGTCAAAAATGGCTAAGAGAAGGCCTACACACTTAAATAAAAATATTTAAATGAAATCTCACATATTTAAGAAATTTTGAATAAAATTTATAGGGACTAAAAGTGCAAATTGTTAAAAGTTAGGGGTTTAAATGCAATTAAGAAAAATTGAGGGACTAAGTTGCAAACCACTCAAGGATGGACAATTGGAGTAAAATGATTGGTCAAGAGGCAAGCAAGGTTGGTTAGTGGCCACATAGAATTTTTCACATTCAAGAAAACTTATTGGATAGAAATTTAAGTATGAAAAGTTATTGGATAGAAATTTTTACATAAAAACTAACTAAAATAGCTTGTTCTAACTTGTGACACTTCTCCCCCTTGACATGGACGTCCAAGGACACTTGGTGGAGTGCATGGAGGTTGCTTGAATCAATAATTGCATGGTTTAAGTGCTAGGACAAGTCGAAGGTTGAGATAATGCATGGAATGATCCAATGGTCAAGAATATTTGACTAGGTTTATAAAAGAACTTGTTTAAGAAGAGTTTGGCTTATTTTCTTCATTCAACTCACCCCATGCACGAAATTTATAGACTTCACTCCCATTTTTGAGTTCAACTATGGATCCAAAGAGGTAAGAATATTTTTAGGAATTCTTAAATTTCAATTGAAAGTATAGAGGTATTGTATAGGAAATTTATGTTTATTGTGATTTGATTTTGCTAAGGTGATAAAAAATTCAAGATTTCAAGAAAATCAATATCAAGATGATGGGTATTATTTTGCAAAAGATCATACAAAGGAAGGTAAAATACTCAAACTTGAAGTCTTTACAAGTAGTGAAATTAAATATATGTACTAGTATACTAGATATGAATATTTCAATTTGAGCAAACTGTAGTAATTTCATGATATCTTATTTTGTAATGATTGAAATTTGGATTAGTTTGTTTCTAGTAAAACTAGACTCTCTAAGTTTTAAAATGAGCTATAGTGCAAAATTTTTCATTAAGAAATCGATTTTTGGTGATTTTTGAAACTTTAGTATGTTTCACAAATTCTGTTTCATGTCCTGTGTACGACCAGTAAATTGTATAAATTTTTGAGGTATCTTCTGTCCAGAATTTGCAGAAGAGTTAAACATAAAAGTTTTAGGTCTCTATCTTGTATTTAATTTGAGATAAATATCACTTGAATCGGAGTTATATGTAGAACGTTATGATGATTTTACTAAAGCTGTGCAGAAGTAGTTCTAAAACTGAAACCGAAATGAAAACTGAATTTTATAAACTTATACATTTATAATATGAGGATAGTCAAAACTAGAAAGTTTTAAATCTATTTCTTATCTTTAATTTGAGATAATAATCACTTATATTGGAGAAGTATATTGGGAGATATGGAAATTCTTCCAAAACTGTACAGAATTGGTTTTAGGAACTTAGCATGAAAAGTGATAATTTTTTTATAAATTCGTGTATTCAGAATTTGAAGATGGTCTGAACATAAAAGTTGGAGATATATGTCTTAAATTTAATATAAAATTTAAATAATTTGAATTCGATCAATATTTTAGAAGATATCATGATTTTACTAAACATGCGCGTGATAGGTTTTGTAGAAATTTTTCTCTAAGTATGAAATTTGAGATTTAATCTTACAAAAGAGAACATTTCTATATGTATCTTATAATCCGATGACTTAATATTGAATTGATAAATGATGCATATTGTCTAAACTTAGGCTTAGGGTTTGAAGGGTAACTCGTTCGAGAAACGAGGACAGTGAGAGGGAGTGGCATACCCTCCCCAGTCGAGGTAAGTGGGACGACTATTTTTGACTTTGAATGAAAAATATTTTGATCGTAATTTTTATAAATGAATTTTGAAATATGATTTAGAAATGTTTTAGTATTTGTGGCATGTCTTGAAATGATGTTTGTGACAATTGCATCCTGATGTTATGATGATTTGATAGTGCCATGTTTTACGAGTATATATTTATAAATGATGATTTATGATACAAGTGTATGATTATGGAATGGTGCATAGTGGCTATAACGCACTCCCTACCGCGAGATTAACCTGACGGGGTGACGTGGTGGGGTAACATCAGAGAAGGGTTTGAGTCCTTGTCTCTGGGCAACGGATCCAATAGACGAGCATCCGTGAGGACCGTGACAACACCAAGGGAAGGGGAGAAGATGTATGTGTTTTATTCTTATGATATTGTGGTGACCCCTAAAACAAGGAGACATCATCTGAAAATGTTCTTGCCCCTAAAGCAATCACCATTGATGATCGGAAGAGGGAACAAAAGTGAGAGAGAGAGCATAGGACTGAGAGATTGAGACTAAAAAATAGACAAAGATTTTGAGAGAAACTTTGGATTGAAGGAGAGAGAAGAGCCTTAATGCAACACGTAAGATCACCATCGCCATCAGCAATTCGAAGAGGATAAGGAGGAGAGAGAAAGGCCAATGATCAGTGGTGAGAAGAGAGGGAAAGTCTTCAACTGTTAGAAGAACCTTCAGCTACCGGCAATGATGAGGTCATCGAGATAGTGGTGCCAAAGGTAATGAGATGAGGAAGGCAATGAGAGAGATGAGGAGAGAGAACGAGATAGCTTCTCTTTTGAAACCCTTCCCTTGCCCTTTTTTTTTTTAATTTAAAACTTGTTAGGTCAGTCTAAAGTTCCACCCAATGATTCAATCAAAACCTTAAAACTAACATTAAACCTAACATACACATTACATCAATGTATTGGCGCATATATAAATAAACTCATGCAAACTATGAATTTAAAATATGAAAATGAGATTGAATGCATGAGGAAGGATATTCTAGGGTTTTCTGAACCTGATTCTCACACTATAACTAGGTTGGTTATACTTGAAACACTTGAGTGATGTTAGTTCGACATAAGATTTGTTAGCTTTGGCACCTCTACAATTTCTATAATCCCTTTCTTCCTAGCCAATGTATGCTCCTTTTGCCGATTATTGCATATAGGAGTATTCTAAAGTGTCTCATTGTTGTCAATAGAGGTCCTCTTATTATCCCCTTATAGTTTTTACGAGAATAATCTAGTTCGCTTTTTTTTTTCCATCCAAAATAATTAAGCCTCTAAAGCTATATTTTGTGTTTTGAATAAACTTCGTAATTCCTAAACCCCGATTTTATCTTTGATAGTTGATCTGAGACCATCCAAATATGAAGACACCTGCTGCCCTTCCGACTTCCTCGAGTCATTTCTTTTTGCCAACCTCAGGAACTTGGTGGTATATTTATGTACAGATTTTTTCCTTGATGGCATCTTTGTATGCTAGAATATAACCTACTTGTAATCAAGGGAAGAAATAATTCTATAGTAGCTGTTTCATTTGGTACTATGTCTGGATCGGTACTTTTTCTTTATCATTCCTTCAAGACTGCAATTTTTCCCGCCATGTCAAGACTCCACCTTTCAATTGGAATGTGGCAACATGTACTCAAAGAATCAATTGATTTCTATAATAAAATCTAAAAGTTCCTCAATATTAAGATTTCTATTAAAACAAGGGATATCTACGTTTAATTTTAATATGAAATCACTAGCATCTCTATCAACATCTTTGTTCCTTTCATATCCTGGCAAAGTAGTCACCCTGTTTGTCAAAGTCTTCCATGTTGATATGGCGTCTACGTTGATATGTAGGAATTGTTGATCGGTCATTCATAAGCAAAGTCCTTATAGGTACAAAAGCGATCGTCATCCTATTTGTGTTGTCATCTACTGCTAGAGCAACAAGCCAATCTACATTTTCTTTGAAACAATGTTCCATTTGCTTGAATCTGAAATCCATTTGCTGCCCCAAAGCTTTCAATGCCACCCCTTGATATTGCAATCAAGTGGTGTCACTTCTTTGATCTTCATCAAGAGAACCGTTATGGACTATGACTTAGTCAACTTACATGTTGAATTAAGCTAAAAGTCTTTTGGCTTTGATCCAACTAATGTAACATATACATATGATAAAAGATTAAAATTTAACTATGCTCTATGGATAAACAAGTTTCAAATATGAAAATTTAAGAAAAAGAGACAAAAGTCTAAATTTAATTGGTTTAAGTTACATGTACGTATGAAAGAAAAGATGAGGACAGAAGAAGAGGGAAAGAAAGGAAAAGAAACTTTTTATATTTAGGGTGAATTCTAGAGCTATGCTCAATGTGTTAGACTTTCTAAGTTGCATCTTCAAAATCATGTTCTTGGGTACTACTATAAATGCAATTTTTGAATTTAAACCAACCAGAGCCACCACAACACAAAGCAAACCAAGTTGTACGGCGCCGTTCAAGAACCATCTCTCATGCCTAGTTTGCACCTTTTCATCATAATCACCATTTTTGCCACAGCTTCCACTGGTCCCACGAAGGCAATGGCCCTATTGACATGGAAAGTAGTCTAAGAAACCATAGCCAATCTATTCTTTCTTCATGGGTTGGACGCAGCCCATGCAGCTAGGTTGGCATTGTTTGTTATAATACTTCTTCTGCTGGTGTTTTCAGTATAGACCTTGGGAGCCTTGGCCTCTCTGGGACTCTAGATAAACTGAGCTTATCGACTTTTCTGAGCTCTCTTAAGCACACCTTGTTTAACAACTTGCTCCTTGTATCAACTCCCCTACATATTGGCTATCTTTCCCAACTCACGTACCTTGATTTGGCAGATAATCATCTTTCTAGAGTTATCACCCAACTATTGCCAACTTGACTTCCCTATATTATCTTTACCTCTGTACAAATAATCTTTCTGAAGACTTGGGAATATACCCCTACTAGGATTGTATTGATTTAAGTCAAAGCAAATTTTACGGTGAGATTTCTGGAAACTGAGGGCAATGTCACCACTGGACAAGCCTTAAAATATCCAACAACAATATCTTTGGGTTGTTTTATATTTATTAAAACAAAAAAAACAAAAAAAAAATCCTGAGACTTATATCATTAGTTGAAGCTAATGATTTCTTTACCTTTAGAAAGAAGCTAAGCACTAGCTCAATCACTTAATATTGTCAAGAATTGATCACAACCTCTGCAAAAGTTAATAAAGGGAGAGATCAAAAGTTTTACGTCTATAGAAGTTGGTAAAGGCCCTACTCCTGTTTGCAATGCAATGGCCTAAAGTGTGAACTCCATCATAACCTCAGTAAATATGGCAAAGCAAAGAACAGAAGTCATAATGCAAGTGAAATTAAGAAGAAGAAAAGAGAGAGAAGAGGAGATAGACAACAGAAACCCTAGCCTAGAGTCGGAGAAGAGAAATCGAGTAACAAGTGAAGGAGGGATAGAGAACAGAAACCATAAGTTATAGTCATAAAAAGATCAAGAGAGAGAGAAGGATAAAACTTACCTGAAAAAGATATGATCTCTAGCCCAGAGGTTTGATCATCTTCAAGGAGGAGAAAGACACAAAACCTTAGCCATCACTGAGGTCGCCAATTGTATTCAATCGTCACTACTCACTGGCATTGTCTAGAAGCAAAAAGAGAGAGACCATCATTATTGAGAAGAGAGATGAGAAACGTACGAAATTGACCCAAAAAAAAAAAAATTCTTAAAACAACCTCCTTATGAAAAATATTCCAAAAATAACCTAGGTTAGTTGAGTTTTGAAAACTCGACCAATACTATTCATACGTTGGTTAACTTTTTAAAACTCGACTAATACTATTCATACACTGTTCACAAATTGGTCAAATTTTCAAAACTGAACTAATACTATTAACATAAAGGTTGGTCGAGTTTTGAACATTCGATCAATCTGTGAATAGTGCATAAACAGTATTGGTCGAGTTTTCAAAACTTGAACAACTTAGGTTAGAAATTAAATTTTTTTCCTTTTGAGGTTTTTTTTTAATAATTTTTTTTTTATTTTTTGGGTCAATTTCGTGTATTTCTCAAGAGAGATGGCCACCATTGCCCAATTTTCTTCGAGGAGGAGAGATCGCTATTATCGCCTAATCTTTTTCGAGGAGGGGGGGAGAGAGAGAGAGATACGAGTGACGCTGACCTAATAAAGAAAAACCCTTATTTTTGCTACCTTGGGGGATGGACCGTTCCCTCCCTCTCTCATTGTTACAACCCTACTCTAGAGAGAGGGAAAAAGATAGATAGATAGGTAGATAGATAGATAGATAGAGAGAGAGAGAGAGAGGGAGAGAGAGAGAGAGAGGGAGAGGGAAAGAGAGAGAGAGAATGAGAGAGAGAAAGATGGACAGAAGAAAAAAGAGAGATTTTATCACATTCCATTCAATTCCATGTTATTACATGTGTTAGAAATTATTATTTATACTAATGTCTCTCATTAGGAGTGTCTGGAGGCTAATAGGTGCTTGGGTCATACTTATGTAGTGAAGTCGAGCAAGGGCTCCCGAGACACCAAACGCAAATGACGAAAGTATGAGAAGAAGACCCGAGATCCAAGCAAGAATAAGCTATCCAAGAAATTTGATAGCAAAGTACAAAAGCATAGGAAGAAGGAGCTAGATAAGACCAAGGTGAAGTGCTACATATGTGACAGACTTGATTATGTCTTCCTTCTTTACGTGGTTTGAGTTTTCTCTCATCTATTTTGATGCTCACTGATTTCTCTCCTTATTGTAGACTCAGAAGCCACCGATCACGTTGCTTGAGACAGGAGTGCGTACATAGAGTTCCATCAAGTGGGTCCTCAGCTAGGAGGAATTACATGGAGAATGGAGCATTTGTTATCGCCAGAGGGATTGGCACTTGCAAGATGGAGTTACAAAGTGGCTAGACTCTATATTTACATGGCATCTTTATGTGCTAGATATTTGACGGATTCTTATTTCTGTACTTTGTTTAGATGGTTCAAGATATGTTTTCTCTTTTGAAAACTCATCGGTTTATATTCATTACGACGATTCTTTGATTTGTTTTAGCTTTATCCATACGGACTATATACACTGGATGTTGTTTTTTCTAATGGTATTTCTTGTTATTCTTCTATTGCCTTTACATTTGATTGCGTGATGTGAATATATGGCAAAATAGATTTGGACATATAGGGTAAGAGAGAATGAGCTAGCTAGCAACGAGTGGTTTGTTAAGCCCACTAACCAGAGTCGAGTTGCCCATATATGAGTTTTGTCTAGTGACAAAACTACAAGAAAACCATTTATCAAGGCAATGAGAGATGGGAATCCATTACAGTTGGTCAATTTCAACATCTGTGGGCCTATGTACATGACAACCTAAAATGGAGCTATGCACTTTATTACATTCATAGACAATTACATGCGTTTTGGTTGATTCTATCTAATCTCGAACATGTTTGAGGCATTGGAATGCTTTAGAAGGTTTATTAGTGATGTGAACACACCGGCTATAGAAATCTTAGAACCCATGAACAAGTAATATAGCTCAAAAATCTTCCCAATGAATGATTTGAACTGGTAGAAAATAAAGACCTCAACCCTTGCTCTAAAGGAGGAAGAACTTAAGGTATATGACCTTAAACCCATTTCTCACTAGAACAAAAACCTTGGTATAAAGGTGGAATGAATGACGCCACAACCTAGGTGGTTCAAAACCAAGATTGATAAGTCAAAGAACTAAACAAGACTCCTATTTTGAATAAGTTCAAAAGTTCTCTAAAGAACAAGACGTATGAAGAAATCTCACAATTTTATTAATTCTCTCAAAAGTTATATTTTACACATTGTGTGATAGTTTATTTATAGGCTAAACGTTAAGACTAAATTGGTAACTAAAAATTTAGTAACTCCCTAAACAATTAAAAAAATAGGAAACTGAAATCTAAACTATAAAGAAGAATTAAAAAAACTAAATAAACGAAACCATTTTGACCAAGTATTGCTGCTATTTTTGTTTATTTTCGTCCTCCCTTGGTTTTGGGTCCTTTATTCTTCCAATTGAGCTTATATGAGTATAATTAAAGTCCCTTTTGGCTCTTCATTTATTTGGACTCCAATTTCTTGTTGTAAAACTCTCTAAATTAAGTTATTTAATACTTTTTTTAACCTTTTAACTGAGCCTTTATCACGGACCCAGCTGAAACTTGAGTTGGATCTTGTGAATTCCTTACAATCTTGATGACCTCATCATTCCCACTCTTGAGAAGGATTTATCCTCAAATCGTCACCTACATCAAAAGGACTCAAGTCAGTAATATTAAAAGTAGTATTAACATTATACTCACCTGATAAATCAAGTCGTAAGCATTGTCGTTGATCCGTTCTAGTACTTGCAAATGACTATTTCCTCGGGGTAACAATTTAGAATGTTTTTGAATTTACAAACTTTCGGGGTAACAAGTTCAATCTCAATTCAAATTTTGCACACAGAGACTTTTCAGAATTTACAAACTCTAGAACATAAGTGGCAAGTTCCCTTAGTTCTAGCTCATACTCAGACATCGTCTTGTTTCCTTGAGCAAGCTTAAAGAATTCCCCTCTCTTCTGGTCACTATAGAACCGTGTATAATATTTCTCTTCAAAAGCTCTAAGGAACTCTCCCCATGTAGGTGGTATAGCCACTCTAACCTTCATATTTTCCCACCACATCCTAGCACCCTTATCCAATAATTTCATTGTCACCCATAATTTCATCTCATCATCTAGCCTCATGTCAGTGCTAATCTCCCGAATTCTGCTAATCCACTCCTTGGCCACAAAAGCATTACATGTGCCAGAGAATGTCTCACATCCGAATTGTCTTGCCTCTTTGATTAGTTTTGACAACTCAACCATAGCACGATCAGTTGATGCAACAATCGGAGGAGTATATTCTATGGGAACACTAGGTGCAACTAGCGACATAGGAAGAGGAACCGACGAAGCTTGCTACTGTGGCCCGAAAATGCTCCACCACTCTATTACTTGCTGGAGGGCAGCTATAGGAGGTGCAGGAATCTTGGTTGAAGGGGCCGGGTCTGTAGACACTAACGGAGATAGAGCATGTGAGGACGACTCATCCTCGTGCTCTCAGAGAGGAATTTCATTTACATTTCTCATCCTTCTATGTGGAGGCATAATTATCTACAAAGAGAAAAACAATGTTTAGCACTTGGGGTTAAGTAAAGAACTAATTATTTAACCCCCTAAAAATGATATCCCTAAGTCCCTAAGAATCCATGGAAGGCTTTTGTATATTTTTTGAAAAATATTTTTAAAATCTGAATATTCAAAACAAAACTGTTCTTAAAACTTTTGAAAAATTATTGGGGATATTTGGTGACATTGCAAATCTTCAAACATTTTAAAAATCAAATCTAAGCTCTAATACCAATAAAACTGTCACGCCCTGACCCTCGAATCAAGCATGCGACAACCACCGTGTTATCTCAGCATATAGGCAGAATTTACTTATATACCGAGGTATCGTAAAGCGTTCAACCTATTTTAAAAACTACTCAACAACATTTAAAGAATCATCCTAGTCCATTTTATCACAATAGACATGCATGAGGCCAACCTAGCCAATCAAAATCAAATGCATGCAAAGGCTATCCTAGCCGAACAAAAAAGTCTTAATAAAATTTTAAAAAACTCTAAATGTTTCAAAATTCATAGTAAAGTCCAAATGTCCCAAATAAAACATAAGTTTTGCAGAAGGCAACTTTTAAACAAAATTAAACGAGTTTCACAATAACCGAGTATGGATTTTATCAATACTTGTCCCAAGCGATAAGACAAATATCAACCAAATCAAAACCAAAAGAATAGTACAGTTATTCCCTTCCATGGGTTATATTATATCAATCCAAAAATAGACCCTACATCACTAATAACTATATAAGTTCAGCAAAATAATGCCTTCCACAGGCTCCAAATTGATGTCTCCCACCTATGTTTCCTCTGAAAAATATAAAAAAGAGGGGTGAGTATGGGAATACTCAGTGAGTGGAGTGCAATGGCATGATTGTGTCCATAAATGATGGGTGAATGTAGAAAAGTCAAAGTATATTTTATAAACAACACTTTGGATATAAAAGAATATCAACAAATCAGAATAATTCAAACAAACATGCATCAACATATTTCAAACTTTCCGAAAATCATGGAGTCTCCCTAAGAAATCACTCTCATCCTAGATTTGGCCAAACCTAGATGAAAGCCTGCCAAAGGGTTTTCAATCCACTTATTTTGAAATTCTATATCTCTCTCTCTTGGCATTAACTTATACCTCACCGAGGTGTATCCAGATATAGCACGACTTTGGCAGAGGGAGCCATGTCTGCCTCTCCCACTCATCTAACCCTAACCATGTCACCCAGTTGGGTTGCTCCGTGAAGGGAATGACTATTACCATTTACCACATGCACGATTTCTTTCACAAATATCCAATTCAATTCATGTGTCATAATTTCAACAAACGATTACCAAATCATACCATAACATTCATAAATCAAATATTTAACAATATACAACACATATTCATTTACAAATACAATGGATATATTCGTAATTCAAATTTCCATTTTAGACATCCCACATTCACAAAAAAATTCATATAAAACATACAAAAATCATTCAAAATCATTTATAAAAAATTTAAAACAATTTTATTCATTTATAACACATTGGACTATCCACTCAGCTCTTGAGAGGGTAATTACTCACAAATTTCAAATCAAACAAAATCTAACCCTCTTTTGATTCCAAATGTTTTAACCTAAGACATTGGTCACAAATTTATCATTAAATCATATACCAACACTAAAGCAAGTTGGTTCTTCTCAATATATCACAAATTCCTAATTTTCTAATAATTTTTGGCACAACATGTTATAGAAAAATGACCGTATCTGGATCTACACTTCTCGGATAATGGAAATTTCAATTTTTACTTAAAGACTAGATATAAACTACAAATTTTATGTTTATGTCCCAAGCCTATTCAAATCATATAAAAGTATCTAAATCTATGAATATTATAGTCCGAAACTCATAACCTATATTTGTGCAATTACTGAAAAATTTTCATAACTTTTACTACGCATATCAAATTTAAGTGATTCAAAACTCAAATTAAAAATAAAGCATATATCTACAACTTTTATGTTTACATATTAGCCTAATTTTACTTTGAAGACAGCTCAATTCCACAGTAAACTTCACGTCTAGAACAGGGCAAAAACAGAGTACATTCTGCAGAATTATCTTTTTGAAAAATCATTAAAAAATCAATTCTTATCAAAATATCTATTCTAATATATCATTTTAAATCTCTAGAAGTCTAGTTTCGTGAGAAAAAAACCCCACTTAATTTTCCTGCACGTAGAAGAAGTTACAATAGAAAGATCATAGCATGCACAAGTTGTCCCCATTGCAAAAAAAATCAAGGTTTCAACTAAATCTCACTTTCCACTATTTTTCTATGTTCAGATTGTTAATTCATGCTTTGTTTATACAATTACACAATTTTTCATTCACCCCAACCCTAAACCCAATATTTTATAACCCTAGGTTCAATTTGTCAATTCAATTCGTCCAACCCTAAGAACAAAGTTCAAATTTCTAATGAAATGCTTGAATACAAATTCAGGGAGGAGAAGTTACCTCTATTTTAATGATCGATTTGAGTTGGGGATGTCGGATTTCAAAAATCCTTAAATTTCCCTTCTTATGAAAACCCTAGATTTTTCCCAAAATCTTTTCCATCGAAGACTCCATTGGGGTTTTGGGAGATGGTTGAGGTGGTTCAATGATGGAAAAATAAATTGTTGGAGAGAGGAAGTGAAGATGGTAGTTGAGAGGAATGAAAACAATGCGCTGGAGAAGAGAGAGCGCAAGGAGACAAGTTTAAAAGAAAAGTGAAAATTATTTGTTGAGTGAGACACTTGAGTTATGAAAGATTTATTCTAAATGTATTTTATGGAAAGGACATTGGGCATTGCAATTACATGACTTTGATATGTTCTTTGGCATAACCACCCTCACCTCTCGTTTATGTTCAACATTCCATTACACTCACTGAGTACTTTATACTCACCCCACTCTTTTATTTATTTAAGGGGAAGCTAGTTTGGGAATGTAGTCACCATTGGATTGCCGGACAAAAGAAACTTCTCTTGGTTGATCATCAATAGGTACTAGTTTTGGGAGCTATATGGGCTGGACCCATAGAGGAAACTTTTTTTTTTATAAATTTTTAAAAGCTTGATTTTTGATAAATACTTATTTGTCCGTTTGGTCTAGTATTGTAAAACCATTACTTGTCTATTCTAAAATTTTCTTGTTAATTGTAAAAATGTCTTTTGCAAGACTTATTGTTTTTATTGGGGCATTTGGATTGTTTGATGAATGAGTGAGTTTATTTTAAAATGATTGGTATACTGAACTTGCCTTGCGGTGCCTCAAGACATGGAGTGAGCTCACACGTGTTTAGGATAACGCGGCAGTTGTCGCGTGCTTGACTAAAGGGGGTCGGGGCATGATAATTTTATTGGTATCAAGCTTAGGTTTACGATTTTAAATGTTTTGAGTTTTTGAGTTACTTCAAAATGCCCCCAAGACGGTTTTCCAAAGATTTTAAAGTATCCTATTTTTAAAAAGGTTTGGAGTATAAAAGATTTTTTTCAAAACACCTTCAAAAACCTCCTATGGGTCTTAGAGACTAGTGATTCCTTATTTTAGGGGGTTAAGTACCTAGTACGATTCCCAACTTAGCGAACTGATAAGAGTGCTCTTCTTTTATAGGAAAATACCTCCTAGACAAAGGGTGAGGAATGTCAATGAAATTCCTCCTTCCGAGCACGAGGATGAATGTTCTCATATGCTCCATCTCCTCTTTTGGCTATTGCTCACCCGACACCTTCAACCAGGATTCCTCCACCACCATTCGATGCCTTTTGGCAATAGGCTGAATGGTGGAATGCCTATGGTTCTCATCTCCAAGCTCCACCTCAAGCTCCAATGCCTCCTCCACTAAACCCAGTTAATCCATCAACCCCTCCAATGACACCGAATGCTCCTCCCACTTCAATGGCCATACCAACAACTCGTCCTACCTTTGAACTATCCAAGTTGGTCAAAGAAGCTCGACAATTTGGGTGTGTCACTTTCTTAGGGACTAGTGATGCAATGGTGGCAAAGAGTTGGATAGATAGGGTTCGGGAGACTGTAGCTGACATGAGGATAGATGATGAGCTAAAGTTACTGGTGGCCATAAAGTTGTTAGATAAAGATGCTCAAGTATGGCGGGACAACCTAAAGGATAGGGTTGCAGCACCCATCTCTTGGAGTAAAATCCTTAAGGTATTCGATGAGAAATATTATACTTGATTCTATCAAGATTTGAAGAGAAAAGAGTTCCTCCATCACCGTTAAGGTAACAAGTTACTGGCAGAATACGAAATAGAGTTAAGGAGATTATCCTCATTTGTTCTAGAGTTGGTGACTTCTGAGGAGTACTTGCTTTTTAAATTTGAGGAGGGTTTGAATCTGTCCATTTAGGAGAAAATGTCTATAACCTCAGCCCACATTTACAAAGATATTCTAGTGTTAGTAATGAGGGCTGAGAGGATAGTAGAGAAAAGGGAAGGAACTAGAGAATGATAGAGAAGGAAGAGGAAGGCTGAATTTGCATCGGGTCAAATTTCCAAACCAAGTAGGAATACAGGTTCCTACGGTAGAGCCTCAGTTACCAAGTCCATTGATACTTGGCAAGGTCAAATACCATTCAATTGTGGGACACTCATTACTAGTGCTACCTCTAAGAGTAAATCAATAGGAAACAAGAAGCGGTGTAAGCACTGCGGAAAGTACCATTTTGGGCTCTGTCATGCACTCAAGAAGTGCTATCAATGTGGAAAGGAGGGTCATTTCCGTAATACTTGCCCAGAGTTGGGACAGGGAGGCCAACCTAGCAGGAATCGTCCTAGTGGACCTATGGACAGCCAAGCCAATGCCCCCACACATTCAGAAAATGCTACTTCAAGAACAGGAACTGGGAGTAACACGATGGCTGCTCTTCCCCAATGCACTCAACCAAGGACTCAAACAAGAGTTTATGCCATGACGAATGAGGAAGCACAGGCCAACCCAGATGCAGTCACAGGTATCTCTTTCTAGACTTTTTCGTTGGTAATTTGAAAATTTTATTATATAAGTGCATGATAGATTATTGAGTTAATTGCTATGTGATAGGAGAGATAGGGGATAGATCGTAGGGTAGTTTATCGATAGAATTCCCATGAGTAAGCATCACCTGATGGTGATATACTCGGCAATAACCGAAGACCCTCTAAGTCGAAGGGTATTGGAACCGGATCACTATAGCCATTAAGTCTAAGATGGTAAATTGTAAAATTCCACGTAAGAACATACATATAATTTGTAGAATGGTGAAATTATATTTAGAACTGAGGATTTTTGTTATAGGGAAACACATCCGGGGAGTTACATCTTAGCAATAGAAAGATTTGTAGGCCGCGTCCACCCGTCCGGGGAGTTACATCCCCTATTGATGATGCGTTTGATCGATTGATCCTGGGCGACTGAAGCCCTTCTAGCAATGAAAAGATTCGTGGGCCGAGTCCACTCATCCGGGGAGTTACATCTCCTATTGACGACACGTTTGATCGATTGATCCTGGGCGACTGAGACCCTCCTAGCAATTGAAAGATTTGTGGGTCGCGTCCACCCGTCTGGAGAGTTACATCCCCTATTGATGACGTGTTTGATTGATTGATCCTGGGCAACTGAAGCCCTCCTAGCAATGGAAAGATTCGTGGGTCGCATCCACCCGTCCGGGGAGTTACATCCCCTATTGACGATGCGTTAGATCGATTGATCCTGGGCGACTGAGACCCTCCAAGCAATGGGATTACGACATTGAGATGTGGGAGATATGTCGGTAAGTGATATCAAGAACGCAAGAAATACCCTCGCAGCTTAGAAAAAATGCTCATGATAAAAAACCCGACGATTATTTGGGAGTAGAAGTAGAAGGCTCCGGTTCACAGGATAGAGTTCCGATCCCCGATGATGTCCTGAACTTAATCTTCATATGCTTGGTGTTAGGCAAAGCTTCCAAGGTGTTCAAGCCTGGCCTGCCCAGGATAGCATTTAAAGCAAAGGGAGACTTACCACGTTAAACGTGATAGGAGCTATCGCATGATTAGGAGGTGTTCTAAGGGTGATTGGGAGAGAAATAATACCCTCGGGATATATCCACTCACCCGAGAGTCCCTTTACCAGACTTTTATGGGGCTGGAGATCTGTGGGAGTAAATCCCATTCTCCCAAATGCGTCTCGATATAGATGATTGCAGCCAGCTCCTTGGTTAACAAAGATTCTCTGAACCTCAAATTGTTCGATTTTGGAAGTTATCACAAGCGGATCGTGCCGATTCGGGTCGATCCCCTTGAGGTTTTCGTCGGTAAAACCGATGACTGGCCTTTTTTCTCCATATTGCTTGTTGGCACTTGCTGCTAAGATTTCTTGTGGTATGGGGGGAATTATCTTTGGGCAATAGAAGATCAGCATGCTTAGGCGGCTGACCTCGTTCCCTGTCGGCTTATCGTAGACTTGGAGAACACCCGATCCATTCGGTCTGCTGGGGGTCGAGCAACTTGATGTTCTTCTTCTTGATTATGATCCAGCGGTTCACGCTGATGGCCAGCGGGAGGACCTGTTTCTCTCCCAGCGATGAACTCCCACAGTCTTCCTTCGCACACCAAGAATTCCAATTCGTCCTTTAACCTCTTACAATCATCAGTTGTATGGCCATAGTCACGATGGAAGTGACAGTACTTCGTTCTGTCTTTATTGGGATCATCCTCAGTTGATCGTGGGGGCCATCGGACATATGGATGGTCCCTGATAAGGGCTAAGAACCAGCCCAGGGTTTCACTCAGCGGGGTGTAATTGTTGTATCTCCTCGGAGGAGGGGGTTTCGTCCAGTTTTTCCTTGGTGGAGACCTCCGAGGTGATGGGTTTCGGTCCTTGCGAGTGGTCTGATCTCTCCTATGATCGGATGCTTCAGCATCCTCAGCGGCAATGTATTTTTCAGCTCAAGCATAGAATTCCTGGATGGTGGTGGAGGTTTCTTGGTGATAGACACCGTCATATTAGAGGGTCGCAAGCTTGTCAATAACGCAGCTAATGCAATTGAGTGGTCTAAAGAAGGAACCCTCATCATCTCCTCTTTGAATCTTTCCAAAAAATTTCTTAAGGATTCTTCTCTACCTTAGCGTAACGATAGCAGGACGGTGGATTTTCTCTTGACTCCCCTGCTTATCACAAAGTGTGACTCGAGTTGCTCACGTAACTAAGAGAAAATCTTTATACTCAATGGTGGGAGAGAATTAAACCACATGAGTGCATTTCCCGAGAGAGTAGTGGGAAAGTATTTGCACATGCCTGCGTCGAGCATGTCCTTGGAAATCATTACAGTAATGAAATGGGCTATATGATCTCGGGGGTCCGTCGTCCCATTGTACTACTCCATGGGAGGCAGAAGCACCTTGCGAGGCATAGGCTCTAAAGAGATCTTGGGGTCGAACGGTGAGGCGTAAAAATAGGAGGGTACTTGGTCTCCATAGGGTTTAGTCCGTTTCAATTCCTCAGCTACCAGTTGTTCAACCTGTTTGCGAAGCTCATCGGGGACTGGTCGAGAGTTTTCCGATGCTTCCCCATGTGGGGGCGACGGTTGTTCCTGGGGACGTCTGGATCCCCCTACGGAGGATTGGACTTCGGGTCTGAGGGCGCGACCAAGGTCCTCCAGTTGTCTACTCACATCCTGGAGTTTTGATTCCAGCCTTTGCATCTGGGGGTGATCGATTTGCTCCGGAACAGGATCTACTATAGGTTGAACAGGGTATGTAGGTTGTAAGGCCCGTCCTTGATGAGGGGGCCTCACTAGAGTTGCCTGATCGCGAGTAACTAGATCAGGTGCCGCAAGAGGAACGACTTTAGAAAGTGTGGCGGTTCGCCCCTCAACGGGAAGGGTGACTTTTGAGGAGGCTCTGGTTTTCGGGGCATGATCGTCGAAGTTTCTCTAGTCTGTTTCCCACGAACGGCGCCAATCTGATGGAGGTGGGTTTTGGCTCCTCAGATACCAGCTTTTTGTTGACTCGAACAATGGTCGTTGTAGGTGATTGGACCTGCAAAAAACCACCGGAAGGTGTTCCGGCGGGGAGACTCCGATGCTCAAGTCAGTAAAGAGCGGTTTTCGTTTGAAAGAAATAGACTCAGAGTAGAGGGGGAGTGGTTCACCCTATGATCAATATGCCCCCTGTGTTAGGCGTAGAGAGCGTACCTGATGTCGAGAGTTTTTAGACCTCTTATACCTGTGAGAGTCGTGCGCCATTGAAAGACTCTGACCCTACTTTCCTTAACAGATTGATCTGGGAATCTCAGAAGTCAATACTGCGGGTTGATCACGATCTTTGCATACCGGGAAACCTTCCTCTTCGAGAGGGGTCCTTTCCTTACCTGGGTGATTCGAGATTTGCCATTGTGAAATAGAAAACCTGAGTCAAGTAAGCCTTGACCTTTCTTCAGAATTGTTTGGAATACTTACTACCGATCGGTGGCCTAACCGGCAGGGGGCTGTCGGGACTTACTGATTAAGAGACCTATTCTCGCTCGATCGGTCGGGATGACTGCCTCTGCATGATAAGCCTCAATCAGTTAACGGGGCGGCTAAGGCCCGCCTTGTTCGGTAGAACTGGGCGACTATGGCCCTTCGATAGATTGATCGGGGTGGCTATGGCCCTTCCGTAGATTGATTGGGGCGGCTATGGCCCTTCTGCAGATTGGTGTACGGTCGGTAGGTATTAATCGATAGATCCCTTTTTAGTGGGCCGCTAAAGGATTGACTCTTTTGGAGCTGGGTCTTAGAATACGTCCTATCACTTTTGTTAATAAAATCATTATTTTTATGGTTCAAACTTATATGTGTGGATGGTTGAAATGTATATTATGTTTGGAGTAAGGAGTTATTTGAAGTTCAAAGATGATGGATACATTATATTTGCTTGGACTACAAAGTGTTCGTTGGTTGATGATTGATGTTGATGGTTGTGTCTTTGAAGTATGAAGTGTAGATAAAGTTTTGAATATGAAGTGTATATTATGCTTGTTTGATGGTTGATTGTTTTGTGACGAACAATTTTGAGTTTGGGAATTAAACAAAAAACATTCCTTTTAAAAAAGGAAAAAAAATAATAATAAAAAAAAACATAGCCCTTGTGGGCGCTCCTAGAGCAAAACACCGGCAATTACACATGGATTTGCTGATGTTTCCTATCCAAAATGTTGGCAAAACCTTAAGCCCTTGCTGATTTTTTTGAGTCAATGTCGGGCATATCCCGACATTTTTCTCATGAACATGTCAGAAGCTCCTATTCTTTGCCAAATTTTATGTGACGGAAGTGTCAGGAATGATCAAAGGCATTACCAATTTTTTTCTATAAATGTCAGGGAAATCCCCTACCTTTTTTCACTCGACGTTTTTCTTAGCATTTTTTCTTTCGTTGCCCCAATCTTTATCAATGGTCATAAAATAGGACGAACAATTGCTTACCATAAAGTAATAGAATTATCTCATTTATAAAGTATTCTCTACGGCAAATATTGCAAAAGAGTTTTTGGAAAGAGAGAAATGATGTGTAGAGTATGTGGTTTGTAAAACATGGCACTCTTTTTATAGATAACTTTTTTTTTTTTTTGATAAATAGTGAAACACGAATCCGAGTCTATTTATAATATCGGATACGTTCGGATTTTTGATAGGTATTTTGGGGTGACTTATTTAAAATTTTTATATTTTGTAAAATGATGGGAAAATAGTTAAAATTTATATAAGTGTAAATTTCTACTCTTTGAGTCGTCCGGAAAACCCTCGTAGATTCTTGACCGATAGTTTCTTTATTTTAAAGTTTTTGATCAGTAAGGCTATTCGTTAGTTGAGTGTTTGGTGATCGGCGTCTGATAGGATTTGACTTTTGTAAAGAAAGTTACCCGTTCGGTAGTGAACAAATTATTAAAATTTTGATATTTTTGATCGGTAACCGATAGTTACCAATCCTCAGTGATTTACTATTCCCTCGGTCTAAAGTGAAGTTACAATTTGTTCAATATTGTAGAGTTGAGTTGATCGGTCATTTTTCATAATTTTTATAATTTTATATATATATCTATCGGTACACTCAATTTTTCTATACCATTCGATATGTTATATTTTACTTATATTTGTGATGGTAAATTTTTGTACCGATCGGTGAATGTCAAATTTTAGAAATCTCATCGATAGTCATTTTTAAGATAGTTGTTCAGTACTGTATTAATTTACCGATAGACATTTAATTTTATTTCTCGGTATGACTGTTCACTTGTTTCAGACTGTCGGTAATTGTCTATCGATAATTTTCTTTCTAAATTTTCTACCAACAAAGGGTCTATTGCTATTGTCAATACTTTGTTGAAATCCTATTGGTATCCATATCCAGCATTCTTTTCAATGTCTCGTCCGGTCAACTTTCCGAATTTTATATTCGGCTAAATTTCAATAAGAGAATATTTTGCCATCAATTTATTATTTTATTCTATTTTACTTCATTTTAATTTTAATTTAATTTATTTTAATTTAACTAAATTTTATTTTATTTTATTTTCTTTGTTAGTCTTGATTAGTAATGTCTTTCCGTATTGATTTTGAAATAACCGATCAGTAATAAAATTGTGAAACTTCTCCGTTTGAATATTTAAATTTTTCCTGATAATTATTTGTTTCATCATTATTATTTGCATCGATCGGTAAGAGTAACCAGACAAGCATCGATCGCTAAGAGAGTTATGGGACAAACCTTTCCAAAAGTTTCAAATTTCTTGTCGTAAGTGTTGATTCGAATGTTTGAACCCATGACCAAAACATTTTCCAAAACAGTATTATCCACTAAATCACTCAATGCTCATGGTATGATTATGTAAAAATTTATATTATGTATTCATGCATTGCAACATTCCTAAATCTCTATTACTCTAGTTTATTTTCTATAAAATCTGTATTGTTTCTCTGAACCAACCTATTGATTACTGAGTACAATTGCTCAACTGAATAAAAGTCAAAGTGTTTGAACCCATGGAATTTCCTAATAACCCAACAAGGGAGACATATTGGGTATTTGTGTAATTTTGGAGTAAATAATGGCTATTTAGCAAGTGTGGGAAAGTGGATTAAGAATAAGAGAACAGAAGTGGGGTGAGATTTCAGAAGGTTCACGGGACCCATTATCACTTTTCTCTCTAAATCATTTTCTCTTCTCTTCCTAAACTCCATCGATCCACTAATAAATCCAAGATTTAAGATTCCAAATTTAGTTATATTTTAGTCTTGATTTCGAAAGAAACTAAGCATGTAGAGCTGTCACAAAGAAGAGCCGAATTTCTAGGGCTTGATGTAATCTGAACGGAAAAGGGTTTCTTGGAGATAGAAACTAAGGCATTTTTATTTTCATATCCCCTCTTTTAGTTTATTCATTCAGATGTTCACTTGGGTTTGGAAAATACTTAGTCACCGATAGTGAGAGGAAAACTGGGGTTGAATGATTGGGGTCTCTGGGTTACACTTGGAAAAAAAATATTAATATTTTTATTTCTTGAAAAATGTCTCGTAGGAGCCGAACGGACCGATCGTGGCAAGGCTATTGTTGTTAAAGAATCTGGGAGTGACTACCCTCCCGGACACAGTGAATGGACGGACTGTTGTGCTTGAATGAGAAAAATGATTTTTATAAATTCTTTTATAAATGATTTTTAAATGATTTCTGAAATTTTTTGTGTTTGTGGGATGTCCCAAAAATATGAGTTGAATTCATTTGCATCCACTGCCTTTGCGATTAAATATGTGCCACTGTTGCTGGAAATTGCATTTATGAATATTGTGTTATGGTTTGGTAACCATTTGTTAAATTTGTGACACATTGGAAATATTTAGATGTTTGTGAAATGGAGGTGTTGGTGATGGTAAATGGCTATAGTCATTCCTCCCACGGAGCAACCTGACGGGGTGACGTGGTAGAGGGGTTTGTTTGGCAAAGGAGGTAGACGAGGCCTCCTGCGTCCCCGTCGTATTATCCGGATAGCACCCCGGTGAGGTACGAGTCATTGCTAAGGAAGGGATAATTAGTGTTTTGAAAGGAAATGATTGAAAACCCCTCGGCGAGCTTCCATCTACGTTCGGCCAAACGTTGGGCGAGAGTGTTTTCTTTAGGGAGACCCCATGATTTTGGAAAGTATGAAATTGTGGATGTATTTCTTTTATAATGATCTGAATTGTTTGACGTTACCTATGAGTTGATTTGTTAGAAATTGTGATTTTGACATTCCCACACTCACCACTTATTTATTGTCACAACATACCATTGCATTCTACTCACTGAGTATTTTATACTCATTCCTCTTTTCTTATCTTTTCAGAGGAATTGTAGATATAGCAGCAGCCCCTATTTGGTTAGATAGATCCAGTAGAGGAAAAGCTATCAGGACTTTTGTGGGTATTGACTCTCCCTAGCTGCGAAGCCTTGAGACTTGTTGATGGACCCATCAGAGGGCATGTATTTGACAAATGAAAATTTTTTTTTTGGAAATGATGTTGAAAAACCCAATCGTTGTATATTTTATATATCTATATATATTTTTTTTTCCCTAAATTGAACTTTTGTTAAAAGTGTTAAATGTTTGATGTTTTGGTTTCCTTGGATTGAATGAGAATATTTCTTTAGCTTTGCGGGGTCTTGGGGTATGTGCTGGTGACTGTACGTATTTCTAAATCACGCAGCGGTTATCACATGCTCGGACTGTGGGACGGGGCATGATACTATTACAAGGAGAGATGGAGTGGTCCCACTTGAGTTGAAACTCATCGGCCTTTTTATAGATAACTAGTGTCTATTACAAATGATATAAATTTTTTTCCTCACAGTGATTGATACTATTTGGTTTGAAAGCAACTTTTGCCAATTATTTAATTGGTAACTTTGATACCTTATAAAAAAGGTATCATTTGTTTTGTAATTATTTAATTGTTTTGCCACTGTCCCTTTAAACAACGGGTTCAATTTTTTAACTCGCTTAGCAATGGTAGAATGCTCGAATGGATGAGTCATGACTTCGATGTAGATAGTAGCATCAAATTGGGCTCATGAAATTTAACTGTCCAGTATTAAGAGTCCACAAACCAAGTCATATAGATGCTTTTACACCAACTGAAGTTGATGCCCGCAGCACCCAAAATTTTAATAATCTCAATACAGATGTAAGTCCAAGCGATCATTAAGCAGGCTCTCTCTGATTTGGGTAATGCCTCTAATATGACTTATTTTTACCAATTCTATCAGTTTGGCTTAGTTGCTTCGGGTAATGCACCCAAACCATTTCATACAGCTAGTTATATTTTACCAACTATATCTGCAAGTCATGTTGGTTCTATTTTGTGTCCAAAAAGATTTTATATTCCTAATGTTCTTTTACTTCCCAAACTTTTAGTGAATCTGCTATTAGTTGGGCAACTTCCAATCAAAATCTAACGGTGACTTTTTTCATCCTCTGGTTGTGTGATACATGATTTCTTGATGGGGAAGCAAGTCGATACAGGCCATAAGTCTGCAAGACTTCTCAGTTTGGAGAAGTTATAACTCCCAGTATAGCTAGCATGTTTGGTTAGTGTTGTTGATGGGATTCATGAAATCAAAACAAGACTTGATGAATGTTTTCATCTTCTTGGGATTGAGGTTGTTTTATCTCAGCTTATATATGCTTCTCCACTTCTTTCTCATGCTGGATTAATTGATAATAAGATAGCTAAAGCAACTATCAAGTCAAATGTAAAACTCTCAGCAACTGCAGGCGAAACTCTTACTAATACCACTCTGTATCAGTAATTAGTCTAAAGTGTTATTTATTTATCACCGCTATGCATATTGTTAGTTAATTTTTATCAACTCAGGCTAAATTAATTTCATGGCAGCTTTTCATATTTTAAGGTATGTTAAAGTAACCTTTGTTAGTACCGGCATAGGACCAATAGGTTGTTAACTAGAAAGTTTTTTGACAATCCAAAAGACAAATAATAAAAGATAGAATTTAAATAAATAGAAAAAATAAAATGACAGAATTTAAATAAGAGAAAAGACAAAATTTACGTGGTTCGGTCAAATAAACCTACATCCACGATCGAGGGAGGAGCAGAATTTCATTAAAGAAAAAGATTACAAATACCTTAAAAAAGTATTCCTAGGCCGTAAATGATCACCATACAAAAGAGATAGTAAAAGCAGATCTTAAAAGATCGCAACGTTTTTTACTAACTCACTTGAACTGGGATGCTTTACAATCAAACCCAAAGCACCTATTTATATTTGAGTTTGGGGAAAAGCATCTCTTGTGTAACCGATGTGGAATTGGAAAGAAAATGAGAAAAAACAAAAGTGCCCATTTTCCGATGTGGGACATTGGGATGAGACACTTAATAAATCTCCACCTTAGCGAGTCCCAATATTAACAAATCTCAAATCTCAAATCTTAAATCTACTCCACCTTCTCCACAAAAGCTCCAATGGGCTAATCAACAACAGCGGATATCAAACAAAACAAATCCAAACACTGCTTTGAACTTGTAAACTGAAGGAGGCTTCATAAACAAATCCGCAAAATTATCGTCTGAATTCGAACAAACAAATGCACATACCATACTACCAACTGCACTGAAATATGAAATCTGTGTCAAATCCTCATCTTCAAATGTCTGAGCAGCAAATAGCCGAAAATAGCCAACAAACAGAGTACTCGCGAACTTTACATTTTTCATGCCAAAATTTTCAATTTTGAGTCAAGAATAATACTCCAATTCCACGATCTCCTTTGATTTTCAAACCAAGAATCTTCTTAACTGCTCCCAAATTTTGTATAACAAATTCACTGCTTAACTAAAATTTCAAAGTGAATATCTTTGACAAATTCTTAGTAACAACAAGTATGCTAGCAACATAAGACAACAAATAAATAATGACCCATTACATAACTTTCGAAAGAAAACAAAACTGTCAAACATACTTTTCAAATAATCATCAATGAAGGTCAACGAATACCTGATACCTTCCTTAAAATGAATACGAAATGGTTTCCACAAATCTGAACAAATGTCAAAATCAGGCACTGATGATGATGAGGCTGCAACTAAACCAATAACAGTAGATCACTATAGAGAATACAATTTACCGGACCTATAAGCTTTCATAACAATAAGAGTATCATAAAACACATTCATAACTCTACCTTCAGCTATGTATCTGCACCCAAAACTCTCTAAGGTGTCTAAAGAGATGAGATTTTTCTTCAAATCAAAAACATGTCTATTATTGGTGAGCGTCCTCACAATACAATCATGTATTTTAATTCGGACTATACCCTTACCAACAATATTAGAAACTATATCGTTTCCTATAAAAACAATTCCACTATTAATAGATTTATAAGTGGAAAACAAATCCCTATTGAGACACATGTGATAAGAACAAACCGAATCCAAAATCTATTCATTTTTAGACCATATCTTATCATCAATTATACAAAAAATATCTCCATTTTCCTCATCTACCACAACACTAACCTCGGAAATCTTAGTGTTTTTCTCACTAAATTTTTTCTTTTGCTCATTTTTCAATTTAAAACAATTGGACTTAATGTGCCCTAATTTGTGACAATAATTGCACACCAAATTGTTATATTTAGACCTAATATTCTCAAATTTCTTTTGATCAGTTTTGCTCTTAATAACCAAGCAATCGGTTTGACCACTGTTAATTTCCCCAGTAATATCCCTATCAATCTGCTTCTTGAATTTTAATATGGATTTTATTTCTTGATACGAAATGGTATCTTTACCATAAATCATAGTATTACGAAAATATTTAAACGATTAGGGAAAAGAACACAATAACAAAAGAGTCATATCCTCATCATCAATTTTCGAATCTATTTTCTCCAAATCCATAATAACATAATCAAATTTGTCAAGATGAGAGAGTATAGATGTACC
This sequence comes from Dillenia turbinata, assembly GCA_037126225.1. Taxonomy (NCBI): domain Eukaryota; kingdom Viridiplantae; phylum Streptophyta; class Magnoliopsida; order Dilleniales; family Dilleniaceae; genus Dillenia; species Dillenia turbinata. The sequence goes on from JBAMMX010000024.1 coordinate 7,284,740, forward strand.
TTCTATCATATGCAGCATATATAGACTTTGTTTCAAATAAAGTCTATTCTCGACTGTCTTCTTCATATACAAAGTTTTGAGCTTATCCCATATAACATTAGTCGTGGTCTCCATAGGTACCTCCCGCAAAACCTCATTAAAGAGGTTTAAAATAATCCCAGATCTCACCATTTTATCTATCGCAGCAAATTTTGAATCTGTCATATTAGCTAGTTTAGCTTCTACTCCCTGTAATGCCAAATCAACTCCGTCCTGAACCAAAATTGTCTCTATTTTAAGTTGTCACATACCAAAATTGACATTCCTATTGAATTTCTCCATCATAATTTTTATTATTATCATGTTGTTAACAAATAATTGTCCAAAAACTTTCTCAAATAGTTAAAATAGCTCAAAACTCTGATACCAATTTGTTAGGACCGGCACAGGGCCAATAGGAAGTTAACCAGAAGGCTTTTTGACAACCCAAATGACAAATAACAAAAGACAAAATTTAAATAAATAAGGAAAATAAAATGATAGAATTTAAATAAGAAAAAAGACAAAATTTACGTAGTTCGGTCAAATAAACTTATATCCACAAGCATAGAAGGATCAGAATTTCATTAAAAAAGAAGATTACAAATACGTTAGGAAAGTATTCCTAGGCCATAAATGATTACCATATAAAAGAGATTATAAAAACAGATCTTAAAACATCACAACGTCTTTTTCTAAACTCACTTAAGTTGGGATGCTTTACGATCAAACCCAAAGCACCTATTTATATTTGAGTTTGGGGAAAAGCATCTCCTGTGTAACCGATGTGGGATTGGCAAGAAAAGGAGGAAAAACAAAAGTGCCCCTTTTCCGGTGTGGGACATTGGGACGAGACACCTAACAACCTTGTATCAGGGTCCCTTGCCCTTATCTTTTTCATGATTCGAACTTCATTTGTATACAGAATCTAATAGGGCGGTGATATTGATGATCGGCAGACTACTACAGGGTTTTGTATTTTCTTGCGTGAATCCTTAATATTGTGGAAGAGTAAAAAACAAACGTGGCCGCTTAGGTTTGTGCTAAAGCTGAGTATGGGGGTTCAACAAAATCCAAATAGTTCATAACAATTTTTTCAAGAATGTACTAAGCATATTGACATGGATTGTCACTTCATTCCTTATCATGTGCTCGATCGATTTCTTACAATGTCTTACATCCCATCGCAACTACAAATAGCAGTTCTTTTTACAAAGACTCATCTTCTATCAAGTTTTTAGTGTCCAAACTCAATATCTTTTCTTCGAAATAATCTTGAGTTTAGTGTATATATACAGGCAATGTAATTATTACGTTATAAATTTTAGTAAGTAGCTTAAAGTTAATATATTTTTTAGTTGCCTTTTTTTGTGTCAAATAGATTTTGGGTTTTAACCCTAATAAGAGCGATACACTTTATTCTCTGTTATTTTGTATCACATTCACCTCCTGAAAATGTTACATATTGAAGTTTCTTCAATTGCAAAGACGACGCTTGCATCCCTACAGTCTTCACAGGAATCAAAGCCAACAATGAAGGACATTTCTCGATTGCTCTCATCTGGATTGCCCCCTTTTGCTCAACCATTTTCTATGATTACATTGGGAAAACTCCTAGGAAATGGGGATTGGTAACAGGAGCATTGCTATTTGTAGTATTCTACACGAATATGCATTAAAACCCAGCTCAAATGGCAACACAATTCTCCTTTTTCAGCTCTCTAGCTCTCCCAATCCTCTGTTTTGCCTCTGCTTCTGACTCTCCACTTATTCAAGATTTCAGTGTTGCTGATGTAAGTGGCTGATTTATAGCATATTTCCTGCATTCTGCACATGAACCATTTAGTTAAATCACAATTGCAACTTATTATCATTTCTCATAGTATAGGGAAAAAGAAGTACTTCCAAAAAAGTTGCTACATATTACCAACACAATACTTGGTTAAACATTTTATGCCTATTGTGAAGCGAAATAAAACCAAAATGATTTCTAATTATTGGAATTAATCGAATTACATGCAGCGGAAGCATTCATAAATAATTTTTGTAAAAATAAATAAATAGTTTCGGGTATAATAATAAATACCTCGAATATGCAGTCTCCAAAACTCAATCGAACGTCCCTCGAACGGATCTCGTGGTCGGGATGGTGATCACGATGTTAATCAAACCACCATCGCAATACCACGACACCACAACCCTCAGTCCGGCGATTCGTTGTGACGAGGAAAATTTCCTGCTCGGAATTCTTCTCAACCCTCTATATTCTCTCTCTAGAGAATATTTTTCTCTCTCAATATTGCACTCATCGGCCATGAACAATTCTCTGTTTGTGAAGCAATCAACCATATATAATCCTCTACAGAGGAAGATCACTATCTTACTCAAAACAAAAGTCTCAAAATGTTTTTAGAGAGAGAAAGGGAGTTATTTTCTTAGGGTGGTTAGTGGGTTAGTGGGTGTTCTCCCACTAACCCCATAATTTAAATTTTAAAAGTTTAAAATGCTACATGGGCATCACCCATAACCAACATCTCCCACTTGCATACGAGGGCATTTAATATTCGTCACAAGATCACAACTCATGCTATCACATCACCCTGCTGGACTTTCATACAGAATTGGGCGTCGTGCGACCTGCGAGTACACCTGCAAGCAAAGAACTCTCGATGCACCTGTTAGGATGATCGAGAAGCCATCGTTAGTATCAAAAGAACTCGCTGCACCCCAGATCCAAGACTAATTACATCCATCGAGTTATTTTCGTCAACGAAAGTAATCCTCAATAAATGCTCGACTGTGTATCCACTATTATGCTTACATCCCAACATGGACAGACATAATAGGCTAGCCGGTGAATACAATACAATGATGTAATGTCAATTGGTTTTCCTTTTCCCGAACTCGAATCTATTAGCCTCAATTCAGCTGCTTTCCTAGACCTGTCCCTCAGACCTCAATTTATCTTTCGGGTCATCAGTAAACAGACTAAAGTAGCAACACTGAGTCAAGACTTCTAGAAACAGCCGAAAGTGATAAGGGTATAAGAGATCTCACCCAATGGATCTCGGGTCTCACACAGTCGGAACGGGGATCAAAATCATATCAGTGCCTCAAATAATGCTCCCACTATCCCTGGTCGACATATCACACGCGGTATGAAACACGTGCCACAGTGTTATTCTCCTATCTTTCAAATGGCATATGTCAGATTTCTCTAATAATGTACAGGTATGGGACTCAGTCTACACATAAGACTTTGCCCAGAGATCTCAGAGACAATATCACTAGTCGTAGGTGATATCTGAGATCTCAAACCTGGCTACTTACAGACAACATGGATGTGGGTACGTCCATGCCGGTCATATCGCATATGACCTCATCCTGAACACATATCAGGGCGACTTATGTTCTAGTAGGGCCACTCTCAAAGCCTCTTATAACTAGAAACCGTCTCATCTCCGCTCACTCAGAGCTGAAGGTGGTCACTCGTGTGAGAGAGTCGACCACGCCTACCTGACATATCATTTATCACAACATATCACAAAATATATAACAATTAAAATAGTGCAATAAATAAGTGACCCAATCATGCACACATGTCATATATATAACACAATAAGTATCAGTATAAAATGAGAAATGACAATATACATGCAAACCCAATGATTCCAATATCTCATATAGGAATCTATCACGATGGATTTATTGAAGGGATCAGCCAACATGCTGTATAGTATTGTACTTAATTTGTCACTTCACCCTTCTCGGTGATGTATCTCATAATGTAGTATTAGGTATCAATGTATTTGAACTTACTGATACTTAGGGTCTCAAGTGTGGTCAAAGGCGGTCTGATTTTCTTAATAAATCATCACTGACCTCCCACTATCTGACATAACCCCTAAGTGATCCGAAAATCTCCGGAGCCAAACACTCTCCTGAACTGCCGCTGAGCATCTCATAAGCTCGGTCGTTATCGTAGATAGAGATATACAGGTTTACTTCTTGCTACTCCAAGACAGTAAAACCTAATATCGATTTGCATACGTTCAGATCACCAACCCAGTTGGTATCTGAATACCTAATAAGATGCAAATCACCTCCTCCATAACACTAGAGGAGGTCCGCAGTTCTCTCGAGATATTTCGAAATCCTTTCACTGCTCTCCAGTGATCCCCTCTAGGATTCGATCGATACCTAATTACCATAGTGACTGCAAATTAAACGTCTGATCGTGTACGCAACACTGCATACATCAGATCACTCAGTGCACTGGAACAAGGGATTCTACTCATTTCCCTTGTCCTTTTCTGAGTCATAAGGCATATATAAAGAATTAGGTTTTAACCTTTTAGCAATAAGAGTATCTTTAAGGTCGTAGTCGATCTCCTCGAAGCGCTCGAGAACTCCCTTGATGTTGGACTCCTGTGAAAAAGTCAACACCTGTCTCAAGCGATCCCTCTGGATTTTAATTTCGAGGAAGAACTGAGTCTCATCCATGTTCTTCACATCAAGACTCGACAATATCCACGTCATCGTGGTCATTAGATACTCTCTGTTATTCCCAGTCAATAGAATGTCATTCACATGAGGACATGATCACAAAAGAATCAAAAGAACGTAAAAGGTATACGCGATGATCCTCCTCGATTATCACGAAACAGTAAGATATCACCTTCTCGTGAAATCTCAAACATCACTGCCTGGATTGATGATTAAGGTCGTATTTCAACTTCTGAAGTCGACAACAAACCTTATCATCTAGATCTACAAGAATAAAGCCAAATGGCCGTTCTTTGTAGATCTTCTCATCCAAAAGTCCCACTCAGGAAAATAGTCTCAACATTTATCTGGTCTCACTCCAGATCCATATTATGTCCATGACAATCGCTAAAAGTAAATGGATTGAGGTAATCTCGCCCTCAGTCTGAGTAACCCTTGATTATCAGATGGGCCTTATACCTCTACATCGATCCGTCAACCTTTTTCTTGATGTTGAGAACTCACATGTTCCCAACAAACCTATTACCCTCAGGTAAATCAACTAGATCCCAGATCCCGTTGATTCTCATCAACTCCTCTCACCCATGGCCTATAATCAATGGTCCTTTACAGAACCCTCAAGAAACTCTAGGACCGTTAAAGGTTTCTCGTAATCCTCAAGAGTCACTGAGAGCCTCTCCCTCAATCGAGAAGCGACAATTAGGTACGCGTTCTCGACTACTCTTAAGAGGAGGGGAAACCTTTTTACCTCTAGATGAATTGCTCCCACTAGGACAGAGATCCGTAATGGATTCTTGGATCCTGCCATTGGGATTAGCCAACCACTAGACTCATCCATCTCATATAAGGTAAAGTCTCAATTGATTTCACCTCTCATAGGGAAATCACTTTCAAGAATTTCGGCATCATGAGACTCAATCTCAGTGAGAGTGCCATCTGTATGCTCATTAGAAATACATCTCTTTTCTCGCAAGCCTAACTCGCTGTGTAAATGCGAGAAATAGTGAGCATACGTTGCATAACCCCATAATCTCAAATGGTTAAGGTCAGGCTGCCTCCCTGTCCAAAACTCATATGGAGTACTGACTGCGGACTTCAATAAAATACGATTGAGAACATAGGCTGTAGCCAATAACGCATCTCCCCAATGGAAAACGAGTAAATTGGTTTGCGCCATCATCGGCCTCACCGTCTCAAACAAAGTCTTATTCCTCTCTCGCGGCTACTCTACTCTACTGAGTAGCGAGGAATAGTCAGTTTCTCGTAATGCTCTTCTTGAAATAGAGCTCTTTAAACAAATACTCGCGCTCTCAATCGGTTCTGAGTATCTCAACTCTCAGGTCTAACTGATTCTCAACCTCGCTAATAACCTTCTGAAACATCTCAATGCCTCAGACTTGTGTGAGATCAGATAGAAATAATCAAAGCATGTTTATTTGTCTATGAACGTAATCGAGTATCCAACACCATTTCAGATTCTTACGTTCATAAGGCCATAGATGTTGGAGTGAACCGACTGCAATGGAGTCCCAGCCCTCATTGCATTGTCGAATGGTTTTCTTGTAAATTTGCCGTCTAGGCAAGACTGGTTAGCGGGTTCTACAAAACCACTCACTGCTAACCGATTCATCCTCTCTCACACTAAGAGGACAACAAGAAATACCATTGAAAAGAAATCATTTCCAGTGCATTTAGTCCCTCACGGACCAAAGTAGAACCAACCAAAGAATTGTCGTAACAAATAGAAATTTTAAATTTCTAAATTATCAGAGCATATCCTAAACTGAAATCAAGTTTCGTCGAACTTTTGGAGCGTAAAGAGCATATAGAGTCTAGCAACTTTGAAACTCCAACTTGCAAGTGCTACTCCCTCTGATGTCAACAAAACACTCCGTTTCAGTACGTAAATCCTCCTACTTGAGGACTCACTAGGCGGAACTATATAAGCGCGCTCCTATCTCGAGCTGCGTTGTATTATCGGTTTTCTCGGATGGTTTTCTTCTTACCTGAGGCTCGAGTCACACAGGAGTCCTTGCTCGACTCCATTGCATAAGCATGACCCGAATATGGCTTACTCGCCTCTAGATGCTCCTACTCGAGCTCACTGTACCTGTTCACATTAGTGAAAGTGCGAATACTTTCGTCGTATGTGAAATAGACTTTCATGATTTCTCATGAATCAGGTAAAGAGCTGGATCGCATCCAGCACTAGAAAACATATCCGAAATGGGCTCAGTCACATTCCCTAACTCGGCGATCATACTCGACATTTTTATCAAATGTTGCATCATCATATGATCAACCCTTTTCTTATAAGTTATTATACTTATAAGATAGCATCCTCATCTCAGGATCTGTAAGAGCACTACAATACTCTTTATAGGGTGAGCCAAACCGATAAAACTGTAGAATATTACTCATAGACTGGGATCACATCACCGTGCATACTACTCAGGAGGATTGCCCTAACTCGGCTATCATTCCTCTTTCATGCACGTAATATCTCCTAATTCTGTCTATCTGAGGTGTGGTACTCTCCCCCAAGTCCACCATTTCTTACCTCAGAATTTTAATTAGATTTTGCTCCCCGAGGATAAATTGAATCTACTGGTAAAAAATCACGTATTTATCACCGTTCAATTTTACCCACTTACAAAGATCTAATACGACAATTTTAGAAACAGTCAATGAGATAGTCGTGACTTGTGATGCTTATTCTCACATTTTGTGCACCCTACGAATCAACAAGACCCAAATAATTCGAATACTTACCCCAAAACGAACGTACGAATCAACAGACACCATACACCACAATCCGGGATAGCATCTCACCAGTTGGACTAGGATTCGGTACACAAAAACCCACAAAAGTCACTTTTATGGATGTGGGACCCACAAAAAATTTGAAAAATTTCAATTCCGAACGACCTGACGCGCCTCCGGCGGTCCCACGCGCCGCCACGGACCGGCGGCGCGTCCCCACGCTCCTCCACGCGCAGGGAATAGCTTCTGGCGCGTGCCAGATGCACTACGCATCTAGCACGATCTCACACGCGCGCTCTGCGCGTCGGCTCACGTGCCTGACGCGCAGGTGCGCGGGTCCGCTCCTGCACGCGTGCGACCCGTGTGCGTGAGTCGGTTCCGAACCCGGACGTGGGTCGGAACCCGAACCCGGTCCGGATCGTGGGTTGCGGGTCTAGGACACGTGTCCGGGTCGTAACTGACCCGGACGACCTGTCCGTTTCACGCTCCATTTCACACGTGAATGACACGCGCCCTTCCTTGCTTGCTTCACGCTCCTGCCTCGCGCGTGTAACGCACGCGCCCGTGGGTTGGACCTCTTCGTCTTCACCCGATGGTTTCTATAACCGGGTCTTTCGACCCGGTTGTCGGAAAACCCCATTTCCGGCACCATTTTGATCGGATTTTTTATGGAATCTCTAATTCCATTTATTTCAAGCATCTTTGACTCAATTTTTGGAATAATTGCGCCCTAAACTCGGCGTATTTTGGATCCAAAATTCTGACCCTCCGCGGTGAATTTTGAAACCCAATTTTCCGGCCACAATCATATGTAATATATATACCAAATTGAAGAGCATGAAACAAGGATTACAGATCTATAAATTTTATGCATTGATTTGCCATAAAACTCGACAGATCTAAGATTGAATGGGTCGGTCACTATTCAAGGCCGAAACTTTCAACCGGAATTTTCTTCGCCTAAAAGTGTTCAGAAAATTACGAAAAAATTATTTTCGTGTTCTAGGAATCATGGGTAACACAGTGGTGTTCTCGGATTCATGAAACTCATCCGTGATCCGAACCCCAAATTTTAAACCCTAAATTTTTTATACCCAAAAATTAACCCGAAAATTATTTTTAATCCAACGTATCGCTCTGATACTAATGTTGGAATTAATCGAGTTACATGCAGCGGAAGCATTCATAAATAATTTTCGTAAAAATAAATAAATAGTTTCGGGTATAATAATAAATATCTCGAATATGCAGTCTCCAAAAATCAATCGAACGTCCCTCGAACGGATCTCGTGGTTGGGATGGTGATTACTATGTTAATCGAACCACCACCGCAATACCACGACGCTGCAACCCTCAGTCCGGGGATTCGTTGTGACGAGAAAAATTCTCTACTCGGAATTCTTCTCAACCTTCTATATTCTCTCTCTAGAGAATATTTTTCTCTCTCAATATTGCACTCATCGGCCATGAACAATTCTCTGTTTGTGAAGCAATCAACCATATATAATCCTCTACAGAGGAAGATCACTATCTCACTCAAAACAAAAGTCTCAAAATATTTTTAGAGAGAAAATTGGAGTTATTTTCTTAGGGTGGTTAGTGGGTTAGTGGGTGTTCTCCCATTAACCCTATAATTCAAATTTTAAAAGTTTAAAATGTCACGTGGACATCACCCATAACCAACACTAATATACGCTAATATACGATATTTTCCTTGACAAACTTCTGAAATTTCGCAATATGTGGTATCTCATTAGGTTGCGGTGACAGTGAATGGCTTAGTCTGCAGGAATCCAACACAACTCATAGCTAATGATTACTCGTTCAGGGCAACACATCAAATGTAACAACACATCAAACACCATAGGGTCTAAGGTCACACCAGTGTTTCTTGCTCAACTCCCTCTATTAAACAATCTTGGCATTTCAATGGCTAGTCTTGACTATGCTATATCAGGCATCAATCTATGCCACACTCGCCAACATGCTATGGAGATCTTCATGGTCCTTGGAGGCTCAATTAAGGTTGGATTCAGTTGCTCAAACCCAGAAAATGACCTCATCACAAAGGCTCTTAACAAGGGTAATGTGTTTGTCTTCCCAGTTGGACTAAGCTCACTTCGAATGGAATGTTGGGACTCAAAATGCTGTGACTTGGCTGCATTGAGTGGCCAAAATTCTAAATTTTTGTTTAAGAATGGCAATTCCACCAATTAATATTACAAGATGGATTTAAAAGTAAATGCAGTTAATACTACGGTTTTACTGGCAAACCGGCTCATAGTACCCCTATTAGCTTGTCAATAATAATGAAATTGATTAACTAATTCTGCCAAAGTCAAACATGTTCTGCCCCATCTTCTAAGCTGTTGTCCTGTCTTTGTTTAAACAATTTTAGAATGAAAAATTCACATTCCTGGCAAATGAAGATTGAATGATAAGTGGATCAAAAAATTTCAACCAAAGAGGTTCTAAAAACAGACTTTAATCAAAACCACACAACCCTTTTTAAGCAAAGAGACTTTAAGCAACTAAATAGACATTAAGAAAAGCTATTGCATTTTTCCCCTTCAGGTAGGTGTGTCAAATATTGAAAATTCTTTTACAAGAAAGCTCATATCACAAATATCAATATCATGATCGTATCATATAACCAGAAGAGTATAAAAAATATAAAGAAATAACTCAAAATATTTTTGAAATGAAAATAAAATTCAAAGGTTAGAATTACCATAATTCATCTTTGACATTGTCAAAGTAATTAGTAAACCATCTAGAATTAGGGAAGACTATTATCACATCCAGATAATTAGTTGAAGAAATGACCTCAAAGCGTCACCTGAGGAGTGTAGCTTTCCGTCAATTACGTCAAGGAAGAAGGACTACAATTTTCAATTCTCATGTAAGATGGTTTCCAACTTGATTTTGATGTCCCAAAACTAAAGACTTGCCATGTGGTGAGACTTGAGACTCCGGAAAAATTATATTGTAGCAGTCAGGGTAAAAATCACATTGGGACTTTGATTGTGATGTCCCAAGACTTAAGACTTTCCATGTGGTGAGACTTCAAACTTTGAAAAATCAAACTGTAGTTGTCGGGGTGGGGTTGAGTGAAAAGCAGCTTAATGGCTCCCTTCCACAATCAGTGAATAATCTTTCGCGGCTCAGGACCTTGGGGTTGACTGAAAACCAGCTCAGTGGTCATTTACCAGAAAATATCTGCTTTAGTCATGTGCTTCGGGATTCCACCATTAACGATGACCAGATCCAATGTGTTATTCCAAAAAGTTTAAGAAACTGCACTAGCTTAATCAGAGTGAGGCTTGAAAGAAATCAGCCCATAGGTAACATTTTTCGAAAACGGAGTAGCCTTATTCAATTCAACTTCTAACACCTAAAATTTGTAGCAGAGTGTTTACAAACACCATTAATTTGCCACAACTCAATGATTATAGATATTTAACATTTGACATTTGTCACTTCTGCAATATCACAGGGTCTTCAGTCTCGTCTGTATAATTTGATAGGGTAATGCATTAATTCTGAACCTCAAGAATATATGTGACTCGACTTGTATAAATTCTTTGCCAACTGTTTTGATTGTGTCTTTCAGCCATTTTATTTCCTTGTATATGTTGACGTACATGACAAATAAATCAAGCAATGGTATGTGCCATCTACGAGGTCATCCTGATTCGTTATACAAACAAAGGGTTATAGCAAATTTATGGTAAGTTTTGATAGTGAAGGAGGTTTTTAATCATTGTGATCTTAAGGAGATTTGAGATCTTGCTAAGGAAAAAAAAAGCTTGCTTCACTGTGGAGAGTTACGCTTATATTAAAGAGTTAAATTCAAACGCAGTAATATATCTAAATATCCTAAGCAAAAGTAAAAGTAATTATTTTCAAAATAAAAAGATAATTCGTTATTTTCTACGCAACGAATTTGCTATAACTGTTATAACTATTAATTAATAATATTTAATCTTTAACATTTGTAATTTATTTTTTTTAGTGTCGGACCAACCGGCGTCGGATTTTGTGCAATTAACGTTTATTATTTTTATAACATCACATGATAGTTATTATTTTGATAGTATTTCGTGGTGAGCATGGTAGGGTAGTGTAGGGTGAAGGTCAAAATCTGTACCCTACCCTATCCTCCATCGGTTTCAAAGTTTTTAATCTTGCTCTATCGTATGAGAAACTCTACCCTACCCTTATGGTACCGGGTAGTTATTATTTTCCAAAATTGCATATTTCTTTTTTTAAACAAAAAATGACTATTCATTTTTCTATCAAATTTTAATTTTTTAGAGAAATTTACACAGGTGGGTTTTTACCCTACCCTATTTCTACAGCATATATCCTCTACCCCAATATATTAGAATCTATACCCTACCATATCAGTTAGTGTTGGGTACATATCTGTGTGCTCACAGCTAATAGTATTTCTGGTATTTGTGTAATCTCCTTGTACTTCCATCACCTCCTTAGTGCAATTATTCAGCTTTCGTGCCATGGTTTTTTTCCTCTTTTCCATGTAAAACAGTCTCCATTGTGCGTTTGTTGTTTGTTTCTTTAACTGCTCATTACCTTGCTTCAGTTTCTTGTTTGTTGTTCTTCGATTGCAAATCACAACAGCCTGAGGTTTTTACTTTTTATTTTCTAGTTGCTTCTCTCTGTTGATTGGCTTTTTGGTTTACTGTGTTTTCTTTGCACCATTTTGCTGCATTGAGGTCTAGTCCTTTTTTTTTGTGTGTATGTGTTGGGCCTTGGCCGCTTCCTGATAAAAAAGAATGTTGTGTTAATCAAAATCTTGACCACATTTATTACCATTTTGTGGCTTTAGTGAGATATTGTTCTCGTTCTTTTTCTTTTTATTATCACTATATTTTCGTGCACTTACCGACTTCAAAAAGGTACTTACAAGAAATTCTTGAAAGCAAGATTATGATCAAGATTTTATGTCCCAAGGCATTCTTAAAATTTTGAACTTTAATTTACTTCAAATTGTTTCATTAAGTCATAGTGATGGATCTGGATTATGACTCCATAGATATCGGCTCTTTTTTTACTCGAATAGTAGTTTCCGATGGTGAATATATTTGCAAAAACTGTCGGAGGGTGTTCCGACGGGGAGACTCCGATACTCAAGTCAGTAAAGAGCGGTTTTCGTTTGAAAGAAACAGATTGAGAGTTGAGAGAAAATAGTTTCCTGTGATCAATATGCCCATGTATTAGGCTTCGAGAGCGTATCTGATATTGAGGGTTTTGAGATCTTTTATACTTGTGAGAGTTGTGCACCGTTGAGAGACTTCCACCCTACTTTCCTTATTGAACTGATCTGGAAATCTCGGAAGTAAATATTACGAATTGATCACGATTCTTTTATATCGGGAAGCCTTCTTCTTCAGGAGGGATGCTTTCCTTATCTGAAAGATCTCGGAATTGCTGTTTATGAAGTAAGAAATTGAAATAAAGGAAGTTCTGACCTTCCTTTTTTAATAGATAGGGGTGCTGCCCCTTATTCGGTTGCTCGACCGATAGAGGGTCTTTCGAGACTTGTCCGATTAGAGGGCTGACATTTGCTTAATTAGAAGAGGAAACTGTCTTCGATCGGTTAATGAGACAACTGAGCCTCTATCATTCGATAGATCTGGGCGACTAAGGCCCTTCAGTAGACCGATCGGGGCGATTACGGCCCTTCGGTAGATTGTTATTGCGGTCGTTGGATATTGATCGGTAGACCCCTTTTTCGTGGGTCCTTTGAAAATTGACTCTTTTGGACTGGATCTTGAAATACGTCTTATCATTTGTCCCTGACTCATGGTTCTCTTGGAAAGAGGCACCATAAGTCATGATTTTAAATCGAAGGTTCGAGGGTCCTTTAATACGACCGCTCTCGCATCGGTCTCAGTAAACCATTTATCATACATCCCATAAGGACTTTTCTCATCACACCTTTCTCCATCTCTTCCATCTTTTTCTCTCACTCTCCCTGCCAAAGAGTCTTTATCGGTGACAAAGATGTCTGCTCCTCAGGCTTTTTCGAACATTGGTGATATTACGAGCGCCATGTCAACACAAGAGCTCCAAGAAGTACAAACTGAGATGCTATTTGGGGACGATTATTCTCTGTTGTCTGCGACAGAGGTTGATAGGGCTAACAGGGCATTAGAGAACTGTGTGCTGATGTATCTCTAATCGGTTAAGTACGGTTTGAAGGTTCCATATACAGGTCCTTTTTCTGAGGTTCTGCGTTAGTGGAATATATTTCTGACTCTCCTGATTCTCAGTGCCTGGCGGTTGGTGGTCGCGGTAGCTTCCTTATTAGGGTTTTGTCATCTTTTTTTGATTTTGATGTTTTGTCAATTTTTATTCTGATGAGGTGTGGGAGTAACGGGCCGACCAAGGGGTGGTACAAACTACAGACCCGACCCGAGTCCTGTTGGAGGTTTTTCTACAATGAGTCCATCGATAAGAACTGGATGCAAAAGTTATTTTTTGTCGAGTTCTTGGACAGGGATCGCATGCCCTGGCTTCCCAAGACTGATGGGGTGCCCAATGTAGGGGCTGAAACCTCCGACCGCTTCAAAGCATGGTCGTTTTATTCGGTCGGTTAGCGGCTATTGCAAGTTCACCAGTCTGAGCATATGGGTCGAGTTCTTGCTGGACGACCAGATGTTATCCCTGGCTGGTTTATTGCTCGGGGAAAAGAGAAAAGTTGATCGGCCCCTTCTGTTGGGGAGAGCGAAGATCGAGTTAGTCGATTCTTTGAGTCATCTTGACGACGTCTTGTTGGAAAGTGTTACTATTGACAAGTTGACTCGTCATAGTGCTAAAAGACCTCTTCAGGAGGATCCCGAGGTGTCTGAGGTCCTACCTAAATCTTCTTCAGGGGCGACTGGGATCCTTCGCGGGTTGCCATATTCTTCGGCGAAACGGAGGGGGACTTTCTTGCTTCCGTCTACACTGGGGGCTTTGTCTAAGTACCCGGAGTTGACTGCCGCTACGCCGATAGAGGGAGGCAGAGATCTTCCTTCACTTGATGCTGGAGAGAGAGCAGATGCTTCTCAGGCTGCGAGGGACAGAATGGCGGAACCTTCTTTCGCTGCGGTCTGGCCTTTGCGCAAGGGGAAACGTAAGGTTCCTGAGAGAGCGTCATTTTCATCCTCTATCCCTGTTCCGTCCATCGATGGAAAGAAAGACTCAAAAGAACACGAAACTGTCGCTGTTTGTATTGGAGACATGCAGTATAGCTATATAGATCTGGCAGAAGCGGAGCGTATTCATGGGCAATTTGATTTCCATCGCTGTGAGATTGACCTTCATAGAATGTCTTACGAATAGGTCGGCGGAGCCCTTGAGTCCTTAGGCTTGATGGAAACATTCTCATCGCGTCTCTCAAATTCTTCTCCCTCTTTTATCGTTTGTTAATTTGGTTTTCCTTGCAGATTATGGCCCTTGTTCGATTTCAAGGGTAGTAGGGGAGACAGGTAATAAGTCACTTAGAGGGACGGCTCTCTGAGTTGACTCATCCGCGGGAATCAATCTCCCTTCGGGGAGGAGAATTTTTTGCCATTGAAAATATACTCAGTGCCCTACTCAGTCAGACGAAAGAGGAGTTGAGATCCATTCGATCGGAATTAGTCCAGTGCCGAGGGCAGTGCGAGAGGCTGAAGCCGGAAGCTCTGGTGCACAAGAAGTTGGCTCAGCTTCGTGAGGAGTCCCTTCGAGCGGCGGAATGTAAGATAGCAGAGCTTAATGAGTCCCACATAAGGGAAGCTATCATTCAGAAGGATTCCCACCGTAGATTAGCCAAGAGATTAAAGTACACCGAAAAAATAATCCATAGTATGGGTCTAAGTGAGGCTCTGTCTTTAGTCGAAGAAGAGATCGATACTCCAAATCCGACTGTATAACTTATGTTTGGGATTTTGTACTAAGTGGCATTTGTTTGTTTAATGAGAAATTCTTGTATTTTTTTTAATAGGAGTCATCTTCTTTGCTTCTCACAACATTGTCTCAGTAGAATTAAGGGGACTCAGATCTTTTGCCTGACTCAGAACTCTCACATAGGATGATCATGCTTGCTGGTGCGAAAGGCAGCATCATTCGTCAGTGAGGTACATGATCAACAGGGGCAAAACGGCTGAGACCTTTTGTATGATAAGGAATCTTCAATAGTTAGGCCGCGTCCAACCATCTACCGAACGATAGAACCTGCGCGACTGAGACCCTCCGAGCGATAGGAATTTTTAAAATAGTTGGGCCGCGTCCACCCATCCGGGGAGTTAGATCTCCTATTGACGACGCGTACGAGTGGTAGATCCAGGGCAACTGAGGCCCTCCGAGCGATAGGAATTTTTAAAATAATTAGGCCGCGTCCACCCGCCCGGGGAGTTACATCCCCTATTGACGACGCGTACGAGCGGTAGATTTTAGGCGACTGAAACCCTCCGAGCGATAGGAATTTTTAAAATAGTTGGGCCGCGTTTACATGTCCGGAGAGTTACATCCCCTATTAATGATGTGTAAAAGCGGTGGATCCTAGGCGACTAAGACCCTTCGAGCGACAGGAATTTTTAAAATAGTTGGGCCGCGTCTGCCCATCTGAGCAGTTACATCCCTTATTGAAGACGCGTACAAGCGGTAGATCCTGAGCGACTGAGACCCTCCGAGTGATAGGAATTTCTAAAATAGTTGGGTCGCATCCACCCGCCTAGGGAGTTACATCTCCTATTGACGACGCGTACAAGCGGTCGATCCTGAGCGACTGAGACCCTCCGAGCGATAGAAATTTTTAAAATAGTTGGGCCGCGTCCACCCATCCGGAGGGTTACATCCCCTATTGACGACGCATACGAGCGGTGGATCCTGGGCGATTGAGGCCCTCTGAGCAATAGGAATTTCTAAAATAGTTGGGCCGCGTCCACCCGTCTGAAGAGTTACATCCCCTATTGACGACGCGTACGAGCGGTAGATTCTGGGCGACTGAACCCCTCTGAGCGATAGGAATTTTTAAAATAGTTGGCCCACGTCCATCCGTCCGGGGAGTTACATCCCCTATTGACGACGCGTACGAGCGGTGGATCCTGGGCGACTGAGACCCTCCGAGCAATAGGAATTTTTAAAATAGTTGGGCCGCGTTCACCCATCCGGAGAGTTACGTCCCCTATTGACGACGCGTACGAGCGGTGGATCCTGGGCGACTAAGACTCTCCGAGCGATAGGAATTTTTCAAATAGTTGGGCCGCGTCCACCCGTCTGGGGAGTTACATCCCCTATTGACGACGCGTACGAGCGGCGGATCCTGGGCGTGTGAGGCCCTCTAAGCGATAGGAATTTTTAAAATAGTTTGGTCATGTTCACTCGTTCGGAGAGTTACATACCCTATTGACGACGCATACGAAAGGTGGATCCTAGGCAATTGAAACCCTCCAAGCGATGGGAATTTTTAAAATAGTTGGGCCGCGTCCAACCGTCCGGGGAGTTACATCCCTTATTGACGACGCGTACGAACGGTAGATCCTAGGCGACTGTGGCCCTTCGAGCGATAGGAATTTTTAAAATAGTTGGGCCGCGTCCACCCGTCTGAGGAGTTAGATCCTCTATTGACGACGCGTACGAGCGATGGATCCTGAGTGATTGAGGCCCTCCAAGCGATAGAAATTTTTAAAATAGTTGGGTCGCGTCCACCCGTTCGGCGAGTTACATCGCCTATTAACGATGCGTACGAGCGGTAGTGTAACACCAACACTACGGTGTCCACATTATTGCACTTCTGTTCATGATATATAAATAATATTCCTCTATTCCTATATAGAAAATTGACTCAAAAATTTTTCCGATAAAATTATTCTGAAAATTTCGACTAAATTGTTGAAAATTAAAAATTTTCAAAATGATCACTGAGAATCCAATAATAATCAAGATGACTTTAGAAGTGTATAAGAACCTCAAATCTAAGTAAATCTTAATTTGTAGAGCCAAATCGCAAATTTCTGAAAAAAGTTATCCAGAAACCCTAATTTGAGTCGAAAGCTATTCGGAAAGACTAAACGACCACATTTTGATATGGGATAAATTAAATTAGGCCAAAACAAGATTTTGAGTCTAACTTGAAATTTCTAAAACTTTGTCCTTAAAATCGGTAAAATCGAAAATTTTATTGATAAGTCGAAAATTTTCTTGGAAAGCGCCGGCAAAGTCTAAAGAAATAAAAAATAGTTAAAAAAATAACTACACGCTTAAATAAAGATATTTAAATGAAATTTCATATATTTAAGAAATTTTAAACAAAATTTCATAAGGACCAAAAATGTAAATTTTTAAAAGTTAGGGGTTTAAATGCAATTAAGGAAGGTTGAGGGACTAAATTGCAAACAACTCAAGGATGGACAATTAGAGCCAAATGATTGGTCAAGAGGGAAGCAAGGTTGGTTAGTGGCCACATAGGATTTTCCACATTCAAGAAAACTCATTGGATAGAAATTTATGCATGAAAGTTTATTGGATGGAAATTTTTGCATAAAAATTAACTAGAATAGCTTGTTCTAGCTTGTGACACCTCCTCCCCTTGACATGGACATCCAAAGACACTTGGTGGAGTGCATAGAGGTTGTTTGAATCAACAATTGTATGGTTTAAGTGTTAAGACAAGTGGAAGGTTGAGATAATGCATAGCATGATCCAATGGTTAAAGAAATTTGGCTAGATTTATAAAAAAACTTGATTAAGAAGAGTTTGTCTCATTTTCTTCATTCAACTCACCCCTTGCACGAAATTTATAGACTTCACTTCCATTTTTGAGTTCAACTATTGAGCCAAAGAGGTAAGAAAATTTTTAGGAATTCTTGAATTTCAATTGAAAGTATAGAGGTATTGTATATGAAATTTATGTTCATTGTGATTTGATTTTGTTAAGGTGATAAAAAAATTCAAGGTTTCAAAAAAATCAAGATCAAGATGATGGATATTAATTAACAAAAGATCATACAAAGGAAGGTAAAATACTCAAACTTGAAATCTTTACAAGTAGTGAAATTAAATATAAGTACTAGCATGCTAGGTATGAATATTTCAATTTGAGCAAACTGTAGTAATTTTATGATATCTTATTTTGTGATGATTGAAATTTAGATTAGTTTGTTTTTTATAAAACTAGACTCTCTAAGATTTAAAATGAGCTATAGTGCAAAATTTTTCATTAAGAAATCAAATTTTGGTGATTTTTGGAAGTTTAGCATGTTTCACAAATTCGGTTTATGTCCTGTGTATGACTAGTACTTTGTATAAATTTTTGAGATATTGCATGAAAGGAATTTGGAGACGCTTTAAACATAAAAGGTTTAGATATCTGTCTATAAAAGGTTTAGATATCTGTCTTAGCTCTAAAATGAGGTAAGATTCACTTGAATCGGAGTTGTATTCAGAAAGTTATGACATTTTTACTAAAACTGTGCAGAAGTTGTTCTGAAACTGAAACTGAGATGAACATTAAATTTTATAAATTATATATTTAAAATATGAGGATGGTCAAAACTATAAAGTTTTAGATCTATGTCGTATCTTCAATTTTAGATAATAGTCTCTTAAATCAGAGAAGTATACTTGGAGATATGAAATTTCTCCCAAAACTATGCAGAATTGGTTTTAGGAACTTAGACTGAAAAGTGATATATTTTTATAAATTCGTGTGTTCAGAATTTGAAGATGGTCTGAATATAAAAGTTGAAGATATATGTCTTAGATTTAAGATAAAATTTAAATCAATTGAATCCAATCAAGACTTTAGAAAATATCATGATTTCACTAAACCTGCGTGTTATAGATTTGTAGAAATTTTATCTAAGTATGAAATTTGAAATTTAATCTTATAAAAGAGAACATTTTTATATACATGTTGTAATCCAACTATATAATATTAAATTAATAAATGATATTGTTTAACTTACGATTAGGGTTCGAGGGGTGACTCGTTCGAGAAACAAGGACATTTAGGGAGAGTTGCGTACCCTCCTCAGTCGAGGAGAGTGGAACGAACTATTTTTGACTTTAAATGAAAAATAGTTTT
Organism: Dillenia turbinata; assembly: GCA_037126225.1. Lineage (NCBI taxonomy): Eukaryota > Viridiplantae > Streptophyta > Magnoliopsida > Dilleniales > Dilleniaceae > Dillenia > Dillenia turbinata. The sequence goes on from JBAMMX010000024.1 coordinate 7,304,106, forward strand.
GATCATGATTTATAAATGAATTTTGAAATGTGATTTAAAAATTATTTAGTAGTTGTGGCATGTCCTAAAATATTGTTCTGCGAAATTGCATTCTGATATTATGATTATTTGATAGTGCCGTGTTTTTATTACGAGTAAAGATTTATAAATGATGATATATGACACATGCGTATGATTATGGGATAGTGCATAGTGGCTATAGTGCACTCCCTACCACGGGATTGACCCGATGTTTTTGTTGAGAGAACAGGAACTATTCTATTGTGTTCCCACAGACGGTGTCAATCTGATGGAGGTGGGTTATAGCTCCATAGATGCCGACTCCTTCTTCACTCGAACAGCAGTCTCCGAGGGTGAATATACCTGCAAAAACCACCGGAGGGTGCTCCGGCGTGAAGACTCCGACGCTCAAGTCAGTAAAGAGTGGTTTTCGTTTGAAAGAAATAGACTGAGAGTTGAGGGAAAGTGGTTCCCTATGATCAATGTGCCCCCTGTGTTTCTATCACGTCCCGATCCTCGATCCAAGGCTGTGAACAGCCGCCCGTTGCCCCGTACGCTGCCTATCACAGGACACACATACAGAGACAACGAAGGCTAAAACCAACACCCGTTCAAAACCGTTTAAAATCCGTTTTTCCTCAAAATATCATTTTTCAAGTAAAAGTATATAAAAATATAACTTAATTGCCTCAATGCATAAGTATACGACACTATCAAGAATTTCAATTACATTACATAATACAATTACAGTCATCCCATAAATGTACAATGACCCTTCTATGGACCTCAAATATACATTATCACCGTAGAAGAATAGTTGGTTCCATACCCACAAGCCCAAAGTCTCCGAATGTTTGTCACATATAGTATAAGCTGAAAATATTAATATGAGGGGTGAGTATAATCTACATACTCAGTGAGTGAGGTGCAATAACTATATAATGACAATAAATGAATTTGTGAGAGTGGCAAATCAAAACATCATTTTCAAATTTCATTTCATCCATTTGCAAATATATCGTGTAATCCAAAATAATATGCATCCTTATCATCAATTATACATCAATGGGGTGTCAAAAACGTATTTCACCCATAGTTTGGCCTAACTAAAGTAAAATCCACCAAGGGGTCACCGTAATATCATAAGAATAAAATACATATATCTTCCCTCCTTCCCTTGGTGTTGACACGGTCCTCACGGGTGCTCATCTATTGGATCCATTGCCCAGAGACAGGGACTCAAACCCTTCTCTGATGTTATCCCACCACGTCACCCCGTCGGGTCAATCCCGTGGTAGGGAGTGCGCTATAGCACTATGCAGTATTCCATAATCATACACTTGTGCCATAAATTATCATTTATAAATATTTACTCGTAAAACATGACACTATCAGATCATCATAACATCAGGATGCAACAATCATAAATATCATTTCAAGACATGCCACAAACACTAAAACATTTCTAAATCATATTTCAAAATCCATTTATAAAAATCATGAGCAAAAATATTTTTCATTCAAAGTCAGAAATAGTCGTCCCACTCACCTCGACTGGAGAGGGTATGCAACTCCCCCTAAATATCCTCATTTCTCGAACGAGTCACCCCTCGAACCCTAATCCTAAATTAAACAATATCATTTATTAATTTAATATTATATAGTTGGATTACAATATGTATATAAAAATGTCCTCTTTTATAAGATTAAATTTCAAATTTCATATTTAGAGAAAATTTCTACAAACCTATAACGCGCAGATTTAGTAAAATCATGATATTTTCTAAAGTCTTGATTGGATTTAATTGATTTAAATTTTTTCTTAAATCTAAGATATATATCTTCAACTTTTTTGTTCAGACCATCTTCAAATTCTGAACACACGAATTTATAAAAAAAATAGATCACTTTTCAGTTTAAGTTCCTAAAACCAATTCTGCACAGTTTTGGGAGAAATTTCATATCTCCTAGTATACTTCTCTGATTTAAGTGATTCTTATCTCAAATTGAAGATAAGATATAGATCTAAAACTTTCTAGTTTTGACTATCCTCAGATTTTAAATTTATAATTTTATAAAATTTAATGTTCATCTCGGTTTCAGTTTCAGAACAACTTCTGTACAGTTTTAGTAAAAACATCATAACTTTCTGTATACAACTCTGATTGAAGTGAATCTTACCTCATTTTAAAGCTACGACAGAGATATAAAATGTTCATGTTTAAAGCTTCTCCCAATTCCTTTCATAAGATACCTAAAAAATTTATAAAATTTACTTGTTGTACACAGGACATGAAATAGAATTTGTGAAACATGCTAAACTTCCAAAAATCACGAAAAATCGATTTCTTAATGAAAAATTTTGCACTATAGCTCATTTTAAAGCTTAGAGAGTCTAGTTTTACCTGAAATAAACTAATCTAAATTTTAATCATCACAAAATAAGATATCATGAAATTACTACAGTTTGCTCAAATTGAAATATTCATATCTAGCATGCTAGTACATATATTTAATTTCACTACTTGTAAAGACTTCAAGTTTGAGTATTTTACCTTCTTTTGTATGATCTTTCGCTAACTAATACTCATCATCTTGATCTTGATTTTCTTGAAACCTTGAATTTTTTATCACCTTAGCAAAATCAAAATTTCTTTTGTATCACCTTAGTATCACCTTAGTATTTTACCTTCTTTTGTATGATCTTTCGCTAACTAAACCATGCAATTATTGATTCAAGCAATCTCCATGCACTCTACCAAGTGTCTTTGGACGTCTATGTCAAGGGGAGGAGGTGTCACAAGCTAGAACAAGCTATTCTAGTTAATTTTTATGCAAAAATTTCCTTCAAATAATCTTTAATGCATAAATTTCTATCCAATGAGGTTCCTTGAATGTGAAAAATCCTATGTGGCCACTAACCAACCTTGCTTCCCCCTAGATCAATCATTTGACTTCAATTGTCCATCCTTGAGTGGTTTGCAACTTAGTCCCTCAAATTTCCTTAATTACATTTAAACCACTAACTTTTAAAAATGTACATTTTTTGTCCCTATGAAATTTTATTCAAAATTTCTTAAATATGTGAGATTTCATTTAAATATCTTTATTTAAGTGTGTAAACCTTCTCTTAACCATTTTTGACTTTTTAGGCCTTGTCGGCACTTTCTGAGAAAATTTTCGGCATACCGATAAAATTTCGGTTTAAGCGATTTGAAGGACAAAGTTTTAGAAATTTCAAGTTAGATCCAAAACCTCGTATTAGACCTAATTTAATTTATCCCATGTCAAAACGTGGTCTTTAGCCTTTCCGAACGGTTTTCGACCTAAATTAGGGTTTACGGACGACTTTTTTTGGAAATTTACGATTTAACTCTATGAAATAAGATCTATCCAAATTTGAAATTCTTATGTACTCTAGAGTCATTTTTATTATTATTGGACCATCGGTGGTCGTTTTGAAATTATTTATTTATTTTTTTTTTTTTTGAATTGCCGATAATTGAGAAGAAATTTTTCTGGGGTGGTTTTAGCGAACAAATTTCTTAGAGGATTTTCTATATAGGAACATGAAGAATATTATATATATAATATGAATAGGAGTACAATAATGTATACACCGTAGTGTCGGTGTTACAGTTTCTTTCCACACAGGGGAATATTGAACACAGGGAACCACCTTCTCTCTACTCTCAGTCTGTTTCTTTCAAATGAAAACCGCTCTTTCTGACTTGAGCGTTGGAGTCTCCCTGTTGGAGTACCCTTCGGCGGTTTTTGCAGGTGAATCCGCCCATTGATGGTTAGTGTTCGAGTCAACGAGGAGTCGGTATTTGTGGAGCCATAACCCACCTCCATCAAATTGGCGCCGTCTGTGGGAAACAGACTGATTCTCTGAAATCTTGTGACGATTCCCGCGACGGTCATCTGCGACACGGCACCTTCTAAAAGAAGAAGACCAATCATAGGTTTTAATGATGATGACCTCCCAACCGGGTTAGACCCCTTTCGAGACGACACTATAGTCGTCACTATCAAAATAGACTCCTACACCGTGAAAAGGGTCCTTGTCGATAAGGGGGCTGACTGCGATCTCCTCACTTGGGACGCCTTCTGTAGGAAGGGCTTTAATCCATCTCGGCTGTTACCATCCACCGGATCTCTTCAAGGGCTTTCGGATGAGCCCACTTATCCTAAAGGCATCATTTATCTCCCTGTGACCCTAGGGAGACCCCCTAATCACGCAACCGCTTTCGTCCTCTTTCACGTAGTAAAGCTCTACTCCCCCTACAACGCCATACTCAGCAGACTTAGCCTGGATGATTTAGAGGCGCTATCGAGCACGAGACATATGAAAGTGAAATTCAGAACACCGGTGGGAGTAGCAACCATTAGGAGCGACTCTGATCCCTATATCCTCTTCGTGACACGAGACATTCCAAAAGCTTTCCCAATCGACGCCTTGGAACCCAAAGAGGACACCGAGTCGAGAGCCAAGCCTAAGCAGGGCGAAGAGACGACCGAAGTCCTTCTGACAAACGACCCCAGTCAAATAGTTAAGATAAGAGCCAACCTATCACCTCCCTTACGAGAGGCCTTAGTCGCTTGTCTGCAACGACACTCGAAAGTCTTCGCATGGACTCCAGAAGACATGCCTGGTATAGACCCATCGGTCATAGCCCATAAACTGACCGTTAATCCTGATTTCAAACCGATTAAGCAGAAGAAGAGGGTATTTGCCCTTGAACGCCAACGCGCCATCCAGGAAGAGGTTAAGAAGTTATTAACAGCAAGATTCATCCGCGAGGTCAAGTATCCTAAATGGTTGGCTAACGTAGTCTTGGTAAAAAAGGCTAACGGTAAATGGAGGATGTGTGTAGACTTCACCGATCTTAACAAAGCGTGCCCAAAAGATAGCTATCCACTTCCCAACATTGACAAGCTTGTGGACAATTCCTCGGGACACCAACTCTTGAGCTTCATGGATGGCTATTCTGGCTATAACCAAATCAGAATGGCACCAAAAGACGAAGAAAAAACCAGCTTCATCACTGAGTTCGGTACATATTGCTATCGGATCATGCCTTTTGGCTTGAAGAACACCGGGGCAACTTTCCAACGGCTAGTCAATGCGGTTTTCAAGGACCAATTGGGCAAGAACATCGAAGTGTATGTCGACGACATGCTCGTGAAGAGTGTGACAGCAGAAGCTCACGTCGCAGACCTTGAAGAAACTTTCTAGACTTTGGAACGGTACAATATGCGGTTAAATCCAAAAAAATGCACGTTTGGAATTGCTTCCGGGAAGTTCCTGGGTTTCATGATCACCGATCTAGGGATAGAGGTTAATCCCAAAAAGATACGAGCAATTATAGATATGACTCCCCCCAGACACTCAAGGAAGTCCAATGCCTGACTGGTCGATTAGCAGCCTTAAGCTGATTCTTGTCCAGAGTCGGTGAAAAGTATAAGTTTATATTTGACGCGTTGAAGAGGTCTCGGCCGTTCAAATGGACACTCGAGTGTCAAGCAGCCTTCGAACGACTAAAAGAATACCTGATGCAGCCTCCGCTGCTCTCACGGCCCGTTCTTGGGGAGGAGCTTTACCTGTATTTGGCTGTTTCCGAATGAGCACTCTGTTCCGTAATGGTGAGACAGGAGTCCGTTGTCCAGAAGCCAGTCTACTATATCAGCAGGATATTGAAAGACTCTGAAATTAATTAGCGACCAATCGAGAAGATAGCCTATGCTTTGGTTATCTCAGCAAGGCGTCTTCGACCATATTTTCAGGTCCATACCATTGTGGTACTCACCGATCAGCCGCTGAAGCAAATCCTCCAGAAGAGGGATATGTCAGGACGACTTATCAAGTGGAGTGTCAAGCTAGGTGAATTTGATATCCAATACCGACCGTGACCCGCCATAAAGGGCCAGGCCCTAGCAGATTTTATCCTTGAATGCACTCTACCCACAGTGCCTAAAGAGCAACTTCCCAACCTCCAAAAAGAACGGACAGACCTCGAATGGACTATCCACATGGATGGATCGTCAAACTCTTCAGGAAGCGGCATCGGACTCATATTGGTACGACCAAACGATTTCAAGGTAGAGTATGCCCTTCGTTTTGATTTTCAAGCCACCAACAACCAAGCCGAGTACGAAGCTCTGCTAACGGGCCTCCGGATTGCCACTAGCATGGGAGCACGAAATGTTAGAGTGTTTACAGATAGCCAGTTGGTTGTGAAGCAAATCAAAGGGGTTTACGAGACCAGAGACCCGATCATGGCAAAATATTTAAGTAAGCTGCGTGAGACGATGGATCGGCTAGGCAAAGTAAACATTCAACAGATCCTTCGTTCGGAAAATGCGAGAGCAGATACCCTGTCAAAGCTGGCTAGCTCCGATTCTGTCACGCCCCGATCCTCGGATCGACCACGCGACAACCGCCGCGTAGTCTCGGCACACGGGCAGAACCTCCCCATATACCGGGACTCCGCAAGGCTATAAAAAAAACAACACAACAATTCTTTCTACACCAATCATCAAAATAGAAAACATCACATAACAATACACATGCAAGGACTCATCCGGTCCATCCCTGTACACACGAGCACACATCGGGGAGAGGGAACCTGTACATGCGCATTTACACATCAACACACAATCGGGAAGAGGGAACCTGTGCATGCACGGCACACAATATGGTCATCCAAGCCACCCAAAATTCTCAACAAACACAATCAAAGGACGCACCGGTCCGTTTAACTCAAATCATCACACACACAAGGCCAACCCGGCCAACCCAATTCACATGCACGCATCCGGCCATCCCGGCCTTTCAAAAATCAAATAAAGTCCAAATGTCCCAATTATACAATAAGTTTTTACCAAAATGAAATTCCAAAACAAAAGAACAAGTCTCCCTTCCATGGATTTCAATTCAAACTAAAATAACCTTACATCGCTCTTATACCTAACAAGTCAGCGGATGAATCTTCACAAGCTCCAACTGCTGTCACGGACCTAAGCTTTCTCTGAAAGGTTTGAAAGAGAGGGGTGAGTATTGGGAAATACTCAGTGAGTGGGGGGTTGATATCATGTAATTAATATGTGGTGAACATGGAGTGTCAAAATCAGTATAATAAATACATTTCTCAAATTTACATTAAATTTTTCAAACAACGTATTATATTTCATGCATACATATCAAACCATTCATATGCATCCAAATCACTTTTAGAAATCAATAGAGCTGGCCATAAAATCGTTCCCAGCAAGGGTCAACCACGACCAATGACAGGCGCATCAGGGGTTTTTTTCAATTGCATGTGAAGTTAAAATTTAGCTCTCTACCCCGACGTTGGCCACGGGCCTCCCCCAGTGCTAGACCGCCTATTCTGACGGCCCTCCCCTTTCGGTTCAACTGGGCTAGTCCGTGATCTATAAAAACATGACGTTTGGGGATACCTCCTGCAGAAGCGTATCCGGACACAATGAGTGCCTCAACAAACGCCCTCCGTAGCTACGGTTGTCCCCTAGGGACTATATCATATCCGTCAATTCCCATGGACTCTCAGTCCAAGTACCAAATCATTATCAATCGAACGTGCCAAGATGCATAGATATAACAGAAATCATATTTCAAAATTTCAAAACATGGCACGATATCATTTTTAACAATTCACATGGATGCATATTATCAACTCATTTTCAGACACTCCATTTATCACAAAACATTTATCAAAACCTTTAGCAATATCATTTTTTCACACGGATAAATCATGTCGTTTCTGAAAACGGTAAAACATGGTTTGATATTAATAACATGATATCGTAAGTCTCACTCACCTCTAGGGAGGGTACCCACTCCCTATTTCTACAATTAATCCAAAATGACTCCTTTCGAGTCTCCAAATGTCAACCTAAACCAATCAACACAAATAATCATCAATTAAGGCTCTATTAAAGGGTTTTCAAATTTCCCTTTTATTTAAAATGGCCTTATTTTGCACAATCACATTCCTAAACTTTCGTTTCATCAATCTAGAATCATTTCCATCACCGACGACTTTAAATTTTCCATATTCCTCAATTTTACCAATTTCCTCCCGAATTTACATAATCCAAATTTAATTCATGCCAATTTCAATTCAAATCTCAAGGAAAACTACACAGACCAATCAAATAAAACTCTAATACTCTCTAAGACATTCAATCATGCTTTGCAGTCCAATTTACATCAATTTCTAGACCTAACCTCAATAATTTCATACAAACTCTCAAGAATAAAGAATTTCCTACGGATATAGCATATTTTCAGAATATATCTACACTTATTCTCAAGCTAAATTCAACAGAATAGTCTGAATATTGAAGGGATCGAAAATCCCTCACCTAGGGTTCCACAAGTTGCAGACCTAGCTTCCAATCGCCAGTGAATTCGAACTCAAACCTGTAACGATTTCAATTTGCAGCAATCGTTAGAATTTAACCCTAACTACTAAAAATATTCAAACCCTAGAATCAACATTGGAAAACCTATGCTTACCTATGCAAAGCTGTGACTTCGGGTTCTGCTGTCCTGCAGCTTAGGGCTTCTGCAAAGACTGCAGAAGGGTGGTGCTTGCAGAGAGCAGCAAGCGCGGGCGAGCAGGGGGAAAGGAGGAAAAATTGTCGCGCTCGAAGGGAAAAGGAAGAGAGCGAAAGCTCTCTGTTCGCGCGAGGAAAGAGAGAGCAGAGGAAAAACTAAGAGAGAGAGCACAAAACAGTCGCGTGCGGTGGTCGGAGGTGGCATCACTGTGGAAGTTAGAGAGGGAACCGAAAGAAAGACAGAGAGTGAGAGTGAAATAGAGAGAGAGAATGCGATCGAAGGAGAAGAGAGAGAAGCAGAGAGTGAGGTAGAGAAAGATAGAGGGACGAGGGAGAGAGAGAGAGTGGCGGCGATCGGTGGTCGGAGGCGGAGAAGGTGGCGGAGAGACTGAGGGAGCGATGGAGAGTGCGAGAGAGAGTTCGCGAGAGACGAAAGAGAGGGGAGGAAGAAAGAGGGATTAGGGCTTTTAGCCCTAATCCTCATTTGGGGCAAAACGCAGCGTTTTGCTGCGTTTTGTCCCCCCCTATTTTTTTTTTTTTTTTTTTTTTTTTTTTTAACACCGAATTTTCGGTGTTACAGATTCAGTCGCTTCCAGCCGAACGGTGTATATTGAAAGCCTGCCATACCCCAGCATTGACGAGCTTGAGGAGGTCCTTCTAGTCGATCAGCCGCCTAGTTGGAAGGACCCTATAGAATACTATTTGAGACACGATCGTTTACCGGAATCCCCAGGGGAAGCAATAAAACTAAAACGGAAAGCCGCACATTACGCCATAATCGACGGAGTTCTCTACCGCAAGTCATTCACTCACTCGTATCTGCGATGCCTGACCCTCGAAGAAGGAATTACGTCCTTCGGGAGATCCACGAAGGAATCTACGAAAATCACCTGGGTACCCGAAATCTAGTCTATAAAGCCCTTCGACAGGGATATTACTGGCCAACCATGAGAGTCGATTTCGATGACTACGTCAAAAGGTATGACAGATGTCAGCGCTTCTCGTCAATTCCTCGGTCACCCTCCACTGAGCTTAACCCAATATCTAGCCCTTGGTCGTTCGCCCAATGGGGCATGGACATCCTCGGACCATTTCCTCCAGCCATGGGATAACGAAAATTCTTAATCGTGGCGATCGATTACTTTACGAAGTGGGTGAAAGTCGAGCCCTTAGCCCAGATCATGGCCGCTAAAGTCCAATCCTTCGTGTGGATTCACATTATCACTCGGTTCGGTATACCGCACGTACTCATCACGGATAACGGAAAACAATTTGATAACTAGCGTTTTCGGGAGTTTTGTGAAAAATTGGAGATCCAGCACAGGTTATTATCAGTTGCTCACCCGTAAACCAACGGATTGGCCGAAGTAACCAACCGAATGATTCCACAGGGATTAAAGACAACGCTGGATGACGCCAAGGGACAATGGGTTGAAGAACTTTATGGTATCCTCTGGTCGTATTGAACTACCCCTCGAAGGGCAACAGGAGAAACGCCCTTCAGCCTAACTTACGAAAGTGAAACAGTCATACCCATGGAAATAGGTATTCACTCGCTCCGAGTAGTTCACTATGACGATAGGGAAAACGAACGCACCCTACGAGAAAGGTTGGACCTACTTCCAGAATCACGGGAATCTGCATCAATACGGATGGCAGCCTATCAACAACAAATGGCCCAGTATCATAGCCGAAGGGTTAGAAGTTGAGCGTTTAAACCTGGAGAATTGGTGCTATGGAAAGTAGAAGCAACCGGCCAACAACAGGCCGGGGGAAAGCTCGCCCCCAATAGGGAAGACCCATATCGAGTACGTTCTGTAGTCCAACCAGGAGCGTACCGACTCGAAAATCTAGACGGATCAGCGATACCTAGGACGTGGAACTCAGAAAACTTGCGCATATACTATCAATAAGTCTCAGCGCTACCCGATGGCCGGGAGATTTTTCCTAAGCGATAACTTAAAATTTTCTCTATCGCTCGGAGGGCCTCAGTCGCCCAGACTCTACCGATCGTATGCATCGTCAATAGGGGATGTAGCTCCCCAGATGGGAGGACGCGGCCCACAACTTAAAATTTTCTTTATCGCTCAGAGGGCCTCAGTTGCCCAGACTCTACCGATCGTACACATCGTCAATAGGGGATGTAACTCCCTAGATGGGTGGACACGGCCCACAACTTAAAATTTTCTTTATCACTCGGAGGGCCTCAGTCACCCAAACTCTACCGATCGTATGCGTCGTCAATAGGGGATGTAACTCCCCAGACGGGTGAACGCGACCCACAACTTAAAATTTTCTCTATCGCTAGGAGGGCCTCAGTCTTTCAGACTTTACCGATCGTACGCGTCATCAATAACGGATGCAACTCCCCAGATGGGTGAACGCGGCCTACAACTTAAAATTTTCTCTATCAGGGTCTCGGTCGCCCAGCACCTGCCAATCCACTTTGACGAAAATTAAAGAAAAACATTCAACTGGATAAGAAAGAGAAGAGGCAGAACTCAAATAAGTAAAACATAACTTTTTCATTCACATCTGTGCGAAACAGTACATTCGGTTACAAAGAGACATATACAAGCCACCAAGGTGGGCTGGTTACGCTATAAAGGATACACAGAGATGTTCTTACAAAAGCAGTTCTCAGCAATTGTTATGGACCAAGAAAAATATACATAAACGTCCACCTCATCAGACTGTTGACTCACCTAAAGAGGAAAAACACAATCCCTACATTGGAGAATACAAAAATGTAGTGCTAGAGACAAGAGAAGACGAGCCTAGGTCTTGCTACCCCTAACGCAGACCAGGCTCGACTTACCCATCCAAAGACGGTGAGAGAGACATCCCCACCGCGTCTGGACGTCGAGGACCAACCGAAGGGGACCATGCAAGGCGGTACAAGATGCACCCCCTCGGTGGTAAGGGATCAGATTATGCTAATCAAAGAACGGTCAACATAATGAGATCTCACTCTAGTAGTCCTTTTCTTTAATGAGATCCCATTCCAGCAGAAGTCACCTCAACCAAGAAACGACGCATATTACAGTATCCTAAAAACCGGTTCTCAGAAAAAATCATTCTCCGTCAAACCACTAAGAATGAGGAATACCAATCCTCCGTAAAAGGAAGTGAACACGTATCAAGACTTCTTATAGCTGTAAGAATGAGAAGTCTTAATTAATTTGAGGAAGATGAAATGGATCAGCACAAATGTAAGCCATAAAGGCCAAGAGTAAATTGTCTTCAGTTCCCTATGGAGAAGATCGTATATGAAGAGACAAGTTCGCATCCCCAATGTACAAGGTAGGCAAATCAGAATGGACCAAGTGTCCTACTATTCATAACATGCTTCACTTATGACCTTTATTTTCCAAGAAAGCCATAAGTCGGGGGCAAATGATAAGACGTATTTCAAGACCTAGTCCAAAAGAGTCAATTCCCAAAGGGCCCACGAAAAAGGGGCCTGCCGATCAAGGTCCAACGACCGTAACAACAATTTAGTGAAGGGCCTTAGTCGCCCGAGATTACCGAACGATAGGGTCTCAGCCCCGGTCAACCGATCTATTGAAGGACCTTAGTTGCCTAGATCTACCGAACGATAGGGTCTCAGTCACCCCGATTAACCGATCGTGACCCATCAAACGGAGATAGTCATACCGATTAGCCAAACGAATGCCAGCTCTACAACCGGGCAAGTCTTAAAAGACCCGTTATCGGTCGAACGACTGAACGAGGGACAAGATTCCTACCGATTGGGAAAGGAAGGTCAGAACTTCCTTCATTTCAGCCTCTTATTTTGTTATAGTAATTTCGGAATCTTTCAGATAAGGAAAGTATCTCTCCCGAAGAAGAAGGTTTCCCGATATAATAGGATCGTGATCAATTCGCAATATTAGCTTCCGAGATTCTCGGATCAGTTCGACAAGGAAAGTAGGGTGAAAATCTCTCAGCGGCGCACAACTCTTATAGGTATAAAAGATCTCAAAACTCTCGACATCAGGTACGCTCTCTAGGCCTAACACAGGGGCACATTGAACACAGGAAACCACCTTCCCTCTACTTTCAATCTGTTTCTTTCAAATGAAAACCGCTCTTTTTGACTTAAGCGTCGGAGTCTCCCTGTCGGAGTACCTTTCGGCGGCTTTTGCAGGTGAATCTACCCATTGACAGTTAGCGTTCGAGTCAACGAGAAATCGATATCTATGGAGTCATAACCCACCTCCATCAACTATTATCCTCCAAAGCCTTCATTTCCTCTTCCATAGTAGTTCTCCAATCAAGATGGGTTAGAACTTCATAAGATTTTACAGATTAAATCTAAATCAAAAGAGGCTATAAATCTCTAGATCTCAGAGACAAAGGATCATAATAGACAGAAGAAGAAATAGGATGAGAGAGTGTCGTTTACCTTTAGGAAGTGCAATTGGAAGGTCAAGATTAGGATTAGAGGAGATGATTGTGGACTTGAGTCCTCAAATAAAGGCCAACAAGTGTAAACTTGTGTGATGGGTGGTGGAGGTGGGATACAAGTGTGTTCAACGTGAGGTGGGATGGGTGGTAAAGGAATTGGAGAGAAATTTGATTGAGAAGGTTCATAGGTGGTGGTCACTATATATATGAAAATATTATTTTCCTCCCCCCACAACATAAGTGGAAGAGACAAAAAAGAATGGAACTCTCTTAACTAGGTTTTATTTGACTCGCCATGAGGAGGAGGATTACCATCAAGACGGTCATCCTTATTAATGTTGCGAAGATAGAGTTTCATAGTTTTGCACTCGTCCAAATAGTTTCAACCATTGAGTTTATGTTTTATGATCTTTGTTGTTGCAGAATAATTTCCATGACCATAGATTTCATATCTATTTCATCAACCATGCAAAAAAAAAACAGAGAAAAGAGATATAAGTTTGATCGACACAGCAAACTACTCACTAGGGCAGCAACAATGGCAACACTCGAGGCTCAAAAAGGGTTTTGAAAAATGTAGATTGCTCAACTAGGGCAACAATGATGGTGTCGCACTTAGGCAACGGCCAAAACTAAAGTGGCAGTGAGGGTTTGATCTTCCTTAGAGAAATGTTGCTTTGACACCGTGTTAATTTGGAAGAAAAATATATTTTTTCTACTGTGTTGTATTTTTTCATAGGATCCAACACATATATATACACACACACACACAAATTGTACTAATCTTGGATCTTGGTCAATGCATACCTTACTTTTTCTATATTTACAACACATTCTAGGTTAATGCTTATCATACATGTGAAGACTTTAGAACAAGTGGCTGATCTATTCACAAAACCTCTCAAGTTTGAAATATTCCTCAAGTTTGATGTATTCCAGCAACTGAGAGAGATGGTTGGAGCAGTAAAAACATCAAGTTTATAGGAGGTGTTGAAAATAATGAAAAATTGAACTTGAGCAATGAAGTTTAGGGGTCATTTTTTAGCATTTATTTTTATGTAAAATGCATGCCTCTTGATCCATGCATGTGTTTTTCATGAATGACTCTTACTATGTAGTGAAACTATTAGATTTTCTAGAATGCCTCTTGGTTTGTAGTGAACTTATTGAAGTTAAAATTTCTCTTGCTATGTAAGAAAAATCCTATTACCCATGTACTCAAGGGAAATGATATTAATCTAACCTCAAAACAATTCAAGTGTTTCACTCTTCCTTTAGTTCTTTCCTCTCCTTTTTGTTTTTTGAGAGTTTTGTAGTGCTCTCGTGAGTGAGGCATGACCCAAAGGCACACTCTTTACTGCCAACAAAACTTTCAAGTGATCTTTCCAGTTGGATGAGCATTTGCGATTATCCTCCCGCATCAGATTTTCATAGAATTCTTTGATACAATAAGTTCCATTTGAGGTGTAGCCACAACCTAATTTATCTTCCCTTTCATCCTATGCATCCACATAGGTTGCTCAATCTACTGTCACATCTTTTCTAGGAACAATTGCCTTAAGAAGTTCAAATTACATCTTCCCTCAATTATGATGAGGTGTTCAGCTATCGTGGCTGATTTTAGCTCCTCTAAAACCTCAACTTTGGCTTTGAGAATTAAGAGGCAGTCTCCTATCCAAATATGGGTTCCCATTTTTCTGATCCTAGCAACTAAGTTGAACTTCAATTCAAGTATTTTCTTAGAGAAGCCTTAAAGTTTTGAGTATGGGTTCAGAATTTGCCTGTTCTTCTGATCCTAGCAACTAAGTTGTCGTTCAATTCAAGTATGGGTTCAGAATTTTCTTATGCTATATAATAAATTCTGCAAAGTCACTGCAGTTTCTACTATATCCTCAACTAGCGGAAGTTTTGAGTTTTAAGGAAGCCTCGAATGGGGTTAAAAGCATGAATTTATCAAATATTTTTGAATTGAATTTCTTTGCTTACAGTTCAAGAGAGAGAACTAAAATTAGATTATTCTTATTTTGATATGATAATTCAAGATCGTGACTCGCTTATTCAAAGTACGACAAATTGTAAGGTTGTTCATGCTCATTGTCCACCAAACCAAGTAGCACCATTACTTTGCAAGAGCTTCCTTCTTAGCTACTAAACATTGCATGTGGGTTGAAACCCCACCTCAAGGCAAGTTTATTTAGGGGTTACATAAAGGAAAAAGGGAAAGAAATCATTTTCATTCAATATTTAGAGGGACAAAATTAGAGATAATTTATTTTTTAGAGGGAAAATTAATGCTCTTTGTTTTAGAGAAAAACTAAATATGTTCTTTTCTTTTTTTAGATAGAAAGAGCTTTGAATCTTCATGTTTAGAAAAAAAGAAAATGTGAATTAAAATGATTTTTTGGAGGGAGAAAGTAATGTGTTTAGATTTATATAAAAAATTATTGTGGTAAGTTTCAGGAGAAAAAAACTAATTTTCTCTTTTAGAGAGAGAATGTTAAATCAACGAGTTCAAAGAGAAGAAATATGAATTGAATTGTTTTTTATGAAGAGAAAATTAATGTGTTTATTTTTAATAATAGAAAAAATAAATAGTTTTTCTTGTACAGAGAAAATAGTATGTTTAGCCTTATATAGAGAAAAAATAAATTTAGTTTTATTTAAAGAAAAAATTTAAAATCAATGTGGTTAGAAAGAGAATACAAATTTTAAATTAATTTTTAGAGAAGAAAATTAATTGTGCAGTTTTAGAGAAAGGGAAAAAAAAAGTTTTCACTAAAAGAAAAACGGATATCAATGATGAAAATATTGGTCGTTGATCGTCAAATTTCCGTCGTTAAAACAAATTAGCGACGAAAATTCCGTCGCTGAAAGTTACCTCAAAAAATTTACTGACAAAAATAATTCTGTCAGAAAGTTT
This sequence comes from Dillenia turbinata, assembly GCA_037126225.1. NCBI lineage: Eukaryota > Viridiplantae > Streptophyta > Magnoliopsida > Dilleniales > Dilleniaceae > Dillenia > Dillenia turbinata. The sequence continues at coordinate 7,320,022 of JBAMMX010000024.1, forward strand.
AGTGCCGGATTAGTGACAGAAATTTTTCATCGCTAAAAAAATCCATCGTTAATCCGTCGTAAATTTAAAATAATTTGAAAAGTGTAAAATAATTTTAGCGACGAAAATTTTTCGTCATTAATATAATTTATTACTGGCGGAACACTAATTCGTCGTTAATTTAATTTATTATCAACGGAACACTAATCCATCGGTGACGTGCACCCAATGTGCACGAGGCTGCATGCCCCGCCCGCGCTCACTCTGACGTCGCTACCCATGCACGCCCGAGCTCGCCTATCCACATCGCTACCCATGCATGCCCGAGCTCGCCTATCCACATCGCTACCCACGCCCGCCCTACGTTCGATTCTAAAACAGTAATCTCAACCACTATGTCACAAGGAGTTTTGTGTTAGGTTTTTTTTTTTTTTTTTTTTTTTTAATTCATTACTTTTTATCTCAATCTCAATATTTAAAATAAAATACTCTAATTTAATAAAAATATAAAATTATATTTAATAAAAATATAAAATTATATTTAATAAAAAAATATCCTAATTTAAAAAATAAACTAATATTTTGTGTTTTTAACCTCAAAAATAAACTAATAAAAAAAATAAAAAACAAAATAAAAAGACAAAATAAATAAAAAAACAAAATAAAAAACTTAAAAATAGGAGGACTGTTCCACCGCCCAGTGGAGCCATGCCTGAATGTTTATTTTTTATTTTTTGGTTTTTTTGATTTTTTTTGTTTCTTTTATATTTTAATTATTTTGTGTTTTTACCTCAAAAAATAAACTAATAAAAAATAAAAAGAATAAAAGAATAAAAAATAAAATAAAAATGAATAAAAAAAAGTTAAAAATAGGAGTGCAGTTCCACCGCCTGGTGGAACCACCCCTCTATATTTATTTTTTTTTTTTTTTTGGTTTTTTTTCATTTTCTTAATTATTTTAAACTAATAAAAAATAATAAAAAGGATAAAAGAATAAAAACAAATAAAATAGAATAAAATGAATAAAAAACAAAATTAAAAAATTAAAAATATGAGGGCGGTTCCACCAGTTTTTTTTTTAATTTTGAAATTACTTTAAACTAATAAAAAAAGAATAAAAATGATAAAAAAATAAAAAACAAATACAATACAATAAAATGAATAAAAAAGCAAAATAGAAAAGAAAAAAATAAAATAAATAAAATAAGAAAAAAATAAAAAATAGGAGGGCTGTGGAACCGTCCTCTATGTTTATTTTTTTGTTTTTTTGTTTTTTATTTTTTTGAATTATTTTAAACTAATAAAAAAGGGATAAAAGAATAAAAAACAAATAAATAGAAAAAAATGAATAAAAAACAAAATATAAAATATAAAAAATATAAAAACAAAATACAAAAAAATTTAAAAATAGGAAGGCAGTTCCACCGTCGAACCGCCCTCTATGTTTATTTTTTTTCATTTTTTAATTATTTTAAACTAATAAAAAAATAAAAAAGATAAAATAGAATAAAATGAATAAAAAACAAATTAAAAAAGAATAAAAAATAAAAATACAAAATAAAAAAATTTAAAAATAGGAGGGAGGTTCCACCGCCGGTGGAACCACCCTCTATGTTTATTTTTTTTATTTTTTCTAATTATTTTAATCTAACAAAAAAAGAATAAAAATGAGAAAAGAATAAAAAACAAATAAAATACAATAAAATGAATAAAAACCAAAAATCAAAAAATAAAAAAGCTTTAAAAATAGGAGGGTGGTGGAACCGCCCTCTATATTTATTCCTTTTTTGTTTTTTTTTTTTTTGGCTTTTTGTTTCTTTTGTAGTTTTAATTATTTTGTGTTTTTATTATTTTGTTATTTTATTCTTATGTTTTATTCTTTTTTTGTGTTTTTATTACTACCATTAATTATCCTAGAATCATAACAATTTAAATTACCCATAATTTATAATTTTTAGTTACCATTTTTATTTACCGTAATTTATAATAATTTTTTTTTTATGCAACAATAGAGAAATGAAAACAGATATATAAAATGATATTTTCATCCTTCATTTACTAAAAATATTATGGATATAAATATAATTTTACATATATGTAGAGTATAACAGTCCAGTGACGGAGTAGCGATGACGGATTTTTCCGTCGCTAATTTCGTCACTAATTTGTTCGAAAAATTTTTTTCGCTACGCATTAGCAACGGGATTTTTTCTGATGGATTTTTCTATCGCTAATTTCGTCGCTAAATTGTCCGTCACTAATCCGATATAATTTTGTCACTAATTAGCAACGGATAATAATATCTAGTTAATTTTCTCGTTAAAAGTCGGTTTTCTAATAGTGTTTTAATATGCATAGCTTTAGAAAGAAAAAAATTAAACTTATATTTTTAGTGAGACAAAACTTAAAATTAATGCATTTTGAGGGAAAGAAAAAATATGTAAATTAAATTAATTTTTTTTGAGAAAATTAATGTGTTTAATTTTTGAGGGAGAAAAATTAAATTAGTTTTTATAGAAAAAGAAAAATAATATAATTATTTTTAAAGAGAGAAAAACGAAATTTGTTTTTTTAGATAAAAGAAACTTTTAGTCAATGTACAGTTAAATTTATTTATGAAAAAATTAATATATTTAATTTTAGAGAGAGAAAAATTAAATTAATTATTCTAGAAACACGAAATTAAAAGTCAATAAATTTAGAGGAACAAATTTTAAAGTTATATAATATTTTTAGAGGGAGAAAACTAATATGCTTAGTTTTAAAGATTGAAAAACTAAATTTTATATTTTTAGACAAAGAAAACTTTAAACAATTGTGTTTGGTGAGAAACAATATCAACAAAATCGATTTTTAAGGAAAAAAGTATTGTATTTAGATTTTAAAAAAATAATAATAATTTTGCCTTTTTATATCGGAAAATTAATTTCGATAATCTAGACCCACTTAGTGGTGCCAAGTTGAGCACTCAAAGCTGCGTCTGTACTGGCGAATGATTTTAGGGGGAAAGCGACTCATGGTATGCTCGTAGTGACAAAACCATTAGAGACTTTTCTTGGGGTTATTTCCCAGGGGTTTTATTTAACCAAAATCCCTCAAATAGTATGATTTTTTTAAGGATTTTCAAACTAGTGAAATCGCGATTCCCAATCGCGACTTCACTTTTTTTTTTTTTTTTTTTTACTTTAAAATAAATAAAAATTAAAATATTATTATTATTAAAACATATAAATATTAATAAAAAATTTTATTAATTAAAAATTTTTATTAACTTCATTTTTTATTTTTAAAAAAATTTAAAATTAAAAAAATTTAATTATTAACAAATTAATTAAAAATAAAAAATTATTAAAATATTAATTAAAAATAAAAAATTTTTAATTAAAAAAGATATAATTAATAAAAAATTATCATTAATTTTTTTATTTAAAAAAATATAATCAATAAAATTTTATTAATATTTTAACAATTTTTTATTTTTAATTAATTTGTTAATAATTAAATTTTATTAATTTTAATTTTTTTCAAAAATAAAAAATGAAGTTAATAAAAAATTTTAAAATTTTTTATTAATATTTATATGTTTTAATAATAATAATAATAATAATATTTTTATTTTTATTTTAAAGTATAAAAAAAAAAAAAAAAAAAAAACAACCAAAACAAAGGCCAATCTCACTGAAAGCGAGATTGGCAATCGCGATTTCTGAAAGCGCGATTGTCAATCTCGCTTTCAGCTTTTTTTTCTTTTTTTTTTAACATTCGTAAAAAAAAAAAAAAAAAAAAAAAAAAAAGAAGAGTGAAGTCGCGATTGGGAATCGCGATTTCACTAGTTTGGGAATCCTCAAAAAAATCACACTATTTTAGGGATTTTGATTAAAAAAAACACCATTTTGGGAAATAACCCCTTTTCTTGCTTTTGTTTTGTTCTTTTTCTTTTTCATTCTTTTAACATCTCTAAAGCTGCAGTGTCTATGGGCATGTTATTGCGATGGCCAGGTTATGTGAGAGAAGCATGTCAAAAATATATACAAATAACTCAAAATCTTTTGCATGAAGTTTAAACCAAAGATTCAGTTGCCATTGTTAGGAAGCATGCACGCATGCCCATGTTAGGAACATCCCTTTTATTGTGGGAAGAGACATGAGTTGGAAGACACTGGATCTAGCCTATAGACATTTTAATAGAGCACTTGCATCATACCAATGTTTCGTTAGTCTAGTAAGAAGGGTATTAGAATCCTACACCAAGTGCTCGACTTCGATTCTTAGTAGTGACAAAAACGATATTGAGAAAGATCCCTCCGAATGAGGACTCGACAGCGACTCGAACTAAATTAGTCGGAGAGTGAAATTTTGGATGACTAAGTTTAGGACACCAAAAAAAAAAAAAAAAAAAAAAAAGAAGAGCACTTGCATCATAATTCTCCTAAGTTTTATTGCATAGAATCATCTTCCGAACTACCAACTTTAATTTTAGCTGCATGTAACTGACTGCAAGTATTCAAGTTAAAATCTCTATTTTGGACTATCACTTTCATAGCAGTTGTTCCTAAAGATACTAAGAAAGGTGCATATTGAGGGTCAGGTAGAGAAATTGAATCTGCCAGAAGTCAGTGCCTTCACAAATTGAAGAAATATTCAATAGAATTTCAAGATGAACGCAAATGTTTGATATTTCGGATCTGAAAGAAGGGAACAATATTATAAAATGTATACTGATATTCTAAAGAAAATGAAAGGAAAAAGAAAAGAACTGAGGAATCAGGGAAGACTCTCATCTCATCCAAAAAAATTAACTCAAGAAGTGAATTCCAAGCGTCAGAGAATATCCAACTCATGTTACAGGAATGCTGCTTTCCCTGGTCATGTCAAGGAAGTAGCTTTCTATATTTGTTTTCTTATGTGAGATGGTCCACTAACTTCAATGTAAGGTCCTAAAGACCTTTGGTGACTTCTATTGCCGTATGCAATGTGCCAGACTTTCCATCCGCTGAGAGTAGCATCTTTCTAAAGTCGTATGCTAGGGGTCAGGGTGGGTGATGATGAAAGCACAGAAAGATTCTTAAATGCACTTTTTCTCTATTTATATACACCAGACTACCACAAGCCGAAGCAAATCACTTCCATGGCACTTCTCAAGAAGCATCTTTCTTGCCTACTTTGGCCACTTTTCATCATTATCAGCATTTTCACAATCACTTTCTTCACCACTGCTGCTCCCAGTGCTACAAACACAGACAAGGGGACAGCAGAGGCAGCAGCTCTATTGACATGGAAAGCTAGTCTTAGCAACCATAGTCAATCTCTTCTTTCTTCATGGATTAGAAGCAGCCCATGCAACTGGAATGGCATTTTTTGTGATAATACTTCTTCTGCAGGTGTTTACAAAATAGACCTTGGGAGCCTTGGCCTCTCTGGTACTCTAGACAAGCTGAACTTCTCATCTTTCCCTAGCCTTCTTAACCTTACCTTGAGAAACAACTTACTATATGGATCAATTCCCTCACAAATTGGCGGTCTTTCACAGCTCACCTACCTTGATTTGTCATACAATCGCCTTTCAGGAGGTATTCCCTCTACATTTGGCCTGCTCAAAAACCTTACTCTGGTGAGCTTATCCAACAATGAAATTAATGGCACAATTCCCCCAGAGTTTGGAAATTTGATCTACCTACAAAATGTTTACTTGTACAATAATTCTATAACGGGAGCCATCCCAAAGGAAATAGGAAACCTTACTTCTGTCACTGAGCTTGACTTGAAAAATAATTATCTCACAGGGTCAGTCCCCACTTCTATAGGGAACTGTAGCAAGCTGAGTATTCTGCACCTAGGTAATAACCTTCTTTCAGGATCCATCCCTGAAGAAATAGGAATGCTTACTTCTCTCTTCGATCTTGACTTGTCAATTAATAATCTAGTAGGTTCAATCCCGGTGTCTATTGGCAGCTTGACAGCCTTACAATATCTTTACCTTTATTCAAATAACCTTTCTGGATCCATCCCTCCAGAAATATGGAACCTTACATCTCTAATTCATCTACAGCTTTTAGCAAACAATCTCCAGGGGTCAATTCCACCGGACATAGGAAAGCTTATTTCTCTAGCTAATCTGAGGCTTGATCAGAACAAATTTGAGGGGTTTATTCCTGCTTCTATAGGAAACTTGAGCAACTTGACTATTTTTTATCTTTCTGAAAATCAACTATCTGGATCTATTCCACAGGAAATAGGGAAACTCGCTTCTCTAGTTTATCTGAGGCTTGATGTAAACAAAATTGAGGGGTTCATTCCTGGTTCTATAGGAAACTTGGGCAACCTGACCATTTTAACTCTTGCTGGAAATCAACTATCAGGACCGGTACCTCCACAAATAGGAAAGATGCAATCTCTTAAGGAGCTAAATCTGAATTTTAACCAGCTTAATGGCTCCCTTCCACAATCAATAAATAATCTTACGCTGCTCAGAGCTTTGGGGTTGAGTGAAAATGAGCTCAGTGGTCATTTACCAGAAAATATTTGCTTTACTGGTGTACTTCAGAATTTCACTATTCGTGATAACCACTTCCAAGGTGTTATTCCAAAAGGCTTAAGAAACTGCACTAGCTTAATCAGAGTGAGGCTTGAAAGAAATCAGCTCACGGGTAACATTTCAGAAGACTTGGGAATATACCCCAACTTGGATTATATTGATCTGAGTCATAACAAATTTTATGGTGAGATTTCTGGAAAATGGGGGCAATGCCACAGCTTGACTAGCCTCAAGATGTCCAACAACAATATCTCTGGGAAGATACCAGTCAATCTTGGCACCTCAATTCAGAGACTAGACCTCTCCTTCAACCATCTGGTTGGAGAAATCCCAAAAGAGGTACAGAGTTTGAGTTCCTTGTTCAGTCTAGATCTGAGTAATAATAAACTCTCAGGCAATGTTCCCTTGGAGCTCAGAACATTGGACGATCTACAATTTCTCAACTTGGCAGCCAACAACATCCACGGGCCACTTCCGAAGCAGCTAGAGGATTGCTCAAATCTACAACTGTAATACCGGAAACTCGACGTTGAGTAATTTGTAAATAATTCTATAATAAAGTAGAAAATTTTGAATTTTATTGATTTTCGATTTTGGGGTCTTAATTTTAAATTTTTGGTATATTTGAAATGTCGTATTTCAAATTCACAGTATTTTTATTTTTGGGAAATTTAAAACTTCCAATGTGATGAGAAAAACAAAAATACATACATATATATATAGTTATTAAAAAAAAAAAAAAAAAAAAAAAAAAAAAAAAAAGGGAGAAAGAAGGAAAGAGGAGATGCTGCGTTTCGGGGTGAAACGCAGCACCCCCATTTTTTCCCCAAATCGATTAGGGCTAATAGCCCTAATCGAACCTCACATTCCCTCTCTGCGCTCTCTCCCTCTCCCCCTCTAGCGATCGACCGCCATCATCATCGCCTTCCTCCGCCACTGCATCCATCGGACACCACCACCGCCACCTTCTTCTTCTTCTTCTTCTTTCTCTCTCAGTCTCGCTCTGTCCCTCAGTCTCTCTCTCTATTCCACAGTCTCTCTTCGCGCTCTCTCCCTCCACCGTGCGCAACCATCACCGTGACCACCGCGAACCACCGCGGGTCACCATCTCTCGGTCGCTCTCTTCCACGCAAGAGCGGGCGATTCTCCCTCTCTTTCCTCTCTTCCCGCGCGCGAACAAAGTTCTCCCTCTCTCTCCCGTGCGCGCGATGGCAGAACTTCCACTGCCTTCCTCTTTTGCTCGCTCGCATTGCTCACTGTGAGCACTTCTCTCTGTTAACAACCAAAATCAGTGGCCGTTGCATCCTTGCAGAAAACCCTAGCCGCAGGACATCAAAAACCCTAGGTCACAGCTCCGCAGGTAAGCCTAGGTTGTCCAATTTTAATTCTAGGGTTGAATATTCTTAGTTGTTAGGTTTAATTCTAACGATTTGTTAAATTGAACTTGTTACGAGTTTGATACACTGGTGTTTGGAAGCTAGGTTTGGACACTGAGAAACCTTAGGTGAGGGATTTTCAATCCCTTCCGTAATTCGAATTATTTTGTTGAATTAAGGTAGAAATTACGTCTATATATATTTTGAAATGTGTTAGACTTGAAAGAAATATATTTCCCTAAGTGTTTGTATGAAATTATTGAGGTTAAGTCTAGAATTTGATGTAAATTGGACTGTGAAGCATGTGAGAAAGTCGTAGATAGTATTAGAGTTGTATTTGATTGAATTACGTAGTTTTCCTTGGGATTTGAATGGAAATTGGCGTGAATTAAATTAATATTAAGGAATTCGGGAGAAAATGGGTAAAATTGAGGAATATTGTAAATTTAAAGTCGTTGGTGATTTGAAATGATACTAGCTTGAGGAAACGAAAGTTTTGGAACGTAATTATGCAAGTTAAGGCTATTGTACATAAAATGGGAATTTGAAAACCCTTTAATAGAGCTTTAATTTATCTTTATTCGTCTTGATTGGTCTAGGTTGACCTTTGGAGACTCGAGAAGAGTCGTTATGAGTTGGTTTCGGAAATAGAGAGTGAATACCCTCTCTAGAGGTGAGTGGACGGTTCATTGTGTTCATAAATGAGAAACCTGTTTTAAAATTGCTTTGAAAATGATTTGGAAAGAGTTTTACATGTTTGATACAAATTGTTTTGTGATTGTGGGCTGTCTCGAACTGAATTGTGAAATACGAATGCATCCATTGTATTTATAAATGCTTTTGTGCCATGTGATACTTGATATTGCTCTATGAGCTGCTTTGGCATGAAATTGTGGATTATTTGCTGAAAATCATGGCACATTGTTGAGAAATGGATTGAATGAGAAATGGAGGGTGCCGTAGATGACTATAGTCATATACCTACCACGGAGGCGACCCGACGGGGTGACGTGGTTTGAGGTTTAGATGTGCGGGGGAGTAGACGTCCCTCCCCTCTTGCAAAAGTCGTGCTATATCTGGTGCACCCCGGTGAGGCACGAGCCAACGCCAAGGAAGGGGGTTTGTTTTGAGATATTGGATAGTAAAACCCTTGGCGGATTTTCGTCTGGGTTTGGCCCACCTGAGACGGAAGCATATTTCGATGGAACCCCAGGATTTTTATGAAAAGATGATTGATATGGATGCATATTTATGAAATGTGATTTATTGAAATGATTTTGTGTATATGAAATGATTTATGAGATATGCTTTGACTGCCCCACATTCACACCTTATTTATTAGCACAAATGCACCATTGCACTCCACTCACTGAGTATACCCCTATACTCACCCCTCTCTCCCCCCATTTTTCAGAGGAGACTTAGTTGGGAGCCTACTCGACGGAGCTTACGAAGTATTTTTGCGGATTGTATAGGTATTTGGCAGGCAGGGCTACTTTTGGGGATTGATAGTTCTCCAACCATGGAAAGGGAAGTCTGTACATCCCATGTCGTGCGGATTTTATTGATACTGGTCGAGTTGTTGACAAGTATTGATAAAATCCGACGATTTTTGATTTATTTTGATTTATTTTGATTTCTCTAGTTTTGGAAAACTGTTTATATCTGTACTGGGACATTTGGACTGTAAATCTTAATTTCAATACTTTTTCTTTGATTTTGTGAAGTTCTGTACAACTCATATCGTTAGGATTTTATCGATACTGGCCTGTTTTCCTCGGGTAAGTGTTGGTAAAATCTGACGGCTATGTTTTGGGACTTCTTGTTTGTTAAATGCTTTCAGAGTGGCCAAGATGGTCACATTGCATGCGTGCATGTACAGGTTCCCGCTCCCCGTTGTGTGTTGCTGTGTAATCGTGCATGTACAGGTTCCCACTCCCCGATGTGTGCTAATGTATGATTGCATGTACAGGATCCCACTCCCCGATGTGTGTTAATGCGTGTGGTTGTACATCCAGGAATGAGCCGGATGGGCTCTTTGCATGTGGAATGATTTTATGATTTCTTGTTGTTGAATTATGGTGAATTTGATAGCCTTGCGGAGTCCCGGTGGATGGGGAGGCTTTACCCATGTACCGAGACGACGCGGCGGTTGTCGCGTGGTCGATCTGAGGATCGGGGCGTGACAGCTTTATTGGTATCAGAGCACCGGTATACGATTTCAAGAGTTTGATGATTTTGAAATGTTTTCAAATGTTTCCAAATGTCCCAAAAGTTTTCTAAAGACTTTAAAATGTTTTGTTTATTTTGGAAAAGGTTTACATCTTTTAAAAAGGTATTCGGAAAATGTACAGAATTTTCCATGGTTTTCCTAGGAAGTTATGAATGCTTATTTTTAGGGGGTTAAGCACTTGGATTAGTTCATATTTTACATTGCTAAGTTCAGAACCTCTTTGTAGAACTTTATTTTCGGATGATGAATAAGGAACCCCAAATGAAATATTTGGTGACTTAATTGTGACTCAAGACCTTCTGTGGCTTGTTTGGTCAAATATTGGGGACCTTAGTATTGGTTTTGGCCCTCGGACTTATATCTTGATATTAGAAGTTTGGTGTATATGTATAATTGTGGAGCCTTCAGAAACTCATAGAGGTGTATATCATGTATGGGACTTTAGTGTGGTAAGATTTTCTTTTGAAAAACTAAATGGGGTTAGCGGTACTAATAGTATGACTAGTATGACTCTTTGATTTGGGATGACGGGTTGTAAGACATTCTCTTGTGTAAGAGTGAAGTAATTTGGGCTATGTGAGAAGACAGAACTGTAGCGTCTTGCATTGATTATTTTCTTTGCTTTAAACAACTGGGAGTCTTAACTCCCTAATTTTAAGTATGACCTTCGCATTTGAATGCTTCTCATCATTTCCCATCCATTCGAAAATTTTTATTACATCACTTCAATCTGAATTGCTTTCAAGTTTAAGAAACATATGGCTATTTCACAAGGAATTTAAAGAATGGTTAGAGTGGTAGAGCAATTTTGTGATAGATAAAGCTTTGCGGTATTCTGATGAACAAATAAGGAAGTTGATCTTTAAACTGGATATTTGTGGTGGAAAAGAACTTTCGTGTAGATTTCTTCCTAAGAAAATGTTGTCAAATTTAACATGCTTGGTTCTCACCTGAATATGCTTTCTGTGCAAGTGTCACATCCTAATTTTGATAGACTATGAATGTTATTTCATGCTTCTCAAGTATATGCTCCAACATTATATCTTTAAGTAGGGGATTGTAATAGGAGGTTTTACCATTGGGTTACTAACGGTGGAAGGCAAAGGAATGGTTTCACTCTGATGCTTTTATGAAGAAGTGAATTTTATTCTTTTGGTTTTCGGAAAATGCTAATAGGTTTAGCAGGTGATTATTATAGCTAGTTATTTTGATCTTTGATTATGACCAAATGCCAATTTTCGAAGTCAAAATAAAGGTTTTTGAGGTTTGCTTAATTGGTAATAATTTAGATTTTTGCCAATTGGTGGAAGATAAGGGAAGATACATTGGCCTTGTTTCCATAGACTTTTATTGTACTGGATTAATGAGTGGTCCTTTGGATAGAATTTATGACAAATTGAATAATCAGTCTCGGGTGAAGGCATTTAGGGAGCACACTCGTGCCCTCTAGGTGAGTAGGAGTCATAACAATGGAGGTCCATTCTTGGAGTTTATTTTCCATTCCAGTGGATGGGAGGGAGGTAGTTTGTTTACCCAATGGTGAGAAGAATAAAAGAATAGAGGATTGTATATTTTGAGAGAGGTTCTTAAGGCTTTACTGCAGGACGAGGGTGTGAAATACAGTGGGAAAAAAAAAAAAAAAAATGTATGGGTAAAACAGATGTTCAATCGTGGGTTGTACGCAAAATTTTGAGGAATCTGATGATCGAATAGGTAGGAACCATGAGGAAGATCTACTGAGTCTTATGGAGTCTGATGACAATTTGTTCTTGGAGAAAATTAGGGAACATGAATGATGGAGGTGGTAGTTGATAAGGGTTTAAATGAGGAAATCAAGTTAACTGAATCTGCTTTGGGGCATATTTTGTAGAATGAGGGCGCTGTATGTTGTGATGATAGCTGTAGGACTTAAAGAGATGTTACCGGTATGTTAAGCATCATGGAGTTTCTGTGTACATTAAAGGTCAAGGTAGAATAAGACATTTTCAATTACGGCTGAGCAGCCCAGACATAACTCACTTCAAATGACTTGAAATCAAGAAAATAATATGTATTAAAACATCTTGTGGAACTCTATGGAGTATTACCCAAAACTTATGGTTCTAGAGCCTCCACTTATATTTCCCCGTATACTTTTATTCATAGTTTGTCATTTAATTATATTGTTATTTTTATTGATGATCATCCAAGAAAAACAAGTACTTAAAAAGAGCTATAAGTATTGGGTGACACCAAAATCTTTAACCATACGATGAATGGTCTCAGTAAGCATTGAATGCTTCTTTCAAGTAATTGTCATTTTATGTTTTCGATAAATATGGGGGAAAGCTTTTTGTTTCGATGGTTATTTAGAAAAATAATATTCGTAATGGACAGTGTTTTTATTGGATGAGCAGCATATTAGAAAAGAATTTTAATCTTAAGTGATCTTAATAACAAGAAGTTTTGTTGTCTAGTTTGAACAATTGAGAATATGGAAAACCAGTGACAAGTTTCCTAATTGCTTGATGCAATACCTTGGAGAAACTAATATGATGAGCCTTTGTGGGATCTATATATTGTAGTGAGATTTCTCTGGTGTTTCAGTCTGCTATAGTTATTTAGAGTTCTTAAGATAAACTTTAATTTGGGATAGATTCATCCTTCAGATGGAAATATGAGGTAATATGGACCCTTCTAGCTTTTACAATATTGAAATGGTGAATCTTATAAGCATCTAGGCAGAAATGTTTATGCATGGTTACTTGAGCACCGTTTAGAAGTAAGAAAGTCTGTAAATGAAATTTTGAGGTATATTGAATTGGTCGAGTTCAATGATAGTATTTTCAGATATGTGTGATATGTGTATTAAAGACTTTAGTTTTGATCTTCTACAACGCTTTGTCGCAGATATAAGGTAGAGACCTATTCCAATTGTTGTTGAGGAATGTGTTAATCGAGAAAGTGTTACTCCTTTTATATCCAAGGTTTCAAGGTTTTAGAACAAACAAGGTGATTCAGAGACTATTGATTTTTATGCTTTAATTGCTGTAATGTGAAAAAAGAAATTAAAGGAATCTCAATCTCAATGAATACCACCTACCAAATACTCATATTGGAATAAGACAAGTTTTGCTATCAATACTTTGGGAGATACTATAGAGTATGATAATGTATTTGTAGTTTGAAATTGGTGGATTGGAGACTTTGTTATCAATATGGTGGTGAGTGTAGGTGATAAGCGTGCATACATATATACGATGCATTCAGATATCATGATTTGCGAGTAAGCAATTACATAGCTGTAAATGAGAATAAGAATAGGCTTAGGCGCTTACAGATATATTGCTTGGAGGGTTGAACAAATCAAAATGAGATATCTAGGGAATTTCAAAAAGGACAACCAAGCACTTGTACAATTGAGACGAGAGTGATTTCCTTAGAAACTTATCACAGACTAAATTTCAGAAAATTTGGGAGACCGAAGAACTAATGCGGAAGCAACATCCGCAGCTCTTTGATGTATGAGTTGTATTTTGAAATTTCGAGGACGAAATTTGTTTTTAGGGGGTTAAGAGTTGTAATACCGGAAACTCGACGTTGAGTAATTTGTAAATAATTCTATAATAAAGTAGAAAATTTCGAATTTTATTGATTTTCGATTTTGGGGTCTTAATTTTAAATTTTTGGTATATTTGAAATGCCGTATTTCAAATTCACAGTATTTTTATTTTTGGGAAATTTAAAACTTCCAATGTGATGAGAAAAACAAAAATACATACATATATATATAGTTATTAAAAAAAAAAAAAAAAAAGGGAGAAAGAAGGAAAGAGGAGATGCTGCGTTTCGGGGTGAAACGCAGCACCCCCATTTTTCCCCAAATCGATTAGGGCTAATAGCCCTAATCGAACCTCACATTCCCTCTCTGCGCTCTCTCCCTCTCCCCCTCTAGCGATCGACCGCCATCATCATCGCCTTCCTCCGCCACTGCATCCATCGGACACCACCACCGCCACCTTCTTCTTCTTCTTCTTCTTTCTCTCTCAGTCTCGCTCTGTCCCTCAGTCTCTCTCTATTCCACAGTCTCTCTTCGCGCTCTCTCCCTCCACCGTGCGCAACCATCACCGTGACCACCGCGAACCACCGCGGGTCACCATCTCTCGGTCGCTCTCTTCCACGCAAGAGCGGGCGATTCTCCCTCTCTTTCCTCTCTTCCCGCGCGCGAACAAAGTTCTCCCTCTCTCTCCCGTGCGCGCGATGGCAGAACTTCCACTGCCTTCCTCTTTTGCTCGCTCGCATTGCTCACTGTGAGCACTTCTCTCTGTTAACAACCAAAATCAGTGGCCGTTGCATCCTTGCAGAAAACCCTAGCCGCAGGACATCAAAAACCCTAGGTCACAGCTCTGCAGAGGTAAGCCTAGGTTGTCCAATTTTAATTCTAGGGTTGAATATTCTTAGTTGTTAGGTTTAATTCTAACGATTGCTGTAAATTGAACTTGTTACAGGTTTGATACACTGGTGTTTGGAAGCTAGGTTTGCACACTGAGAAACCTTAGGTGAGGGATTTTCAATCCCTTCCGTAATTCAATTATTTTGTTGAATTAAGGTAGAAATTACGTCTATATATATTTTGAAATGTGTTAGACTTGAAAGAAATATATTTCCCTAAGTGTTTGTATGAAATTATTGAGGTTAAGTCTAGAATTTGATGTAAATTGGACTGTGAAGCATGTGAGAAAGTCGTAGATAGTATTAGAGTTGTATTTGATTGAATTACGTAGTTTTCCTTGGGATTTGAATGGAAATTGGCGTGAATTAAATTAATATTAAGGAATTCGGGAGAAAATGGGTAAAATTGAGGAATATTGTAAATTTAAAGTCGTTGGTGATTTGAAATGATACTAGCTTGAGGAAACGAAAGTTTTGGAACGTAATTATGCAAGTTAAGGCTATTGTACATAAAATGGGAATTTGAAAACCCTTTAATAGAGCTTTAATTTATCTTTATTCGTCTTGATTGGTCTAAGTTGACCTTTGGAGACTCGAGAAGAGTCGTTATGAGTTGGTTTCGGAAATAGAGAGTGAATACCCTCTCTAGAGGTGAGTGGACGGTTCATTGTGTTCATAAATGAGAAACCTGTTTTAAAATTGCTTTGAAAATGATTTGGAAAGAGTTTTACATGTTTGATACAAATTGTTTTGTGATTGTGGGCTGTCTGAACTGAATTGTGAAATACGAATGCATCCATTGTATTTATAAATGCTTTTGTGCCATGTGATACTTGATATTGCTCTATGAGCTGCTTTGGCATGAAATTGTGGATTATTTGCTGAAAATCATGGCACATTGTTGAGAAATGGATTGAATGAGAAATGGAGGGTGCCGTAGATGACTATAGTCATATACCTACC
This sequence comes from Dillenia turbinata, assembly GCA_037126225.1. NCBI lineage: Eukaryota > Viridiplantae > Streptophyta > Magnoliopsida > Dilleniales > Dilleniaceae > Dillenia > Dillenia turbinata. The sequence continues at coordinate 7,335,539 of JBAMMX010000024.1, forward strand.
ACGGAGCGACCCGACGGGGTGACGTGGTTTGAGGTTTAGATGTGCGGGGGAGTAGACGTCCCTCCCTCTGCAAAAGTCGTGCTATATCTGGTGCACCCCGGTTAGGCACGAGCCAACGCCAAGGAAGGGGGTTTGTTTTGAGATATTGGATAGTAAAACCCTTGGCGGATTTTCTGGGTTTGGCCGCCCTGAGACGGAAGCATATTTCGATGGAACCCCAGGATTTTTATGAAAAGATGATTGATATGGATGCATATTTATGAAATGTGATTTATTGAAATGATTTTGTGTATATGAAATGATTTATGAGATATGCTTTGACTGCCCCACATTCACACCTTATTTATTAGCACAAATGCACCATTGCACTCCACTCATTGAGTATACCCCTATACTCACCCCTCTCTCCCCCCATTTTTCAGAGGAGACTTAGTTGGGAGCCTACTCGACGGAGCTTACGAAGTATTTTTGCGGATTGTATAGGTATTTGGCAGCCAGGGCTACTTTTGGGGATTGATAGTTCTCCAACCATGGAAAGGGAAGTCTCAGTACATCCCATGTCGTGCGGATTTTATTGATACTGGTCGAGTTGTTGACAAGTATTGATAAAATCCGACAATTTTTGATTTATTTTGATTTATTTTGATTTCTCTAGTTTTGGAAAACTGTTTATATCTGTACTGGGACATTTGGACTGTAAATCTTAATTTCAATACTTTTTCTTTGATTTTGTGAAGTTCTGTACAACTCATATCGTTAGGATTTTATCGATACTGGCCTGTTTTCCTCGGGTAAGTGTTGGTAAAATCCGTGCTATGTTTTGGGACTTCTTGTTTGTTAAATGCTTTCAGAGTGGCCAAGATGGTCACATTGCATGCGTGCATGTACAGGTTCCCGCTCCCCGTTGTGTGTTGCTGTGTAATCGTGCATGTACAGGTTCCCACTCCCCGATGTGTGCTAATGTATGATTGCATGTACAGGATCCCACTCCCCGATGTGTGTTAATGCGTGTGGTTGTACATCCAGGAATGAGCCGGATGGGCTCTTTGCATGTGGAATGATTTTATGATTTCTTGTTGTTGAATTATGGTGAATTTGATAGCCTTGCGGAGCCCCGGTGGATGGGGAGGCTTTACCCATGTACCGAGACGACGCGGCGGTTGTCGCGTGGTCGATCTGAGGATCGGGGCGTGACAACAACAACTGAATTTGAGTTCTAATCTTTTTACAGGAATCATTCCTACAGAATTCGGAAGGTTGAAATCACTTCAGGAACTTGATCTAAGCTACAATATGCTGAACGGATCGATACTGCCAGAACTGGGGGAGTTACAAATCTTAGAAATATTGAATCTCTCCCACAATAACCTCTCCGGTTTCATTCCTTCTACATTTGGTGGTATGTCAGCCCTGACATCCGTGGTCATTTCCTATAATCAGTTGGAGGGTCCCCTTCCAAACAACAAGGCGTTCCTCAATGCTCCTTATGAAGCCCTCTGGAATAATAAGGGCTTGTGTGGGAACATAACAGGTTTGAAGCCATGCACATCTGACAACATCAAGAAAGCTAATGGCAAAAATAACAACAAAGTTATTGTCATAGCTGGTTGCTGTTTTCTTGCCTTCACTCTATTGGTCGGAATCTGTGTATTTCTCCATTGCAGAATGAGAATCAGAAGGAGCAAAAGAGCAGAACCACAATGTCAAGATCTATTTGCAATATGGGGACATGATGGTATAGTTCTTTATGAGCATATCATTGAGGCAACAGAGGATTTCAAGTCTGAACATTGCATTGGTATGGGAGGCTATGGAGCTGTTTACAAAGCCCAACTTCCAGGTGGCAAGGCTGTTGCCGTGAAGAAACTTCATCCATTTCCTGATGATGTGACCAATATGATGGCATTTAGAAGACAGATTCACGTGTTAATGGACCTCCGACACCGCAACATTGTCAAGCTTTATGGGTTTTGTTCAAATGCCAACCACTCATTTTTGATTTACGAGTACATGGAAAGGGGAAGCCTGAGAAAGATATTAGAGGATGAGGAACAAGCAAAGAAGCTAGATTGGTGCAGCAGAGTTGAGGTTGTGAGAAGAGTGGCAGATGCTCTAAGTTACATGCACCATGACTGTTCACCACCCATAATCCACAGAGACATTTCGAGCAACAATATTCTGCTTGATTTGGAGTATGAGGCTCGTGTCTCGGATTTTGGCACTGCTAGGCTTTTGAAGCCTGATTCTTCCAATTGGACTACATTTGCAGGCACCATCGGCTATACAGCTCCAGGTACTCTTCATATGGCCATGCATTGTACTTATTCCCTGTTTTTTCTTTTTTTTGTTTATTATCATTATTGTTTCTTCTTTTTGGTGTAGAGCTCGCCTTCACAATGAAAGTAGATACTAAATCTGATGTCTACAGCTTTGGAGTGGTCACTCTAGAAGTGGTAATGGGAACGCATCCAGGCGATATCATTGCATCCCTGGTGTCCTCTTCAAGTGCCCAAATTATGCTTTTAATGGATGCAATAGACCAACGCCTCGATCCACCTCCTGAAAATGTGGGGAATGAAGTTGCTTTGGTCGTAAAGATAGCATTTGCATGCTTGCACTCTACACCCCAATCAAGGCCAACAATGAGGGACGTCTCTCGATTGCTCTCAGCTGGATGCCCACCTTCTGCTCGAACATTTTCCATGATTACACTGGGAGAACTCCTTAGAAATGGGGAATGATAACTGGAGCATCGCCATGCGCTCCTTGTTCATCCATATCAATATGTTATTTTGACACTTTCACTTGGATCGAGTCTTGTTGTCTAATGCTTCATGTGTGTTTCAGTTGGAGTCTTGCCTCCTTGAAGTCTATGTGTTAAATTCCTATAGAATGTGCAAGTTCATTCAGCTGCTTATTTCATGGCCATCCATGAGCAAATTTGTGGGAGATATCTCAATTCATGCCTTCAGCTAACACTATACCTTCTAGGGTTCAAGTATAACGTTTTAACAACAAATAGTCAACTTGGAACATTAGATTTGAAAATTCCATATGGAGTCAAATGGCATCTTCATTTGGCCAAATAGCAGTAGTTTAGGTGAACCTGTAAATTGGTTTGTCAAGAGCAAGGCAATGAGTAATAAAAATGAAAACAGAAACCAACAAGTGGCCATTGTCAAACACATCTTAAGGTATTCAACAAGTCTACCCACAAAATACTCTAACAGGAAACATTACCCACCTCAATTTGTTTTCTTCTTCAGTCCACCCAATGGAGCCTACAATGCAGGCGACATGAATGGTAGGCTTTCTTTGTCCCTTTTTCTTGCATTGATATTGTTGATGACGAGTATTATTATGTTGGGACCCAATTTCGGACAAAGTCGATATATGATCGTAATACCGAACATTTAGTATTAGAAAATTTTTATTTAACTCTTTGAAAAAAAGTATAAGGAAAAATTGGATTGTAATTAATTTTCGAACTTGGAGCGTAGCATTGAAAAAAAAATTGGCATTTAAATTTTCAATTTTCATTTTTTGTGTAATTTTTGAAAATAATGATAACTAGTTTATAAATATATTATTATTTTAGATAAAATCAAGAATATTGGAATGACCTAGTGGTTAAATTCTATTTGGAGGAAGGTGAATTCATAGGATCAAATCCATGCAAATGCAATTTGTGCTCAACACCAAATTGATTCATGAAGGAGGAAATTGAATGGTGGAGTTGAAAGTTGAAATAGTAATGTGAGACATGAATTGATTTACAAATGAAGCAAATCAATTCATGTGAGAGGAATGAGGAAGGGACAAAGCAATTCATGTAGGTGCAAATCAAATTAGTGGAGAAAATGAAAAGAGGAAGTCAATTTGCATGAGAAACAAAGAAGAAAAGAATCGACTTGGCTAATTAAAAAAAAAAAAGGAGTGGAAATCGACTAGCCAAAATGAGGGACAATTGTTAGTCGATATCCTTAGAGTTCAGAAGGGTTTCTGAAACATGAAGGTGAGAAATCGATTTCCCTAATGAGCGAAATCAATTCGATGAAGGGATTGAAGAAAACAAATCGATTTGCTCAAGGAGTAAATCGATTTGTCTAAGAGGATACAATAGAACCAAATCGATTTGAGCCATGTACAAATCGTTTCGGTTATTGTTTAGAGAAGGGATTTTGAGGGCTACAGGCAATGAATCCATTTGTGCCACACAAATCGATTCAGTTTGGAAAAGGTGAGTCGATTTCTGCTACTATAAGTCAATTTGCTTAGTTTTCAGAAGGCCTGTCTGCACCTTTTCACACATAAATCGATTTGTGCTTTGCACAAATTGATTCAAGTTAGATTTGTGAATCGATTTGCTCACATGGCAAATCAACTTGTCCCTTCAACACAAGTTGCAAATCGACTCGAACAAATAGAAATGAGGGAAAATGACTAAAATGCCCTCCAAACTCAATTGACACCTAAAACATCTGAGGGGTAAAATGGTAATTTCACCTCCACAATTAATAAGTCATTTCATTTATTCATTTCCATTTCCTCTCGACTCTTCATCTCTCTTGACCTACCTCTCACACTCGGGTTCACCTTTCATTCAATCCCTCCATTAAATTCAATTATTCCCCTATCAAATCACTCCATTAATATTTCTAAATTCCCAATCAAACCTATGAAAGGTGGATTTAAGGGAAAGCCTAGGGTTTTTTACACAAAGAGGAAAATTTAGGCTTTTTGAAATCCGATGCTCACAGCTCAAATCAACTTCACAATTAAGGTAATTTTTACTCCCTAAACTTAAATTTAGTTTCTTTATTTCTATATTGAAATTTATTATTGAGATTTGAGGAGTTTAGTTAGAAATCAAAACTCTAGGGTTGTAAAATTGTTTAAAATTGGGGAAAATTGAAGAAATTGTAAATGGAAGTGTTATAATGGTACAAATGACATCTAAATAATGGAATGAGACCATAGATTTGTGAATGTGAAAATTTAGGGTTTGCGTTAAATTAGGAAAAATTTGTAAACCCTCATATTGAACACAATTTAACGATACATTGTGATTATTGGTTTAGGATAAACCATTTGGATAATTGAAAAGAGTTACATTGGATCAAATTGTAGAATTGAGGGTGTTCACCCTTTTAAAAGGTGAGTGGACGGACTATTATATCTTTAAATGAGAAAAATTGTTTTAAATTCTTTTATAAATGATTTTAAATAATTTTATATGTTTTATATAAATTTTTGTGATTGTAGGATGTTTGAAATAAAAATTTGAATTACGTTTGCATTTATTGTATTTACAAATGAACGTGTACCATATGTTGGACATTTGATTCATGAATGTTATGATATAATTTGGTAATTATTTGTTGAAATCATGGCATATGGAATGTGATTTGGATATTTGTGAAAGAATGGTGCATGTGGTAAATGACTATAATGATTCCCTCCACGGAACGACCCGACAAGGTGGTGTGGTTGGGTTTATTTGCGAGCAAGGTAGACCCTGTCTTTACTCTGCCACATCATATATATATCTGGTTGCACCCTCGTGAGGTACGAGTCAACGCCAAGGAAGGAGGATATAGTGTTGTGAAACGAATAGATTAAAAATCTCTGGATGGATTTCCACCCGGGTTCAACCAAACGTTGGATGGAAGTGGTTTCATAGGGAGACCCTATGATCTTTGAAATACCTTAAAGTATGGATGCATGACTTTTAAATTACCGTGATTGCTGAAACTATTTTACATTCAATGAATTGTTGTGACATATGTTTTGACTCCTCCACACTCACCCCTCGTTTATTGACACAATCATACCATTGCACTCCATTCATTGAGTATTCTCATACTCACCCCTCTTTCTATCATTTTTTAGAGGAAGTTTTGTATTGGAGATTTAGAAGATTTCATTGTTGAATCCTGCCAGACTTTGGTTTTTGCGAGGCATTTCTACTATCGATACTAGTCTATCCTTGATAGAAATTTTTAAGAAAATTAGCTGGACCCATATGAAGGGTATTCTTTTGATTTGAACTTTTGATCATTCCAATTCCAATGGGAATTTCAAACTTATAATTGTAATTAAAATTTTATTTTATTTTATTTTATTTTTTCTTTTCATTGAGTTGGTAGAAGTCTTAGTTTGGAATTGAATGGTCGGGTTGACCAATTGCATGTGCTGAGACAGGAATGGGCTGAGATGGCCCCATGGATGTCTTTGTGATGTGTTGAAATAGGCTAAATAGGTCGAATGCCTTGCGCTATTCTGATATATGGTGAGGTCATACCCATATGTTGAGATAACATGACAGTTATCACATGCTTGACTTAAGAGTCGAGGCATGACAATATGTCTAGTTTTTGTCCCTCTTGACAAAGAAATTATAATTTAGATTATCGAATTAGAAATTGTAGTTTTTTTGGGACCCAATTTCTAAGCCCTTAAATTAGAAATTGTAATTTAGATCATTGAATACACCATTTATTAATCATAATACGCCACTGCAAGCTCTACACTTTATTCGTTATATGTGAATAATTCTTTTTGGTGTATAATGAATAAAAAATACAAACTAAATTGAACTAAGATCACTGTACAAGATTTACTAGGCTTGATCATTAATACTTAAATGATTTTGTAACATTAAAAATTCTACAAGGACAGATTTAAAATATCAAATACTAGTCGAATGAGTTGAATAATATCAGAATATATAGCGAAAATTGAGCCACTCATATATATATATATATATATATATATATGTATGTATGTATGTATGTATGTATGTATTAGTTCGAAAAAATTTAGAACATTATTTATGATAAGAAAGAGACTGACACGATCGTGTATTGTTAATGTGAGCATACATAACTGTACTGTTGTACCTTTGACCATTAAAGCATAAGTAATATAGAGTTAAGAGGAAACTCAAAAGGCACCACACTTTTCATAAATTACAACATAGCTAGGGTCCCAAATGGGAAATCAATCTGCCCAAAATATGTGCAACTAATAGACCTTCCTCAAAATATAAACATGTAGAGATGAGAAGAACAGATGAAGATAGCTAGTAAGTATAGCGATTTCCAATATCACCACCTTAAAACCTAGTGATTTCTCTTCTTCTTCAGTCCACCCATTGAAGCCTTCAATTTGAATGGCCATGAAATGTTATTTGAGTCTCTCCTTCTTCAGTCCTTCAATAGAAATGATGTCATATCTTCCCAATGCCTGGAATCAGAATAGCAATTTAATAGTAAGACTCAGTGAGCAATTACACCTAATAATCATACCCATTAGCAAAACCATAGACAAACCTGCTTAATTGAATTGTCCGTCAAAGCATTCTTTATTAAGCTTCCCGTAACCCCCTCATATAGATCAATTCTTTGACATTCTTCAAATTAGGGTATCCTAAAATATTGGCTTTAATTTGATTAAGGCGAAGTTATGGCAGACTTTTTTGGTAATGGCATGTAGCACAACAATGGAAGATTTTTTCGAGTAATGATATGTAACAAAATAATAACCATAGGTTACATAAGGCTCAACCCAGTATAGCATATTCACTGTAGCTTTGCTCACATTCAAGAATACACCATTGAAGACTTGCGTCTAAAGACAAGTGGGATCAAAATAAAGATTGAAGTAGAAAGAAGTTGGATATTGTTCCTAGATGTACTGATCTCAACATGGAGTTATTGTTGGAGGAAAAGAAATATTGTGTGATAGAGAATAAAAAAAAATAAATGTTTGTACAGAACTCTTTACAACAATTTTGCCCTCTTACACTTTTCTTTCTTAAGACCCTAAATTTCTAAAATCAAAACAATAGCTAACCTCAATGATTCTCCTCATATGTCCAGCAACAAATCACATAAAATATCAAATTTAACCAATACTAACTTTTAAAGACTAATTATATTTGCCACTAATATGTCCCGATATGTATGAACATAAAAGTGAAAAACTCAGCCACGCAAAAACTCATCAAGTGTAATTTAACTCATCTATCATAATGTAAGTGTTAACAAGGGCATCTAACCCCTAACACGATCCAAAAAATGAGGAATCACAAAATCCACTTATTACACATATATCATGCAACATTTAGGAAAATAAAGAAAAAATCAATACTAGTTGGGTCAAAAACTAGAAGAGAGCTACCCCAAGCCCAAAGACCATTATTACTACCCAAATCTCTTCACTTGGTTTCCAATGTACCTAAAATGTTAAATTTGGTCAACCAACCGCCAATTGAGCAAATAATCTCAAGGGGGCTGGGAAAGAGAAACATACATAACATTCATATTACATAAACCATCTATTATGCATAGAGCATGATTCCTGAATGCAATTATAATCCAATCCATAACATTATTGGTTTTGAATATCTTCACATCTATATAAATAAATAACACAATAAGAACATAAAGGTAAAAGCAAAGGAGATCAATTAGTTTGAATACATTGCCAGTTCGGGGTATCTAGTACAACAAGCATGTCCATCTAGTTAAAATATTTAACCTAATTTACTCCAAAAAAAGAAACTACCATTTCATTCTAAACTTATCATTTCTTTTATGTCTTCTTTACTTTTCTTTTATTTAAAAAGGAAACATGACTTTAAATCTCAACTAGTCATACAGGATCTCTGACCTCTATCGGAAGTAAGGGTAACTATCAGTTTTCTCATCCATCTTCAATGTTTTAATCTTTCATTTCGATTTACCCTACTTTGTATATATAAGTGTCTCTGACTTTGGGCAGAGTTTATCTGCCTCCAACTCTAGATAAAGATTACCTCATGTAGTGAATAGATCCCGACACTTCACGATAAGCACAAAATATGGGATGAGTGCCTCATTAAGCTTAACATTCATTAAGCTTTTCATGAATTAGCTGATGTGTAGGTACAAACCACATGACCACGTAGTTTAACCATGTAAGAATTTAATTCTGTTAACCTAAATCAACTCTAGTGACAGAGTTGATTCTTTTATGAAATTAATCATGTTTCCTTGGTCATTCTCCTTATCCTAGCTCATTAGCATTAAATCTCAGTAGATTTAGGCAAAAACAATATATCCCAAATAGTATAAACATGGTAAGACATAGGACAAGTTCACCATGCTTGTAAGAACATAAAATTAGGAAAAAGCATAGAAACCATTCTTGGTTCATCAAAGAGACATTGTTAGACTTCGACTATCATTCCATATCATTCCAAAGGCAAAACCACCAAAGGGTTAAATGCTTGAGGGCATGAACAAACTTATTCTCATGTTTAAATGTAACCTTATTAGAGTCAAACATAGCTCCTACCACATAAGACAAACTACTAGAAATCCTAACATTATCAAATGTAATCTCAAGCAACAAGCATCTGAACATATAGTAAACATGAAGATTTAATTACTATAGCTGATATCTAAAAAAAAGCACACAAACATATGAAGTATTTGCCTTTACAAGCTCAATTCAATTAGAGCTCCATCCTTACTCCAAAAAGGTTGCAAAAACCTATATATATGTGTATATATATATATATATATATAGATATACATACACATACTCACACTTTTTTATGCATTGAATTCTAAGGATTTCCAACCTAAAACTCAAATCTATACTATAACATTAATAACATAAGAGAATACCCAAAAAAAAATAATGAAACAACCTAATGGTAGCAAGAGGATTCAAAATTTTCAAAAATTGATGGCAAATAAAGTTGAAAACATCAAGAACAGCAACTCTTTCATTTAGTTGAAATAGGAAGAGCATCAAACAACATTTCAAAATTGGGTGACAGAATTAGAGCTGCTAAATATCAAAAGAAGAGAGAGAGAAAAAAACAAAGACTAAGTACTGCAAATTCGTGAAGAAGGCATGAGTCTTTAGATGCTCAAACTCTATATTCCGATGTTGAATGATCAAAATTGGGTGAGAGCTTGAAAGTAAAGAAGGATCAAAGGGGAGGAATTGAGAATTGCCCTTTTGTATGCCACACAAAACTACAATGATATCAGTCGGAGTCCGAGAAGAAGATTAGTTATTTTGAGTGCTTAATTTCTTCTTTCTCAATCTCATCTTTCTAATGCTGGGTAATTGATTTCTTTACAAGGTTTGAAGGGATTGAAAACTGGTGGAAAAGGATTCAAGTTTAGGGTTCATTTGAAGAGAAAGGGGAGAGGAAAGAGAGGAAGTTTGAGTAGGGGCATCGATAAGAGATAGGGAAGGAGATGATATGGGAGGAGGAATGTTATTGCTGGCCCTAAAGCAATCATGATCGGAAGAGGGAACAAAAGAGAGAGGAGAGAGCACAGGACTGAGAAAATGAGACTGAAAATAGACAGATTTTGAGAGGAGCTTTGGCTTGAAGGAGAGAGAAGAACCTTGATGCGGTGCCTAAGATCACCATCACCATTAGCGATTCGAAGAGGCTAAGGGGGAGAGAGAAAGGCCAATGATTAGTGGTGAGAAAAGAAGGAGGGGATGAGAAGGAGAGGCTTCTACTGTTAGAGGAACCTTCAGATTCCGGCAATGATGAGGTCGTCGAGGTAGTGGTGCCAAAGGTAATGTGATGAGGAAGGAAATGAGAGAGATGAGAAGAGAGAGAGAGAGCTTCTCTTTTAAAACCCTTCCCTTGCCTTTTTTTTTTTAATTTAAAACTTTTTAGGTCAATCGAAAGTTCCACCCTATGTTTCAATCAAAATCCTAAGACTAACGTTAAACCTATACATTACATCATTGTATAGGTGCATATAAAGATAAACTCATGCAAACTATAAATTTAAAATATGAAAATGAGATGAAATGGATGGGGAAGGATATTCTAGGGTTTTCAAAACCCGATTCTCACACTAAGTTGATTATACTTGAAACACTTGAGTGATATTAGTTCAACATAAGATTTGTTAGCTTTGACATCTCTACAATTTCTTTCATTTTTTGCTTCCTCGCCGATGTGTGCTCCTTTTGCCGATTATTGCATATAGAGGTCCTCTAATTATCCCCCCAAAGTTTTTATGAGAATAATCTAGTGGGCTTCTTTTTTTTTGGGGGGGGCATACTAATTAAGCCTCTAAAGCAATATTTTATGTTTTGAATAAACTTCATAGTACATAAACCCTATTTTATCTTTGATATTTGATCTGAAACCATCCAAATATGAAGACACTTGCTACCCTTCCGACTTCCTCGAGTCATTTCTTTTTGCCAGCCTCAGGAACTTGGTGGTATATTTATGTACAAATTTTTTCCTTGATGGCATCATTGGATGCTAGAATAGAACTTACTTGTAATCAAGGGAAGAAATAATTCTATGGTAGCTGCTTCATTTGGTACCATTTTCAGACTGTTACTTTTCTATCGTGATTCCTTCAAGACTGCAATATTTCCCACGATGTCGAGACTCCACCTTTTAATTGGAATGTGGCAACATGTACTCAAAGAATCAGTTGATTTCTATAATAAAATCTAAAAGTCCTCAATATTAAGACTTCTATCAAAACATTGAATATCTACCTTTAATTTTAATATGAAATCACTAGTATCTCTATCAACATGTTTGCTCCTTTCATATCTCGGCGAAGTAGTCACCTTGTTTGTCAAAGTCTTCCATGTAGATAAGGTGTCTATGTTGATATGTAGGAATTGTTGATAGGTTGTTTATAAGCAAAGTCCTTCTAGGTACAAAAGCCCTTCGGGTTTATTCAAGATGAGGCTAAGTGATTTATAAAAATGATCGCCTGTTGTGAGGGATGCCCATTAGAACGGAAAACATTAGTGCTTTTCCCAAGAGGGTATAAAGAATGTCAGGTCATAAGCAGGGAAGTCATATGTCAGAATGTAGGGTTCATGTGGAAGCTAGGGATCATGTATTTGGAGGATCACTTAGTCCTATGTGTTTCGTGGTGGTTTGTCCACTATGGGATTTTTTTACTCATTTCTTTATGGTGAATCCCGTCGGTCGGGAGAGAGCCTGCCTCTTCCTTCGATGCTGATGAATCTTTGTAACCTTCCACTTTGAACTAAGAATTCCAATTCATCTTTGAGTCGTTTATAATCGTTAGTTGTATATCTATAGTCTCGTTGGAAATAAGAGTATTCCGATTTGTCCTTCTTAGGATCTTCTTCAGTAGGGTGCGGTGGCCACCTTAAGTACGATTTGTTTCTAATTTGAAACAGTACATGGCTGGGGGTCTCACTTAGAGGAGTGTAAGTGTTGAATCTCCGAGGAGGTGGAGGAAGGGAGTGATTGGTCTTGGGCATAGGTCGTCAAGGTGATCGACTATGTTCCTATCTGGATGTTCGGCTTTTTTTCCGGTCAAAAGCCTCCGCGTTTTCAGCTGCAATATACTTTTCAGAGTGAGAATAGAACTCTTGGATAGTGGAGAGAGGTTTTTTCATAATAGAGAGTTTAATGTCGGAAGGACGTAGCCGAGTGAGTAGTGTGGCTAGCGCAATAGAGTGGTTCAAATATGAAACTTTTATCATCTCTGCCTTAAATCTTTCCAAGAAATTTCTTAGGGACTTGTTTTTCCTTTGATGCAATGACAATAGAGAAGTGGACTTTCTCTTAGCTCCCTTGCTTATCACGAAATGGGTCTCGAACTGTTGTGGAGCTGGGAGAAGGCTTTTATGTTGAATGGTGGGAGTGAGTTAAGCCAGGTCAACGTATTTCCCTTAAGAGTGGTACGAAAATGTTTGTACATGGCCGCATCAATCATGTCCCTTGAAATCATTACCGTCATAAAATATGTTGTGTGGTCATGAGGATCAGTGGTCCCATCATATCTTTCCATAGGAGGCGTGAGTATATCATGAAGCATAGATTTCGAAGAGATTTTCAGATCGAAGTGCGAAGCATTTGAGTAAAGGGGAGTTTGGCTTCCTTGAGCATTGACTCGCTTGAATTCGTCGGCAACAAGTTGTTCGACCTATCTTTGGAGGTTATCGGGTTGTGGTGAGAAGTCACCGAGGGATCATGATTGAGCGATGGAGTTTGGCAGTTGGGGTGATCGTGGTCTGATCCCCTGGGACGTATGACCTTCAGGGCTTAAAGCACAGCTAAGGCCCTCGAGTTGCTTGCTTATGTCTTGGATTTTTGACTCTAGTCTATCCATTCGAGATTGGTTGGCCAGCATTGGAGACACTAGCACAGGAATCGTAGCAGGGCGTTCCTAGTTTCCAAGCTGTGGGGCTGGCTCCGACTGAGGAGGTCGATCGCGAGTAGGGGACCTAGTCGACCAAACGAGCGCCGTAAAAGAAGCAGTGTTTTGTGGAGTAGCAGCACGACCATCCATCACAGATGTGGCCCTGGAAGTGGCTCTGGTTATCCATTTCAGGGACATGTCCGCTTTGACACTTTTGGATATTCGACGGGAATTCTCGAGTCTGTTCCTACGGATGACACCAATTTGTTGGAGGTGGAATTCATCTCCACAGATCCGGCTCCTTCTGGACTCGATCAGACTGCTAGTTGTGAGACTGAGACTTGTAAAATACCACCGGAGGCTGCTCCGGCCGGGGAGGCTCCGACACTCAAGTTAGAAAGAGCGATTTGAAAGGAAAGAGATAACAGACTGTGATAGAATGAGGGACAGATCTCCCCTAGTATTTTGTGTGCCTTGTGTAGGGTTGGCGGACTTATCTGGACTAATGCCCCTATCGATGTTATATAGTGCTTCCCTGAGATCCGTGTCGCGGCAGACTTTGCAAAACCCTAGTTTCCTTAAGGATTCGTTTGGGGATTCCAGATCTTTGATCATAAAAGATTTGATATTGCGATAACTTGGATAATTGAATTATATGGGAAGATTTTTCCCTTATCGACTAGATCCGCTAGGCTTTCTTCTGCATAAGAAAATATATCCCGTATTGGAGTGGGGAACTCAGTTGGTCATCAATCGAATGAATGCATTCGGTCCCTTCAATAGCTATCGGTTAAGGTGTTCGATTCTGTCGAACCCTTTATGAATCGAGTCAAGTGGTGGGTTCTTTCTGTTAAACGGGATGACTAAGGCCCTTCAGGGATACAAGTCTCTTCAGGTGATCAGGGCGATTGAGACCCATATGAGAAGGTGAGTTTCCTCGTTGAACCGGTGTGTCGCAAGCCCATTTCCATTTGAATGTATTGATACCAAAAGAAAAAAGGGGGCCCACTTCGTACGATAAGACCTTCTCAAAAAGGGTCCATCATTATGATATTTTTTGTTTTTTAAATATTAAAAAATTTTAAAAATATAAAGCATCTATGATATAAAATTCATATATATATATTAATCATTAACATATATATTTAACCATATAGTATAGTATAAGCATGAACGACTCCCTGTCATCTTGGATTTCGTCATCCTACAATTGGCAGGAGGTGATTTTACTGAGAAACAGAGTAATGTACACTGAGGAGTAAAAATTACTGAGAAGCAGAAATTACTAAAATTAAAAATCACTGAGACACTAAAATTAATGAGAAGTAGAAATTACCGAGATGCAAAGCAATGTACACCACATAATAGAAATCATCGAGAAACAAAATTATTGAAGAGTAAAAATAATTTACCATTAAATTACAAACAATTCATCAAGAAGCAAAATTCACCGAGGAGTACTTGTTAGAAGACCACTGAGGAGTACTTGTTAGAAGAAGTCTTCTAACCCTTTTTTTTTAATATATCTATGTAGAAAAGAAAAACGAAAATAGTGAAATCTAGAAAAAAAAAAAGTAAAAAAAGGGAATAGTAGCAAACCAGTGAAACCCCACCAAAAAAAGAAGTGAAAAAAAAAATAGGGTAAAGGGTAAAAAAAAAAAAAAAAAAAAAAAAAGAAAAAAACCAAAAAAAAAAACAAAATAATGGAACAGTTTTCCCATCCACCATGTGGCATCTCTTCCCTCTCCTCCCCACTTCCCGCCGGCATACACAGGTGACCGTGCATTTTTGTCAAGAGACTGTTTCCTTTTCTTAAAACATATAAACAAATAAAAATTAAATATATAAATAAAAAAAATATACTAAAATTTAAAAAAATTATTATTTTTTTGTTCTTCTGGCTATATTATTTCTCATTTAGTTATTGGTATACTATTGTAATAATACATTAGCTATTTTTATTTTCTTATAATTGGTTTTATTAATACGTCTCATCAGTAAAAGAATGAGTTTTGAGGAAGTCTCTCATTTAATGTAGACAAACCGAAATCTAAAGGATAAATAATTAATAATAATTACGGTTCAAAAATTAATTTTTCAAAAATTTTAATTTTTAATCCAATGTTTTGTTTCAAATTTAATTATTCATTTAATCAACCTGGCACGTTATCAATTTAAACTCAACACCATGCAATGCACGATGTATACCTCCTAGTTTAAAGAAAACAAAATGATAAAAAAAATATATTCTCAATTTGACAAAGGAAAAGAGTGGGAGAAAGAGAGAGAGATGAGTGGGTTATTTCTGTAAATAATATGAAAGGGGCTCAAAATCCCATAAATATAGTGGGCTTTTTTTGTCTTCCAAAACTAATGAAGTTGACTTCTCCTAGAAATCGACTTTGAACAAACAAGTCAGTTTGCCCATTCAAAAAAAAAAAAAAAGAAAGAAAAGAAAACACTGAAATCGATTTCAGTGAAATCGACTTCACACGTAAAGTGGTCAACTCTCTCCTCTCTCCCCCACTCTCTTCCCTACTTGCTTTCGCATCATCAGCCTTTCTTTTTCTCCTCTCCCCCACTCTCTTCTCTATTTCCCTCAATAATTTGTGCGGACCACCACACCCCTCTCTCTCTTTCTTCTCTCTATTTAAAAACATAGAAAAGACAAAAAAAATTTCTATAATGAGACAACCATTTAATTTTTTATTTACAGTCACATGAAATAGGAAATACTTTAATATAAATATTAAAAATTGTAGTTGGGGCCCTTGAAATCACCGATTAAAATATTTTATTATCTATATTTTTATTATAAAATAATTTTTATTTTTATATTATTTATTTTAGAATATTAAGATGGGTGTATTAAAAATATTTAATTATTATCATTTTATCAAAAATAATTTATTAAAAAATATTTTAATTCTTAGTTCTAAATAATATTATAAAATAAAAAAGAAGTATAACTCATTCTAAGTACACACTTGTGTCGTGACATTTCTGAGGAAGCAAACCCCCTCCCACTAGGGGGTTATTTTTTAAAATACCGTGAAAATGGAACAAAATCTAAGAATTGTGATCCTTTTCTTTTTCATTCCCAGACCAATGAGATATCGACTTCAAAGTCGATATGCAAGATGTCGACTTCAAAGTCGATATCCAAAATGTCGACTGCAAAACTGACTAATTCATACTACGTGTGAGCAACAAAAATTAAAAAAAAAAAAGTTGATATTTTGGATATCAACTTCAAATATTTTATTTTTTTTACTTTTTAAATTATTATTATTTTGCTTTTTTAGTTTCCCCTCTCTTTCTCTCTCCCTCCCTCCCCTCTTTCCACTTATTCATTCATTCCACCCTCTCTCTTTCCTCATTATATAAATATAATATTATATTAATATAAAATATTTATATTATTTTAAAATATTAAAATATAAATTTAAAAGTTTTTACAAAAAGAATATATATTATTATTTTATAAAATATAAAAATAATATTAAATTTAATAAAATCTTTTGATTATATAATTTAATATTATTTTAATCTTTAGTTATATAATATAACATAATATAATATAATATAATATATTTTTAATATTATATTATAATTCTTTAAAATTTTAAAATATTAAATATATAATTTTGTATTCTCTTTTAATAGTAAATATTATAAAAATATATAATATTATAGATTTTATAATGACATTACTATTTTATTATAATTTTAATAATTTTTAATATGATTTAATATTACAATAAAGATTATATTATTCTAATATTATAATCATATTTTATATAACAACAATCAGAATCTTAGTACTAATAATTGAGGTCGACTTTAGAGTAATCATGTATGTATAGAGTTTTTTTTTTATATTTTTCTAAAGAGACTGAGGCCTTTCTGCCCAAAGCCTTTTTAAGGCCCCGTTTGGTTCTTAGGGATCGTTGGCCTTGGGGTTCAATAACCTACTCAAAATACCCACGAGCTTTGCCAAATGACTGGGGCCAAACCATGCAAATCTCTTCACACGGAGAAACAAGGAACTGCTAAGGACACCCTATAATCATATTTTATAAAATGATTTAATATTATAAATTTATTTAATATTATAAAAAATTTTACTTTTTTATTTATTTTATATTTTTTAAAATTTTTTATTTTACTAAATTAAAATTAGATTATAAATATACTTTTTATACTTCAAATACATTATTTATTTTATATACATTATTTAGTTATACATTATTTAATATGATATAAAGATCCATAATTTTATTGAAATAAAAACCTTGAACAAAGTTGGTGACCTTTCCGAGTAAGGCTGGTGGACTCGTGACTTTTCTGCTATTATTATTAAATTTTGGGTCCACAAACTTATAGATATTAACTATTACTAGTAGTATTAGTTATTTAATTCTGTAGAATATTATAATATCAATGTAATATAATATTAAAAATATTATATTTTATTACAGATTACAATATTAATAATATAATAATATTTTATTAATTTAATATTACAATGACATAGTATTAAAAATATATTATATTATATTATATTGTATTGTATTATATTATATAAACAGAAGATTAAAATAATATTAAATTATATAATCAAATGATTTTATTAAATTTAATATTATTTTTATATTTTACAAAATAATAATCAATATTCTTTTTGTAAAAACTTTTAACTTATATTTTAATATTTTAAAATAATATAATATTTTATATTAATATAATATTTTATTTATATAATGTGGAGAGAGAGAGGGTGGTATGAATGAATGGATACGTGGAAAGAGAGGGGAGGGAGGGAGGAAGAAAGAGAGGGGAAAATAAAAAAGCAAAACAAAAATAATTAAAAAAGTAAAAAAAAAAATCAAATATTCGAAGTTGATATTCAGAATGTCGACTTTGAAGTCGATATCTAGGATGTTGATTTTTTTTTTTAATTTTTGTGGTTTACGGGCAGTACCAAGTGGTCAGTTTTGAAGTCGACATCTTGGAAATCGACTTTGAAGTCGACGTTTCATTTGTTTGGGAATGAAAAAAAAAAAAGATCACAATTTTTAGATTTTGTTCTATTTTCACAGTATTTTAAGAAATAACCTGCCCTAGGGTTGCCTTAACCTAAAGTTGCTAAAATACGCAAGAGAGAACAATGTACAACTCGATAAAAGAAACCCTACCCGCACCTTGAATATATTTACATTTTTAACCAAGACACTCCAATAATTATTATTTTTATACATAAAAAATAACATATATTTTGTAATTTATTGCATATTATAAAAATTATTTATATTATTTTATATGAATAAGAATCAGATATTTTCTTTCTATGACATTGGGGTTGTGACCTATCTTCACACTGTGATAATTAACTTATATTTTTCATTATTCTAATAGGATGGTAAAAATTTTCAAAATAACCACATATCTAAAAATTCAAAATTTTAGTTAAATACTTGTCCTAAAAAAATTTAAATTATTTTATAAAATGAACATTACAAATGATGTTAAAAATTAAATTTACATTGATTTTATCATAATATTACCAAATCATTTAATCTTTAAAAATAAGGTAAGCTGAAATAATTAGAAGAAATTACTTTATAAATTCATATTAATTTATGTTATTTTTCTAAAATTATTTAATTTTTAATTTCATTTTAACTTTATAAAATATAGATTTATATTTCGTTTTTAAATTATTTATAACTTTTATAAATTATTTTAGATTATTTTTTAAATCATTTATAATTTTAGATTTAATATATCTTAAAAAAATCTTTAAAGTCGATTGATTTGAAATTAACTTTATTGTTTAATATATATTTTTTAAAATATATTACAGGTAGTTAGGTTTGGATAAATCGAAAGATTTTCAAAAAATCAATTTTGAAATCAATTTCCTATAAACCGATTTCAATACTTTTAAAATAAATAAAAAATTAACTATATTTTTATCATTTTTTAATTTTTTTCATAATATTTATATAAATACCTCATAGATGAGTAATGGGCGGTCCATCCTCACGTGCATAGCCTGGCCAGTCATAATGCACATTCGAAAAGACTGCTTTTGCAGGGCGAACCAGGGGTTTTAGCGCCAAACCATATTTTGGGACTCTCTCTCACTCTCTCTCTCTGTTGTGATGGCTTGAGCCATGGCTTCTGAGGCAAAATCACAATCAAGGTTAGGAGAGGAACAATCGAGAGATCAGTGAATTCTCGGTTGAAATGGAAATCTGCCAAATCCAACTCTGAAAACCCAAATTGCTCGAAGAAGACGACTATGTCTGCCTAATCTTAACCCTAAAGAAAATCCCAGCACGGCCTCTTGAAAACCATTTCAAAATCTCTCTTCCTTATCCACTTCACACCGCTTCTGCGTCTCTTGCAGGACTCTGTCTCATGGCCGCAAGAAGGTTGGAATGCTGCTTCTTTGTCTTGTTTCTGCTGCCGTTTTCGGTTGGGTTTTGTATAGTGGCAAAGGTTTGGCATTCTAATCCTGCATTTTGTTAACATGCATTAACTGAACTTGTACCTGTTCACACTTTATGATTATGGATACTTGGGGTTCTATTTTTGATGTTTAATTAGGATATGGAATTGGGAACTAGTTGAATTTCTTGTTTTGATACTGCTTGCCATTACCTGAATCTTTCTAGTTTCATTGACAAACAAAAGAGTATCTAGTATAGTTAGGAAACACCACGAGATATAAATGTGAACTCTGAGTGCAGGCTTTATAATTTGATCTCAAGTTCGGTATGGAGTTCTTTGGTTCAATGTTACTTTGATTTGATCTGTTTATGTGGCGTGGACTATCATAGCATTAATGAGATTGACTTAGAAGTTTTAAGTGCTTCAATTTTGGCTTTTGATGACCATGCAAGTTATACATATAATCGTGTATTTTCAGGGGAAGATGCAAGTGAAGGTGGAACGCTAAACATAAGAGTCGATAACGTGAATGGCACCATATTAGTTATTTCTATATCAGATCAGTCAGAAGCAGTGACAAACAGTAATAGTATTATAAATCCTTTTCTGTCATCTAGTTAGGAAAAACTGAAAATATGTCCCCTCCACCACCTGCTACCTTGTCTTCAGTTATTTCTGTACCAGATCTGCCAAAAGTGGCAACAAACAGTGATAGTATCATTAATCCTCCTTTCACAATTAGTTTGGAAAAAAAAAATGAAAGTATCCTCCTCCACCTCCTGCCTCAGTTTTTCTGGGGTACACCCTTCCTTCTGATCATCCTTGTGAAAAGTTCACACTTCCTTCCCCACCAGCTGATAAGAAAAGGACTGGACCAAGTTGTTAGTTTGATTTCTGATAGTTACTGTATTTCATGTGTCTTTTAAAAGTTTTTACTGCAGAACTCTATCCCTGGCTCCCACAAAGAGTCATTCATGTGCTGGGCAAATGCTTTTTGTATAGATATTATGGTGTACTTAAAATGTTAAGTCAATCACATTGCCAGTTGATTTTGCTCATTTATAATACAACATGTCCAGTATGTTATCTTTCTGTGGAAGAAGTGAAAGCACATTTGCCAAAGGAACCATCACCTTCTCCTTTTATCTCAAAACTTGACCTATGTTTATGAGGAAAATATAAATCAAACAGAGTCTTTTGATGGCTCAGCCTTTGGTGGATATCCTACCCTGAAGCAAAGGAATGAATCTTGTGACATAAAAGACTTGCATTGTGGGTCTGGCTCATATATCTGGTTGCTTTATTTTTATTTTTTAGTTACTTAATCTTTCTGTTTATGTGCAATGAGCTTTTAAAAAGTTCACTCTGTGTACAAAGTGCTCCCTGACTTGCGGGGGTAGGGGTAGGGGTAGGGTGGACGTAAATGTACGCAGCCTCTCCCTTGCATTTTTTTTTGCAAAGAGGCTATCTCCACGTTTCGAACTCGTGACCTCAAGGTCACAAAGGAGTAACTCAATCGAAGCAACTCAACCATTGTACATGTACAATGAGCTTTTCAACCAATTTTTTGCACTTGTGGCATACAATGCACCATAATTTTTCTCTGTATATTTTCTTCATTTTTTCTGCATATTGCATTTTCTTGTGAAAAATTTATATATTAATTAGATTTGTTGGTGGAACTAAACCTGGTCATAACACTGGCTTTGACATTGATGAGTCTGACCTTCTTGAGATGGAGCAGTGTCGAGAAGAGGTGGTTGCATCGGCTATATTTGGTATTGCTATAAGCCTGTACCTTCCTTTTAATCAATGTATGTTGTATATTGCTTATCTCATATCTTTGTTCTTGTTCAGGAAACTATGATGTTATACAGCAGCCAAAAAGTGAAGCCGCTAAGAAAAATGCTTGATTCTTCATGTTTTTGGATGAAGAAATAGAAGCATATGTGAAAAACACTACTGTCTGGGACAGCACCAATAGAATTGGCCTGAGGCAAATAGTTAGTGTCCGCAACCTTCCTTATACTGACGCAAGACAAAATGGAAAGGTGAATAATATTGAATCTCAGTTTATCATTCCATTAAAAACTAAATGAGTTTAGTTAGGTGTTGCCATGTTGCTAGTTAGAAATTCCTGAATTGTTAAATTTTGGAAAAAATTATCTCCTTTTGGTTTACTTGGATACAGAAAACAGAAAAATGTATGTCCAAGCAATCTTGGTTCCCATCTTTGTTTGAGCATTTTAGGGCACTGTTTGAAATTGCCTTGTTGCTGGGGGTATACTTGGTGAAAGTAAATATGGGTGTCCTGAAATAATATGGAATGGATGCATCTGTGAATTGCGGAAATGGGACACCATACACAACACATACATGGTGACATGACAAAGTTAAAGAAATTTCACACTGTTATAGGTTATAAAGCCATGCTGTGTCATGTGTAAAAAATGTGTCCTTGAGTTCTATCTGGACATGGACATATATGATTGCAGTCATTTCTAGAAGTGTTTATCCAACAGAGGCATGTGCTATTTGCATGCACATGCAAGGACTGTTTTTAATACTGTGTATAATGGTATTAGAATCAGATGACGTTTGGCCTGTGGTATTCATGACATCATCCATATTAGGAGATTCTATGTATGGCTTTGGTTCTTTTTTGCTAAGGGTGTAGATGGTGACATGTGGAGTATCCTGACTTGGTGTATTATAGGATGCACTATTTCACGTTGAATAGGCATACTAACTCTTGCATCAGCAAAATATATTTATGCCATACTATATTTCTGTTCTCTCTGGATTTGAAGAGTAGAGTTAACTTCCCCCCTTGAAATCATGGCTTTTGGCTTTCCTTGGGGACACTTTTGTTATTTAAAGCTTGAAAGAATTTCCTTCCAGTGTATATGAAGTTGAGGGTTGTCGATTTCTCCCTTCTTACTTTGGGATATAGAAACCTCAATTTAAGAAGCCCTCCATTTTATCTCATGTTTGAGACCTTGTCATTTTTGTATCCAGTAAAAGGAAAACTTGTGGATTGCTTTGACAAGTAACTTTACGTCTAATTTACCAGTGGAATTTTTTCGTGGTTCTTATGCCTTCCGGAACCCCCTCTACTATCTCATCCTCTCTTTAGCTCCCCTTATGAGCTTCCATTTCTTGCTTCATTTTCTTAGGTCTTCTATTTCTAAAGTATTCACTATGAATAATATTTTGGCATGAAACTTTTTCCTTCTATTGCAACCTCCTGGTCATTATGTGCAATTAAGATATACTGAGCCTACCTTGAGCCGCTGCACTAGGTAAATGTGTTCTCTCCCCTTTTTTGGACGGTTTTTGTTCATTGGATCTTGCATTTGGGATCAGGGTTTATTGGTGTGTGCATAGCATTAGAAAAGAAGTCAAAAGTTGATAAGTTAATGCATAGTGAATTGTTTTTCTTCATTGTGATGTTAACTCTGCTTATCCAAATGAAAAATGGTGATAAAAAAGAGAAGTTTGCATTTACTTGCAGTCATTTAGATGGGTCTTTTGTCTTGTTAATCGGAGTCAATTATCTTTCCAACCTCCTGCTTTGCTTGTTTGGATAATACGGGTTTGATGCTAAAAGAATTGAGATTAGTACCTTTTGAATAACCATATGATCAATACATGTCTTTGTGTGACTTAATATTTTTATGCAAGGAAATGCATTTCTTTCTTCAGCACAATCTTTACTAGCAGGTCGTTTGCCAATACTATACTTTTGGCAACCTCCTGGTCATTATGTGCAATTAAGATATACTGAGCCTACCTTGAGCCGCTGCACTAGGTAAATGTGTTCTCTCCCCTTTTTGACAGTCTTTTTGTTCATTGGATCTTGCATTTGGGATCAGGGTTTATTGGTGTGTGCATAGCATTAGAAAAGAAGTCAAAAGTTGATAAGTTAATGCATAGTGAATTGTTTTTCTTCATTGTGATGTTAACTCTGCTTATCCAAATGAAAAATGGTGATAAAAAAGAGAAGTTTGCATTTACTTGCAGTCATTTAGATGGGTCTTTTGTCTTGTTAATCGGAGTCAATTATCTTTCCAACCTCCTGCTTTGCTTGTTTGGATAATACGGGTTTGATGCTAAAAGAATTGAGATTAGTACCTTTTGAATAACCATATGATCAATACATGTCTTTGTGTGACTTAATATTTTTATGCAAGGAAATGCATTTCTTTCTTCAGCACAATCTTTACTAGCAGGTCGTTTGCCAATACTATACTTTTGGCAACCTCCTGGTCATTATGTGCAATTAAGATATACTGAGCCTACCTTGAGCCGCTGCACTAGGTAAATGTGTTCTCTCCCCTTTTTGACAGTCTTTTTGTTCATTGGATCTTGCATTTGGGATCAGGGTTTATTGGTGTGTGCATAGCATTAGAAAAGAAGTCAAAAGTTGATAAGTTAATGCATAGTGAATTGTTTTTCTTCATTGTGATGTTAACTCTGCTTATCCAAATGAAAAATGGTGATAAAAAAGAGAAGTTTGCATTTACTTGCAGTCATTTAGATGGGTCTTTTGTCTTGTTAATCGGAGTCAATTATCTTTCCAACCTCCTGCTTTGCTTGTTTGGATAATACGGGTTTGATGCTAAAAGAATTGAGATTAGTACCTTTTGAATAACCATATGATCAATACATGTCTTTGTGTGACTTAATATTTTTATGCAAGGAAATGTATTTCTTTCTTCAGCACAATCTTTACTAGCAGGTCATTTGCCAATATTATACTTTTGGCTGGTTCCCAAGCTCATTCCGCATAGGTTGTTTCTGAGTGCCCGACATTCTATATGGATTGATGGAAATCTTGAGTTTGTTGTGGATCCTTATATAATTCTTGAAAGGTATGTAATGGGACATGTTCTACATATCTACTTCTATATTTGTACCGTATATTATCGTACCAACACAAAAAGTTAATTATTGTTATAGATTAAAAAGTATTCTTATCACTAGTACGGAAATAAATTCTATGATCCAAATTTATACGAGGAATAAATTCTATGATCCAAATAAAAAAGCCCAAGTATAATCCATTGTGAAACAGAAAAGTGTAAGAAGTAACTTTTATCGATCAAGGTGGAATATATTCATGTTATTAATTTTTTTTATATGTTATATGTGATATCACATAAAAATTTTAATATAAATATCCAATCAAATATATGTAAGTTTGATCAAAGTCAATTAATAAAACGCATATGATACTTTGATACCACTAATTGGAATAAATAGGCGAAAGTGCGAGTGACAAATAAAATTTTTTCTAATACAAATACTAGATGAATATTACATATTTCATTATTTTGGATTGAAGTTAAACACAATTAAAAATATAATTTATCAAATTCAAGAAGATTTTATGAATAATAAATAACATATTCAAAAATTAAATAAGGAGTTAAGTATAAATACTTTACTTAATTGAAGAAGCAAAACTATTTTGATCATCCAATCAAACTTCCCAATTTTGAACTCTCTAGTCCATCCACATGAGTAATACAAACAACAAAAAAATTGATTCTTCAAAATATTTGAAGAATTAAAAAACTCTAAAAAAAAAAAAAAAATCTGTCAAAATCTTTTAAATCAATCGGGAGAATTTTTAAAAAGATCCGCTCTGAAAAACTGTACCAAAAGCTTATATAAACTATTATTTTATAAATAAGAATAATACAAATTTTACTATTTATCTCATATTGAATTCAACTGATTTCAAACTCGTGTGAAATTGTGTATCTTACGACTTTTACCACTCAGTCCATATCAAAGTCATGCAAATAGTTTTTATGAACTATTGTCATACAAATATCAATCTTATACACTTTAATGTTTTTTTTTTTTTGAATAGAATATGAATCTTTAGAAATCAAATGAGAAGCTTGTAGGTACTATTTTGTCATAAATAAAGATAGAACAGTTTACTATTCATCTCAAATATAATCTGAACTATTTCAAACTCATGCTAAAAGTTTGTAAGAACTATTCTATTACAAATGAACCCCATTTGAGCATTATTGTTTGCATTGATATAATTGGATAAATTTCAAATTCGTGTGAGATTTTTGTACAAACAATTTCTTAGAAAATAAGAATCTTGAAACTTAACTACTCATCTCGAAAGGAATACTAATGATTTCAAACTCGTGTGAAATTTCATATGAACTATTTTGTAACTAATAAAGATCCTATGAATTTTACTACTTGTGTTGAATAAAATCGAAATCATTTCCAACTTATGTGAATTTTTTAAATGCATTATTGTGTTAAAATAAAGACCATACGAATTTTATTGTTCATCTTGAATACGATTCGAACCATTTCAAATTCATGCTAAAAGATCATATGGACAATTCTGTTACAAATAAAGATCGTTCAAACATTACTGTTTGTCTCAAACAAAATCTGAACCATTCCAAACTTTTGAAAAAATTACACACGAATTATTATTTAACAAATAGATATCCTTCTAGCTTTACAATTCATATCGAATAGAATCCGAGCCATTTTAAAGCTGTGCGAGAAATTCATATGAGCTATTTTGTTACAAAAGGGAACCAAATGAACTTTACTTTTCATCTCACTTGATAAAAGTTGGTACGAACTTTTTGCTATAAATAGCAACCATATGATTTTTACTATTCATCTCAAATAGAATTTGAGCTATTTCAAAAGCGTGCAAAAATTTTGAAGGAACTTTTACATTATAAATAAAGATTGTATGATTTTTACAATTCTTATCACATGAATTTGAACCATTTCAAACTCGTGTGAAAATTTCATAAGAACTATTGTCTTATAATCAAGGATCATTTGAAATTTGTTGTTTGTCTTGAATAAAATTCAAATGATTTTAAATTCGTGTGAAATGGTCATATAAACTATTATATTATAGTCAAGAATATTTCAATTTTTACTGTTCATCTCAACTAGAACTCAAACCATTTCAAAGTCATACAAAAAGTTTGTACGAGCTTATGTGTTACAACTAAGGATCGTTTAGACTGCAATGTTCTTCTTGAATATAATCCGAACCATTTCAATATTGCCTAAAATAATGATCTTATCAATTTTAGTATTTGCCTTGAATTGAATCCAAAACATTTCTAAGTCATGTAAAATGTTTGGATGAACTATTGTGTTTAAAAAGGATCACTTGATTTGTATTGTTCGACTTGAGAAGAATTAAGGAACAATATAAGAGTAGAGGTCAGAGAGATTGACACTTGTAAGTTACAATGTCATTAGACTCTTATTCTACATGATGTTCCTTATACACCTGAGATTCGATGAAATTTAATTTTTATTGTTGCTCTTTTAAAATTTGGTTATAGTTTGAACTTTTATCATAATATGGTCAATTTTATTATGATATGTAATATAATTCTATACATCTTATGAATGGTTTTACATTATTAGATTATGATAAATAAATATTTAACTATTATATTGCTTGTTGTTTTTAGTTAAATGTTTGTTTTTCTAATAATGTAAATATTGATTATAATACATCACCTGGTCACATTGGACAACACACAATGAATCGACTAATGAAAGTAATACTATTAGATTTGTTTATTAAAATTGATTTATTTACTTGTGAACATTATATTACTAGTAGAATGATACGAAAACTACTTGGAAAGGCCATGAAGGTTGAATTTTCATTGCAGTTAGCCCATTCTGACATTTATGATCCAATGAATGTGAAGTTTAGACATGAAACATCATATTTCATCACATTCATACATAATTTCATGCGGTTCGATCATGTCTATTTGATTTCTCACAAATTTGAAACATCTGAGTGTTTTTGATCTTATATGAAAGAAGTAGAGAATGAAATGTATAAGACAATAAAAAACTTAAGGACGGATCCATGGCATAAATATCTATCAGTTCTATTTAGGGATTTATGTAATAAAAAAGAAATAATCAGACAATTAACTATTTCTTATATATCTCAGCAGAATGGTATTACTAAGAGAAGAAATAGAATATTGTTAAATAAGACAATGTCTATGTTGGCACCAGCTAATTTATCTATTTCCTTTGAAAGAGATACATAGTTAACTGTGACCTACATTCTGAATAAAGTGCATTCAAAATCAGTATCTAATGCACCATATGAATTTTGTACAGGTAAAAGATCGAGTCTGAGTAATCTCAGAATTTGAGGATTGATTGCTTATGTTCAAAACTTGTTCAACAAATTTGTTAAGTCAGGTTCCCAATCTAATTACTCGAATGGCTATGTATTCATCGGTAAACATAAAGATGATATTGTTATTGAGATTGAATCACGAAACGTAATATTTTTGGAAAATAATTTTCTTAGCAAAAATGAAGTAATGTAAATACAACCCTTGCTTGAATTAATTAATTCAGATGATTATCTTGTATAAAGTGGATTATTGAAATCACAAAAATAAATTATTAAATGATCCCAATGAGTGGGATTCATATTCTAAAGATCCAACCAAATTACCGTTTTGAAAAAGTATTAGGAGAGGTATATTCAAATGTTATTATGAAATTGAAAGGAACATTTTTATTATTTCTCTAGAAGATGCGAAAGATCCCAAAAATATAAATGTGGCTTTGTTTTGTCTTATCAAGAATGAATGGATAAAAGTAATGGAAGAAAAAAATGGAGTCAATGGAATCAAACCATATTTGGAAACTAGTTGAATATCTATCTAGACGCAAAGCTATTAAAAATAAGTGGATTCTCAAAGTAAAGTGTAAGACTGATGGGACTATTGAGAAATACAAGATTCAATGAGGGATAAAAAGGTTATGTTCAACAAAAAGATATTGATCATGAAAAAACCATTTTCAGTAGTAGTGAAATTTACCTTTATTCACTTATTGTTGGCTATAGTAATCAATTTAGATTTATAATTAAGTCAGATGGATGTAAATATTGTTTTCTCTATGGAAAACTTGAATAAAAAATCTACATGAAACAATTAGTAGGTTTTTATTGTTAGTAGCCAAGAAAAAAAGTTTACAAATTGAATAGATCAATTCATAAACTTAAATGATTTTTGAGAAAGATTTCATAAATCTATAATTTCTTATGATTTCGTTATAGTAGACGAAAACTATTACATTTATGTAAAGAAATCCAACAATAACAAAACATATTGTTAGCTGGATACAGTATGGAGTATGTCTTAAATATCAAGAAATGATTGTTTTCAAATTTCGAAATAAAAGATATGGTGAGACAAATTATATACTAGGTGTTAAGATCCATAGAGATCATTTTAAAAGATTATTGATGTTATCTTAAGAATTTTATATTAAAAAGGTTTTGAAATGATTTAAAATGAAAAACTGTAAATCCACTGATATTCCTATAACTAAGAGTGAAAGTTTAAGCCATGAGATGTGTCCAAAGTTTATTAAAGAAAAGCAAAAGTGTAAATTGTACCTTATTCTAGTGCTATTATGAGTTTAATATATGCTATGATATGTAATCCCCACATTTGCTATGTCGTAGTTTGATTGACAGGTATCAATCCAATTCAGATAAGAAACACTGGGTGCAGTAAAAAGAATTTTAGATACTTGATAGGAAGTGTAGATTATTTCATTTGTTGTCAAGGAAATGATATATCATTGAGAGGATATACAGATTCTGATAGGGATTGTGATTTAGATAGGCATAAATCTACCTCTATCGATATTTTCTTGCCGAATGATGGCACTATCTCTTAGAGTAGCAAGAAACAAATCTCACTTTTCACTATGGAAGTAGAATTTGTGGCTTGTGTTTCGTAGTTCAAGAAAGCATTTGGTTGAGAAGATTTTTACAATTTTTTGCAATTTGTAGGAGATTATTATGATAATCAATTAACTATTGTTTATGTCAAAGAACCCAAATATCATGGCAAGACCATTCAACTTTGTTAGAGATATTGTTAAAAAGGGGGAGATAATATTAAAGTATATATCTACGCATTTGTTGGTGGCTGATCTTTTTACATATAGCCAATAGCTAGAGTAAACACAAAATTATTGTAATGTTACGCTCATATTTTATGATATTTGAATTTGTTTTATATTCACAAGTTTTTATGCCTTGATTTAAAGGTATGTTAGATAAGTTTTGAAAGTGACTCTCTCACAAGAACAATTGTCTCTAATGTTGAGTAACATATAGAGATAAGACAATATTAATTTTTTGGAGAATGATCAATACCTCTACCGTCTTAGTAAATTACTAAGATGAGATTACTACTTGTTTTTGGTAATTGAAATGAATTTCTCACAATTTATTAAACTTGTTTAAAAGTCGAGTGTGAGTTTTTCTTTTCTTGAGATTGTTGGGATTGGAGGAATCATAAGAAGAAAACTCAAGTGTTGTAGTATACTTGATTTATGATCTATATGATATATTATTTAAGAACATTAGACATATGTTTCCAATTGGAAAAAAAAGGTATTGTAACATGTGTTTCATAACAAGTGTGCTGATATGAACATATATCTAGTAAGTTGATAAATCCTCTATGCCTTATTATGTGAGATCCAAAGATTTATATTTAAACTCATTTTATATTGTTAGATCTTTCAATTGCATCTTGAAATTTTATTTTAGTATTACTATTTTATCATGTGACTAAGAAATCATAGTTGATTCAGTTTTGTGGTTCATGTCTAAGAAAATAGCTATAATTAAATTAATAGATACTAATTTAAAAGGAAGACTATCTTTTAACTAATACATTATTTTATATTCACATGCCAATCAATTATGTTTTTAATTTAGTGTTTTGAAATATATTATGAATACATAATTTGAACTATGTTAAATATACTCTTACTTATATTGTTTGAGGGATAAAAGATACAATGACTATGTGTAATAAAAGGAGTCTGGGATATAGAGAGATATAATAACTATATTTTATTGAAAAGTGAGCTACTATATATTCTTAGCCTGTGTATAGGTTTAAATTCTTAGTATACTAGCTTGTCAGATGATTTATTTGTTTATATGAAATTGGTGGTAAGGTCTAGCTCTTACATGTGACTGAGAGATGTTAAAAAATGGGTACTGTCGTCCTTAAGGGTTTGATCATGCTCAATTTATTTGAATTCAAAATAAGAGAGAGTGAGAGATGAAGAAGTTTTTCTCTGGAAAAAACTAACTCTCAACTTTCCTCCTTATTTAAAATTGAAATGGTACCTTTTGGACAAAGTTTATATATAGAATGAATGTGAAATAAAAAACATATATCATTCCCATATTGAAAAATTGAGAGTTAAGAAATGAAGGCATTAGTTGATCATTTTGCAAGATTACACCATAATTAAGGGTATTTACAACAACAACAAGTTAGGCCTTTAATCTTAAAATTTGGGTCACCTATATATGAAACAAATATCGAAAAAAAACAAGAGTGTTGATTTAATTTGTACAAATTCTTCAATACCACTCATTCTTATTTAAGACCACATTCTCAACTAAATCCATAACTATCATATCTTTACTAATAATTTGTACCCAAATTTTTAATAATCTACTTTTACGTTTTATTAACTCTCTTATATTTAAGTTATTGATCTTTCCGACTAATACGTTGTTGAATTTTCGTTGCACATACTCAAATCACTTCAACAGTATTCTCGTATCTTATCTACAATTGAACTAACTGTCAACATATTACGTATCTTAACGTTTCTAATTCTATCTTTTCTAATTTTGTTACACATCTATCTAAATATTCTTATTTCAGTTACAACCATTTTTTGCTTTTATTGTTGTTTAATTATCCAATACTCAGTGCTATAAAATTAAAGACATTTAAATTGTGAAAATTGAAACTCCTCTATTCGTGATAGTTTCAAACAATTTTTATATCAGAACATAAAAAAGGGGTCAATGATTCAATCTTAAAGATTTTGAAATTTTGATTTTCTTTTATATATGAAAATACATTAGACAGTGTTTAAATTCTATCACAAGTAATTACATTATTAATATTACAATTTTACATCATGACCAGCTCACAATAGCCCCTATTTGCAATGTTAAAGAGAGTGAAATCAATTAACTAATTCATCCAAAGTCAGATAACAATGAGGACTGAGCAACATATCTTAGAGTTATTGCACACACAAAAGCAGCCAAGACAAAACACTAAACATTGTTACCTATGGGAGCATAACATTGTGTTGGGATAGGTTTGGTACAATCTGAAATAAAACTTAGAAAATGACCTTTCGTAATGCCAATTTCTTTAAATTTATTTCACCCCGCCCACTTAGTATATAATAGGAATTGTGAATAGCCTCTATGACACAGACTCACCAGAAAATAACATTCATCAGAAAGTGACCAAATTATCTCACTTATAGAGTATTATATACAATAAATATTACATAAGAATTTGTGAAATTGGAGAGAAATAATGTGATAGTTTGTCTTGTTTTTAAACCATAGCCCTCCTTTTATAAATAACTAGTGTCTATTCCAAAAGAAATAATTTTTTACAATAATCATAATTATTCTGTTGAAAACAACTTTTACGACAACTTTTGATAAATAATTATTTATTCCCCTATGAATGAATAGGTATCATGAATTGGTGCCTTTCATAACTGATGGAGTTTTTTTTTTTTTTTGGCCCTCACAGATACCTGTTTTTCCGACTCAAACAGGAAGTTTGTGCTGAAGGGTTCGCTAGATCTTCTAGGGTGGAAAACCTACGAAAACCCTATCGTGATTGGCCCAATTGGGGGACTACGACGCTCAAGTCAATAAGAGTAGATAAAATAAATACTGAGTAAAGCATAAAGGCTTTTGCCCTATGTTGTCCTCGCATGATCAGTGTATAGTGAGCCATGGATATGGTTTTTGGTAGTATAAGATTAGTGTAGAAATTGTACCTCTAATGGTATATCCTTGAGTTTGAAATTGTACCTTTGATGGTGAACAGTTGAGTCGCCTCCTTGTAATACAAAGTTACATGCATAGAGAGAAAATATTATGTCGTTATATAATTATGTGGTTATGGTTGTAGGGTTGTGCATAATTGTGGAGAACTATGGAGTAGGGTTTTGTGTGTAGGGAGAGAATATTGTGCAATATAGGGTTGAAAGTGTAACGCCTCCTCTTGTCTCATGTTATGTTCTGTATTTATAGTCTCCTAAGGGTGTAGAAAACCCTAGTTTCCTTTTGAATGAGATCTTCCAAAATGGTAGGGATTTGTGACCAAAGACTTTGGAATATTTAGAATCCTTTGAGATTAGGAAGGTTCAAGATTTAGGGAGAGTTTGCTTCCCTATTGAGAGTCCAAGAGATTTAGAATTCTAAAGGATTAAGGTTCAAACTTGTCAACAATTTCCTTCCCTATGGGATGAGAATCAAAGAATTGAAGTCTCATGGGAATAAGGAAAGCTTTTGGTTAAATCGAGTACCATCATTTGCCCCCTCACTCCTGATGGCATTTTGAAAAAATAGTATTAGGAGAAGAGCAAATTGGAGAATCAAAGTGAAATACGTGACTGAGAGGTTAAGTGACTAAGAAGTCGGGAAACTAAAGGTCGAGTAACTGAAAAGTCAGGGGACCAAGGAGATCAAGATACAGAGAGATCAAGTGGCCAAGGAGGTCGAGATAGCTCAAATTGAGGCTCTTAGTTGTTGTAGGATGCAAAGGTAAGGACCACATTTGGTTATGGCTTCTAAACCATAGAGATTATGTCATAAAAATAATATTGAGTAGTTAGGATAAAGATGATGGATTTGTGTCTGTTCTACTGGGAATTGTGCCCCGTAAGGGCCTTGCTTCGCAAGTTGTCAGACTGAGAAAGTGTTATGTCGAAAGGACTTATTGTTGTTGTGCTCAAATGATCGTTTTGAAGTATTGCATTTATTGCGCTGGACAAGAGATTGCGCCAAGAGTGGGTTTAAGGCGTTGTACCGAGAATTTTTGACATTGTTGTGCCATAGAGTATGAGTCACGTATATTCGGTTAAGAGTTACATATTGTGTTAATGATGTGTTTGAGAGCATTTGATGCCAATAAACTATTCCTTACTGCATGTGCTCATTTTAGAAGCTAGTGAAACTCATAAAATAAAGATGACTGGGAGGTCGAGCAATCGAGCTGTTGTATGGGTCAAGTATACCGAAAGAAAATGGTCGGGTATAGTGTACTAAGTCAGATAAAGGCTGACCGGGAGGTCAGACAGCCAAGAGGTTGTTTTATAGGTTTTGAGAAGGGTATTAAACCTCAACTTAAATTCATTGTGTAATGGAAATTACTTTGGTAGTAACCAAGAGTGTTTGACCATGCATTGAAGTGATCGATGGGTCAGAAGAATGAGGAACCAAAAGATCGAGGGAGTGTACTGAGAAAGTGTGACCTGGTCGGGAATAAGATAATGATGGAGAAGGTCGAGAGACTTGAGCGAGATTGTTTGACCGAATAATGGCAAAGAGTGTAGAGTGCTACAAAAAGCAGAAGTTAGCTATACTTAATCAGGCTTTGGGTAATATCCCAGTTGTGTGTTAGAGGAAAAGGAAAATTGAACGAGAGAGCGATGGATATTGCCTTGATTGATAAAGACAGAGAGGCAAGGTGTTTGAAAACTGACTTGGAGTCCATGTTTTGCTATGCGACGAAGTTCTCAGTGAGTGTGAGAGGTTGATGGTTAGAGCAAAAGTGGGTGAAGTGGAATTGCTATACTCGTTGTATTTCACGCCTAAGAATTCTCATAAAAAGATGCTTGCTGGTTGCCATTATGTAATGTACTTGCATGATGAATGGAAATTTAATCAATAAAAAAGTAGATTGAGTTAAGATAAAGTAATCTGAGCATTGAGGTGTCTTGAAAGGTGTTGTAGTCATAGAGAGGGTGTTAGAACCCTTATCTTATATTAAAGTCAAAAGACTATTAAGCATCCAAACCAAGAGAATATATGCGGAGACAATATTGCAATGGACATGATGCAATGTCAAGAGAAAGAGAGTTGGATTCCATCCAGTATAGTAGTAGCCATGTTAAACAGCAAAAATCGATAGAAGGGGAATTGAACTTCGTCCAACTATTGGGGCCCACATTATATAGAAGACCAAGAAAAAGGGAGTTAGATCCCGTCCTTAACACTATGGCCCATATATAGAAAAGGGAGTTATATTCCAATCAGGGTGCTAAGGCCTATTTACAAATAGAAAACTGAAAGCGAAGCAGAGAGAATGTCCCAGCTGTTGGGCTGGGAGACCTGAGGCATTGCGCCTTGAATGTGAGTAGCGTATCGGGCATTGCATCGATGGTGCTAGGAGACATTGCACCTTGAATGTGAGTAGTGTACCAAACGATGTGCTAGTGGTACTAGGGGGTGTTACGCCTTGAGCATGAGTATCATATCAAACATTGTGCCGATGGTACTAGGTGGCATTGCGCCTTGAGCGTGAGTAGTGTACCAGATGTTATGCTGATAGTACTAGGAGGCATTGTGCCTTAAGCTTGAGTAGCATACCAAACATTACATCGATAGTACTAAGAGGCGTTGCGCCTTGAATGTGTATAGCGTATCCATTAGGCATTGCGTCGATAGAATTAGGAAGCGCTTCGCTTTGAATATGTGTAGAATACCAAGCATTGCATCAATGGTACTAGGAGACGTTACGCCTTGAATGTGATTAGTGTATCAGGCACTGTGTCGATGTACTATGAGGCATTACATTGCACCTTGAATGTGGATAGCATCTCAGGCATTGCACCAATGGTACTAGGAGGCATTGCACCTTGAATGTGAAACCCCTGTGATACGCGGAGCCAAGGGGATTGTGTCTGCAAAAGAAAGAAGAAGGTAGACTAGTGCTCTATGGGCGCAAGAGCTTGAACTAAGATTAGTCAAAATATAATGAAAAAGTGACAAAATATGTAGAATATGAATATCATTGTCACAACGGATACAAAGTAAGATTTTAAATAAGAGCAATTTATTAACAGTATTAAAGCATTGACAAAATAATAATAGGTTGTGAATAAAAATTATCGAATCTAGGCTGTCGATGTGAAGCTGGGATTATTGGAAAGGTCCATCCTATGGATTTCAAGCACTTGAAGAATTGTATGGTTGAAAGAGCTGTTTGATAATAAGCAAGTTAAGTGGAAGTAAAAATAGAATTTATGAAAAATAAAATAAAATTTTGAAATGTTTAAAATATGAGGTATAATATAAATTGAGTATCATATTATTAAGGAGTTTGAGGGGTTTGGTGGTGTAAAGCATTTTGGAGAAAATGAAAAGTCTATGTTCAAATCTCAATCTTCACAATTTCAAATATTTGCAGGTGCATAAGTGAAATGTTCAAAGTAAAATAAGTTCAATGTTCAAATGCCGAGGATCAGTGTTCATCAAAGTGCTGAGGATTAATGTTCAATGTTCCAAGTGCCGGGGAACATGTAAGTGAAAATGTTAAAGTGAAACAGGTAAAAGCTGAGGAGGTGAAATGTTAAAGAGCCAACTAAGTAAGTGAAATGTTCCAAGTGCCAGGAGCCGAGGAGGTGAAATGTTGAAGAGCCGGGCAAGTTGAAATATTATCGAGAGGTGGTGCATCTTCACAATGTCAACCGAAAGAAAATTTATAAATATTAGAAGGCGATAGGAAATATGCAACTGGGAAGGATTGGTCAATACAAGTGATGCAATTGATAAGTGTGACTAAGAGTAGTGGTGGTCGGTATCGAAAAGTAATGGAAAAATAGAGCAACAATGTAACACTGAAAATCGATGTTAGAGATATTCTATAAAATATTTTGGTAATTATAAAAGAAAATTTTAATTTTTTTTTATTTTCGATTTTGGGGTATTAAATTTGAATTTTGGGTATATACAAAACGCCGTGTCCACGATTTATAGTGAATCCCATTTTGATGAAATTTAAAAATTTAGTGAAAAGTGTGTATATGAAGATATGTATATTTGTGTGTGTGTATATATATATATATATATATATATATATATATATATATATATATATATATATATATATATATATATATATATAAAGAAGAGAAGCTTGGCATGAGAACAAAGAGAATGGAAACCAATTGGACACATAGTGGAATGGTGAATTGACGAAAATGCCCTCAAGACCTAAATCAACACTTAACAAAAGGGAGGGGTAAAACGGAAATTTTTTACCCCAATTTGATGAACACGCACAGAGTTCTTTTTCTTTTTCTCTCTTCTTCTTCATTTTTCTCCTACTGCGACTAAGTATCTCTCGGGCTTACTCTCACTCTCACTTTCACCCAATCATATTTTAATTAATTTCCTCCACAACTCAACCTATTTCTCATTTAACACACTAAATGGAGTACCAAGAATCCCAATCGGACTCAGAAACGAAGAATTAAATGGAGAAAATTACGGATTTTTACGAAGGGAGAAAATTAGGGTTTTTGAAACTCAACCCCAAAATCCAATCCAACTTCGAAACTAAGGTAATTTCTTATTCTAAACTTTGTATTTAACTTCATTCATGATAGATTCAATTTTATTGTTAGAGATCCACGAAGATTGGTTGAGATTGGTTTAAACCCTAGGTTAGAGAATTTATTTATAATTTGGGGAAAATGGTAGAAATTTCAAGTTGGGGTTAGTTAGTGATGCAATTAACATTACAATGGGAAATCTCAATTTTTTTCTGCTATCTGGATAGCTTGTGCAGTCTCTGATCATTCTATAATAACTCCTTCTGCACTACTAAAAACTGAATGGGGTTTATTTCCACTAAAATTAGACTTCTAGAGCTTTAAAATGACATATGAATCGAAGGATTTCGTTAAAAATTGAATTTTTGGCGAATTTTTGAAGTGGTATGAACTCTGTAGAGAATTTTGTGTAGTGCCCTATTCTGGCCGTGAGTTTTAGTGCAGATTAGAGCTGTCTTCAAGGTAGATTTAGGTTTAAGTCTAAACATAAAAATTGTATATCCATTTTTATCTTTAATTTGAGACCTGAATCACTTAAATTCGATATGTATGGTAAAAGTTATGATAATTTTTTCGGGACTGCGCAGATTGAGTTATGAATTCTGGTATATGATGTTTATGGAATCAGATACATTGGTACGATTTGAATATATTTAGGACATAAACATAAAAGTTGTAGTTTTATGTCTAATATTTAAGTAAAAATTGGGATTTCCATGATCGGAGTAGTGTAGATCAAGATACGGTTATTTTTCTATAACATGTTTTACCGGAATTATTGGGAAATTAGGAACTTGTGATGTATTGAGAAGAACCTACTTACTCTAGTGTTTGTATATGGTTTAATGACTAATTTGTGACCAATGTCTTAAGATAACACATTCGGGGTCAAAGGAGGAAGTTGATTTGGTTTGGTTTGTAATTGGGAGTGCACACCCTCCCTGTACTGTGAATGGATGGTTATGTATCATTTAAATGAGTAAATGATTTTAATATGATTTGTAAATTTTATTTTGAAATAAATTTTGAAATGAATTTATAATATTTTGTGATTGTGGTGAGCCTGAAATGGAATTGTGAATTATCCATGACTCTTGAATTTGATTATTGACTTATTTGTACCATGTTAGTTTGAGATACTCATGTGAACTATGAAATGTTGCTCTACTTTGTGATTGAGCATGAATTGATTGATAAATGGAAAATTTGTAACATGGTGCTGGGAAAAATGACTATAGTCTAAGTCTTGCCACAGACAGGGCTATCGGGGTGGCGTGGTTAAGACTGGTTAAATTAGCTTGGGGGAGGTGGGTTGGAGAGTCTCCACAGGCTGCCGGATAACGTGATAGCACCCCACGGAATTTTGGGCTAACGCTAAGGAAAAAGGAAATTTTATTAAAAAAAATGTGAAAAACCCTTTGGAGAGTACTACCAACTGCCATTAGTGAAATCATGTTTTCGGCATACCCCAAAATTATGGAAAAATGAAATTAGACTGTTTGATTTGATTATATGAGTCATTGTTGATTGATATAAATGATTTTATGAAAATAAATTTCTTTATTGTATTAAATGATATTTGATACGTGTATTTGGCATCACCACCTTCACCCCTCATTTATATGCTGCATACCATTACACTTCACTCACTGGGTACTTAAAATACTCATCCCTCTTCTTTATATTTTTTTCAGAGGAAGTATAGAGGGACGACGCCTACTAGTGCGGATTCGAGGTTTATTTTGTTAGATTTGGGTAGGTATAGATTATATATTTACTTTGGGATTTGTAGATCATTGGACCATAGAAAGGAAATTCTGTACATCTCATACCGTATGGATTTTACTGATACTAGTTTGAGTTTTCGAGCAATTATTGGTAAAATCCAACGATTATGATTTGAGACTTCATTATTTTATGTAAACTCATGTTTGAAAAATATTTATTTTTGAAATGGGACATTTGGAATATTTACCTTGGATTTCGGGATTTATAGCTTATTTTGTAAACTCTATGAAATGCTTGAGAACTCTGGATTGGCTGGGATGGCCACACTGCATGCATGCATGTACAGGAACCCCTCCCCAAATATGTGCCGATGTATGTTTGTATGTACAGGGATGAGCCGGATGGGCTCCTTGCATGTGTATTGTTTATATGATTTCTTATTTTGATGAGTTTTATGTTTTGAAAAATTTATTGTATAATTGGAATGCTTTGCGCTATCCCGGTATACGGGGAGGTCATGCCCGTATGCCGAGATAACGCGATGGTTGTTACGTGCTCAACGGGAGAGTCGGGGCATGACAATTTTATTGGTACCAGAGCCCAGATTTACGATTTTAAACGTTTAAATGTTTGAAACATCTCCAAATGTCCCAAAGGTTTTCTAAAGGTTTCAAAAGCATTTTTCTTTTGAAAATCTCGATTTTAAAGATTTACTTCTAAGAAATGTATAGAACTTTTCATGGATCCTTATGGACTAGGTTTAATTTTTATTTTTAGGGGGTTAAGCATTTGGGTTTGTTTTTATTTTAATTGTTAAGGTTAGACCCTCTCTATGAAGTTTTGCTCCCCAAACAAAAAATAAAGAGCCCAAATAGGGTATTTTTCACTCCACCTCCATAACCTGAGTGATGTATCGCTTTATGAATAGCTTCTAAATTGTGATTGAGGATCTCTCTTGGTTTGTTTGGCCAAATAGTGAATACCCTTATAGTAATTCCTTTGAACTATTATCTTGATGCTAGAAGTTTGATATACTTGTTTAATAGACATGGCAATATGGAACTGCTTATGATTAAGATATAAAGTAAAATATTCTTGAAAGATTGTATTTATGAGTAGATGTTGGAGTTTGATAAATGTTTTTGTGGTTTATTTTATTAGGTGTGATGAGTATTTTGTTTGGGTGTTAATTTCTATGGGGTTTAATAACTCATTTATAAGTACGAAGTTTATAAGCACTTTAATTGATTCTTGACCTCACTTGGCAAAGGATTTTTTGATGTTACTCCATTAGAAGAATGTGAGAGGTAAGACTACTCCTCCTATTGAGGAGAAATCCTTAAAGTTTCCAAATTGGTCCTATAGGGACCAAAAGAAGGTAGGAGTCTAATTATTGATGGCAAATTTGGTGCCACTAAGATTTGAAATTCTCTTTATCTCTTTTACTCATTGTAGCCATTGATTTTAAACCCTAATGATGATACTATCATAGAACTCATTTTATTTCTCTGACCTTTATATTATCATAAAACTTATTTTATTTTTGTGGTCCAAGACTGCAATTTGATTAGAAAGGGTGTAAATTTAGTTGGAGGTAAAATTAGCAAATGCACTTGCAATTATGTCATGTTGCTTGCAGATGCTCACAGACACATATGATATGTATGTATTTTATTTGTCCGAGATGTTATGGACAGAGGTCTTAAAAAGGTTGTAGATGATTGTTAGAGAGAAATCAAAGATGGAAGATTTCAAGTGCATCATAAATTCAAAGAGTCTCTGAAAGTTGGATAAGGAAACTTCTAGAAATATTAGGGTAAAGAAGAGTACCATCCTTGATCAGATGGATGTTTCATAGGTTGGATATTTAAAGTACTTGCTTATGATGCTTATTTGTCAAAAGGTAAGTCTTAGGTAAAAGGTAGGGCTTTTGTACTCATTTTATTTACACATTCTATTCGAAAGTTACAAGCATAATGTTTCCTCTTATGGTAATGTAATCCCTTCATATTTTTGAATGTCATCTTCAGACAATGCTAAAGAGGTTAGAGGTTCTCGGTATAAATTTTAAAAAGGGAATGAGGGTATAAAAAATATATTTATTATGAAAATTAGTATCTTTCTCTTTAGATAGTAATGTTATAAAACTATCAATAAATATTATCAATTCAAACATTAGCTATTTTAAATACTATATGAATTCAAGATTGTTTGAACTATATTGTATGGGATGTGAATTTGGTACATTAGGCAGAATGAGTTAGAAGTTGGTAAGAGTAGACAGAAATGATATTAGTAGGAATTGCTAGAAAGTTCCTTCTAATCGTCTATAACCAATGATTATGATCCTTTGAAGGGATATTCGTATTGAGGATAAGGTTACTTTAAATTATTGATATGAGAGGAGTAGTATTATCATGGTCGAAGAGATCTTTTTGTAAAAAGATGCAAAATTACAAACTTAGAGAATGAAGAATTTGTTGTAAAAACAATTTATTTCTCTAACATACAAACATCTCCGAATGAATTGATTCAATATTATTTTCAAGATGCAAGGTATATAATTGAGTTGATGTTTAAAGTGTTAATTTCTTATGTGATTATACTTTACACCCAAAATAATAATATTTTCTTTGAAGTTTAGGAAGTTGTTTCTACTATAAGGAATGAAATAACCGGTGAATTGGTGGGTCATGATTACTACAAAGAAAGTAAACTTGAAGCTAGGCATATGTGATAAAAGAATGAAATTCCATATGGAAAAGTATCATGATATAAAAGATTGTATTGTACAAAACTATGAGCAAAATTATGTATATCTTGATTTCGATATTGCTAAACCTCCCACTAAGGAATTATTGGTCCTTAAGCATATAACATCATTAGAGAATTGGGAAAACTAAAGAGGTACTGAACAATAGGTTCAAAAGTAGATGGAGAGTTATGCAGATGTCCTATTATGGTTGCATATGGCTAAGTTAAGATGATTAATGTGGATACATTTCAACAGGTTGGAAATGTTAGGGGTGAAAATGAAATTTTGGTTTATTTTGTTGATGTCTTCCCCTCTATTTAATGCCAAATGTATTACAACATGTATGTAGTTTATAGATAAGCATACCACCCATGGATATAGAACTAGTACAAGATTCTGTGTAAAAAATGAGATATGAAAATTGTTATCATTTAGTGTTTTCTTGAAATTTAGTTCAAATAGGAAAGTTGTATTGAAAGCATTGTATGCAGATGGGAAGATTGTAATGTTTAGAGTGCAATAGTGATAAATATAAGAGACACTAGAAGTGGTTACTACTTTGATAATTTGGGCGTATTAATGCAAACATTGGGTGATATACGGTTATATGTGCTTGATTTGATTTGGATAGAATATTGGTGTATTGTATGATACTAAAGTTGATTGAGAATGATCATGATAGAAGTATTTTGATTGAAAGATTATCTAACTAAGGATTTAAGATTTAAAACTTGGAAGGGTTCTAATATTGTCAGTGGATTAAGTTTTTTCACTTAGTCTAGGCCATATTGAGGTTGATCTACATTTTATCATATACAAGTTTGATGATATATGGATTTGTATACCTTTTATACTAAGTCTTAAGGCTATGTGGCTGCCATATGTACCATCTTGATGGGGATTATTGAGTTTTAGTTATTATTATCTCTAGGAATACATGTATTTTGGAAGGGTTCTAATATTGTCAGTGGATTAAGTTTTTTCACTTAGTCTAGGCCATATTGAGGTTGATCTACATTTTATCATATACAAGTTTGATGATATATGGATTTGTATACCTTTT
This sequence comes from Dillenia turbinata, assembly GCA_037126225.1. Taxonomy (NCBI): domain Eukaryota; kingdom Viridiplantae; phylum Streptophyta; class Magnoliopsida; order Dilleniales; family Dilleniaceae; genus Dillenia; species Dillenia turbinata. The sequence goes on from JBAMMX010000024.1 coordinate 7,378,218, forward strand.
ATACTAAGTCTTAAGGCTATGTGACTGCCATATGCACCATCTTGATGGGGATTATTGAGTTTTAGCTATTATTATCTCTAGGAATACATGTATTTTGGTTGTACTCATAGTTCATGTAATTAACTTTGGAAGTAGAGACAAATGTGATTTTCTACTATCTTTTTCTCATATATCTTTCATTTTGATATCTTACAAATTGTGTCACTCTACCTGTGGATCTGCAATCGATATGGACAAGACATAGGTTGGTAGTTGTGTGAGTGAAAATTTTAGTTGATAGTAAAGTTTTAATTGACAAGGAATGAAACAAACATATCCAATTTTATGAAAGTAAAATGTTGTTAAGTTATTATCCAGATCTGAGTTTTAAAGTACAACTTGTGCAAATACTAGATCGACAGCTCAAACAGTTGAGAAATAGGTAAATACTTATGGTTAAAGTGTTGTGGAGAAAAAAATCAAGTGGAAGAACAGACTTGGGAGACTGAAGGAATAATATGGAAACAACCTCCACCACTTTTGATGTATAAATTTTAATTTTAATTTTGAGAACGAAATTTGGTTTTAGGGGGTTAAGTGTTATAACACCGAGAATCGGTGTTAGAGATATTCTGTAAAATATCTTGGTAATTATAAAAGAAAATTTTAAATTTTTTTTTTGATTTTCGATTTTGGCGTATTAAATTTGAATTTTAGGTATATACAAAATGCCGTGTCCACGATTCGTAGTGAATCCCATTTTGATGAAATTTAAAAATTTAGTGAAAAGTGTGTATATGAAGATATATATATTTGTGTGTGTGTGTGTGTATATACATATATATATGTATATGTATATATATATATCTATATGTATATATATATATATATATATGTATATATATATATATATCTATATGTATATATATATATATATATATGTATATATATATATAAAGAAGAGAAGCTTGGCGTGGGAACAAAGAGAATGGAAACCAATTGGGCAAATGGTGGAAAGGTGAATTGACGAAAATGCCCTCAAGACCTAAATCAACACTTAACAAAAGGGAGGGGTAAAATGGTAATTTTATGCCCCAATTTGATCAACACGCACACAGTTCTTTTTCTTTTTCTCTCTTCTTCTTCATTTTTCTCCTACTGCGACTGAGTATCTCTCGGGCTTACTCTCACTCTCACTTTCACCCAATCATATTTTAATTAATTTCCTCCACCAACTCAACCAATTTCTCATTTAACACACTAAATGGAGTACCAAGAATCCCAATCGGACTCAGAAACAAAGAATTAAATGGAGGAAATTGCAGATTTTCACGAAAAGAGAAAATTAGGGATTTTGAAACCCAACCCCAAAATCCAATTCGATTTTGAAACTAAGGTAATTTCTTACTTTAGACTTCATATTTAACTTCATTCATGATAGATTCAATTTTATTATTAGAGATCCACGAAGATTGGTGGTCATACCCGTATACCGAGATAACGCGGCAATTGTTACGTGCTCGACAGAAGAGTCGGGACGTGACAAACAACATGAAGATATAAAGTAATACTCTGAGAGGCAGTAGTCACAAAGAGATAATAGAGGTGTACAAAGAGAGATCAAGATAAGTTTAGATATATCGAGCAAATAAATTCTCACAATGAGAAGTTAAGTTCTGTCGACCATCGAGTGTGTCGCCCCTTGTTATGTTTGACTTTAAAGACTAGCAACGAAGCAGGGTGTAACGCGGCAGTTGTTACGTGCTCGACAGAAGAGTCGGGACGTGACAAACAACATGAAGATATAAAGTAATACTCTGAGAGGCAGTAGTCACAAAGAGATAATAGAGGTGTACAAAGAGAGATCAAGATAAGTTTAGATATATCGAGCAAATAAATTCTCACAGTGAGAAGTTAAGTTCTGTCGACCATCGAGTGTGTCGCCCCTTGTTATGTTTGACTTTAAAGACTAGCAACGAAGCAGGGTGTAAAATTTTACAGCTGTCAGTTTGTCGTTTCCACGGATGGCTCCAATCTGATGGAGGTATTTTTTGCTCCTATAGATACCTGCTCTTTCGACCCAAACGAGAAGTCTGTGCCGAGGAGTTCACCGAATTTTCTCAAGCGGAAAACCGGCGAAAACCCCGCAGGTTGGTGCAGTGGGGGGCCCCCAATACTTAAGTCAGTGAGAGTAGATAAAATAAAGACTGAGTATAGCCTATAGGTTTTTGCCTTGTGTTGTCCCCGCATGATCTGTATATAGTGAGCCATGAATTTGGTCTCTGGTAGTATAAGATTAGTATAGAAATTGTATCTCTAATGGTGTAATCCTTGAGTCTGAAACCATACCTTTGATGGTGAAGAGTTGAGTCACCTCCTTGTACCACGAAGTTATGTGCATAGAGAGAGAATATTATGTAGTCATGTAATTATGTGCTTGTGGTTGTATGATTGTGTATAATTGTGATTGTGTAGGGAGAGAATGTTGTGTAATATAGGGTTGAGAGTGTAGCTCCCCTTTTGTTCTATATTTATAGTCTCCCAAGGGTATAGAAAAACCTAATTTTCTTTTGTATAAGATCTTCTGAAATGGTAGGATTTGTGATCAAAGACTTTAGAATATTTAGAATCCTTTGAGGTTAGGAAGGTTCAAGATTTAGGGAGAGTTTACTTCTCTATTGAGAATCCAAGAGATTTAGAATTTTAAAGAATTAAGGAAGGTTTGAACTTATCAACAATTTCCTTATGTGATAATAAGAGAATTAAGATGTTATGGGAATCGGTTAAATCGAGTACCATCAATAACCATACACAGAGGTCATATTTGTTTTGTAATTGTTTAATGGTTTTGGCAACAACCCTCTAAACAGCTGGTTCAATTTTTTTAACTCATTTAGCAATGTTAGAATGCCCGATGAGTAGAGTGTACAAATCGCAAAAGTTGGGCCGCATCACTTTATACGCAATAGAGATTGTGAATAGACTTTAGAATACAATGAAGTTGAATAATTAAAATTATTTTGTATGAACAAAATTAGATGACCAACTACTTACTAGAAAAAAACAGAATTATCTCACTTATATTCTCTTGGCAAATATTTCATAAGAGTCTTTGCAAAGAGAGAAATGATGTCAATAGTGTGTCTGGTTTGAAAAACATGACACGTTCTTTTATAGATAACTAGTGTTTATTCCAAATGATACAATTATTATTATTAATTTCAATGTTTGTTGCTGTTCGGTTTGAAAGCAACTCTTGCCAACAACTATGAATAAGTGACATTGGAAATCGAATCCCTAACTTCCATACCTCATACAAAGGTCACATTTGTACCCTATATATGTTGGCCTGGTAACTAAGTCACTGGATCTCATCTAGAGAACTCGGATTCGAGTTTTGGATAGAGCTCTATCCCCAAGAGGGACTTCAGCGGTTTGATCCGGAATAATCGGTGTGAAGTTTCGAAAACCGAGTGGTGGACTAAGTCCAAGGCACAAAAAAAAAAAGAAAAAAAAAAAAGAAACAAAGGTCACATTTGTTTTGTGGTTATTTAATTGTCTTGCCAACAACCCTCTAAACAATGGGTTCAATTTTTTAACTCACTCAGTAATGGTAGAATGCTCAAATGGATAAGTAACGAGTTCAGTGTAGTAGATACTAGCCTAAAATTGGGCTCAAGAATTTTAATTGTCCAGAATTAAAGAGTCCACAAACCAAGTCATATGAAGTTGATGCTTGTAGCCCTTAACATTCTAATAATCTCAATACAGATCTAAGTCCAAAAGATTTTTAAGCTAGCTCTCTCTGGTTTGGGTAATGTCTCTAATGTCACTTACTTCGTCAATTCTGTCAGTTTAGTTGCTTCAGGTAATACACCCAAACCATGGTATTTTGACTCTCTTGCCATTAATCACATGACTCCTGAAAAAGATATGTTTGATTCTCTTTCCTTTATTGGTTGTTCACCAATTCATACAGCCAATGGCTCAACTATATCTGCAAGTCATGTTGGTACTATTCTGGATCCAGAAAAATTTTCTATTCCTATTGTTCTGTTAGTTCCCAAAATTTTAGTGGATCTGCTATTGGTAGGGCAACTTGTAATCAAAATCTAACAGTGTCTTTTTTTTTTTTTTTCATTTTCTGGTTTTGTGATACATGATTACTTGATGGGGAAGCAAGTCGGTACAGACCGTAAGTTGGCAAGACTTTTCATTTTGGAGAAGTTATGATTCCCGGTAACCCCCTATAGCTAGCAAGTTTGGTTAGTGGTGTTGATGGGATTCATCAAATCAAAACTAGACTTGGGGAATGTTTTCATCTTCATGGGATTGAGGTTAAATCCACAAATGATGAGATTGTTTTATCTCAGCTTAAGTATGCTTCTGTTCTTCTTTCTTGTGCAAGATTAATTGGTAATAAGATAGCTAACACAACTCTCAAGTTGAATGTAAACTCTCTCCCTACAAAAAAAATTGCCACTACAAGAAAAACGAGTATCAACAATAAAAATATCCGTCTCTCATACTCAAATTTCCGTCGCTAAAAATATTAGCGACAGAAAATTCTGTCGTTGAAAGTCACCTTGCTAATTTAGCGATGAAAATTTTCCGTCGCTAAGAAAATTCGTCGTTAAACCGTCACTAATTAGTGACAAAAAAATCTATCGCTAAACCGTCACTAATTAGCGACAAAAATATTTTCGTCACTAATAATCCGTCGGTAATTAAATTTTTTTTTAATTATTCTTAATTACATATGGATTAATGACGGAAATTCATCGCAAATTCATCACTAAAGTGAGTAAGAGCAAACCCAAATCCCGAACCTGGACACCCGCCCACGCCTCAGCTTTTAATTTGCCAAAAATGTGCTCCCACTCCGATTCGAACCTGGGCGTGAGAGAGGGAACTTGAAAACTTTAACCACTATGTTACCATTACATTTGTATTATTAGTTTATTTTTTTTTCTATTTCTATATTTTATTTGTAACTTTCAATATTAAAAATACAATACCCTAATTTAATAAAAATATTAAATTATATTTAAAAAACAATAAATTATATTTTATAAAAAAATAAAATTATATTTAATAAACATACAAAATTATATTTAATAAAAACAAAAAATTATAATTAATAAAAAATAAATTTATATTTAATAAAAATGCAAAATTATGTTTTAAAAAAATAAAATTATGTATAATAAAAATAAAAATTATATTTCATAAAAATAAAAAATTATATTTAATAAAAACAAAAAATTATATTTAATAAAAATGCAAAATTATATTTAATAAAAATAAAAAATTATATTTAATAAAAATAAAAAATTATATTTAGTAAAAACAAAAAAATTATATTTAGTAAAAAATAAAATTATGTTTAATAAAAATACAAAATTATTTTTAATAAAAATATAAAATTATATTTAATAAAAATAGAAAATTATATTTAATAAAAATACAATTATATTTAATAAAAACACAAAATTAAATTTAATAAAAATACAAAATTTTATTTAATAAAAATACAAAATTATATTTAATAAAAGGATAAAATTATATTTAATAAAAACATAAAATTATATTTAATAAAAAAATTATATTTAATAAATTGACAAAATTATATTTAACAAAAATACAAAATTATATTTAATAAAAACAAAAAATTATATTTAATAAAAATATAAAATTATATTTAATAAAAACCAAAAGTTATATTTAATAAAAAAAGAAAATTATATTTAATAAAAATACAAAATTATATTTCATAAAAAATAAAATTATATTTTAAAAAAATACAAATTTATATTTAATAAAAATACAAAATTATACTTAATAAAAATATGAAATTATATTTTATAAAAATATAAAATTATATTTAATAAAGAAAAAATTTTATTTAATAAAAAAATATAATTATATTTAATAAAAATACAAAATTATATTTGATAAAATAATAAAATTATATTTGATAAAAATACAAAATTATATTTAATAAAAATGTAAAATTATATTTAATAAAAACAAAAAATTATATTTTATAAAAATACAAAATTATATTTAATAAAAACACAAAATTATATTTAATAAAAATAAAAAATTATATTTAATAAAAACACAAAATTATATTTAATAAAAACACAAAATTATATTTAATAAAAATAAAAAATTATATTTAATAAAAACAAAAAAAACACAATTATATTTATTAAAAAGACACAATTATATTTATTAAAAATACAAAATTATATTTAATAAAAACAAAAAAAAATTATATTTAAGAAAAATAAAAAAAGATTTTCAAGTTTTAGTAACGAATTTTTCCGTCGCTAAATCTGTCGCTAATCTATTCATAAAAGTTTTAGCGACGGATTAGTAACAGAAAAATTAATGACGAAAATTTTCCTTCAATAATTTGTTCAGAAAAATTTTAACGATAAAAAATTTTTATCATTATTTTTAACGATGAATTTAGGATAGAAAAATTAATGATATATTTTTTCATCGCTAAATCTGTTACACTAAGTTTTTTTATCGTTGATCTATCATGGATAATGATGGTTTTTTTTTTCATCAATAATTTTTATCGTTAAAAATCTATTTTCTGGTAACGTGTCCTTTACCAGCGTTTAGCTTTATCAGCTGTAGACAAAACCTCTGGCATTGGTCACTTTTCGCCGGCGAAAAAAGAAAAGCCGTTGGTAAAGGTGTTTTATTAGCGTAGAAATGCCAGCGGTTTCATTTTACATAGAAATGTCACTGCTTTTGGGATCAAAATCCCTTCTTCGACTCTCCCTGTCTCTCTCCCCTTTCCCTTACTCCTCGTTCGTCTCCGCTTCTCGTCAAAGGGGAAATCGACGAATTAATTGACCTCGTCGCCTACGCCGTCGCCCTCTACCCTCCATTCAGGTTCCTCTCTCTCTCTTTGATTAGGGTTTGTTTCCGAAGAATGATTGTGTTAAACTGATCAACCCTAATTTCATCATCTAATTTGATGGTGGTTTCATCATATTCTCTTCTAATTTTTATATTTCTTTGTTGTTATGGTGTGTTTGCCTTTGGATCGATGAGATTAGAAGCCAAATTGAGAGCGCAGTTGCCCTATATGCAACTCTGTCATCATCGAAGTACTTTAGGACAGATTAGGGTTTGTTTACTGCATTCTGTCAATTCTTCTATCATTTCTATCAATATGCAATTCTTCTGGCATACTGCATCTTAGATTAGGGTTTGTTTTCCTTTTCTCACCTTCCACAGCGTCAACAGGTAGCAATGTCAAAGATGGATGTTTATTGTCCTACCTATTTCATAATGCTTTTGCTGATTTTGTTTTCCCTTTGATGCTGCAGGCTTGTTTTGATTTAGATATAGATAGATCCGTTAAGAATGATTTCTTTTTTCTGTCTGGAGAATTGGATATGTGAGTCATTGTTCTGATTTTAAGCTTGGACTTAAATTCCCGATGCAACCGGTTCATTTGTTTGTGTCGGTTCTTTTCTTAGGCATTGGATTTTGTTTTGAAGACTGGGCCTATGATATTTTCTGGGTCTGATACATATTCTTCAGTTTCTACTCCCCATGGATGTAATTTCCTAAGAATCAAGCCGAATGGTTGAAAAGAAATTTTGGTTCTATCTCATGATTGAAAACCTACACATTTACAGGAAAAAAAAAAATCAGCAATAATAAGACATATACAATTTAAAATAGGCACCACAGAGATGCACATAACATAAGCACCAAGAGTCCAATACCATGCTAAAAATGTGACACCTTTGAGCAAGTTCAGAGCAAAAGCTTCCTGCCACACTGTCTTGCACACTCCTTGAAAAATTGATACAGATCCAGTTGTTCACAGTACCTCCATTTACCATTTTCTGGAATGACATTTTTCATCCATATGAAAGACGAAAAAATATTATGAAATGAAATTTAATTTATTAATTGGATGCTTTATAGAATAATGTACAAATACATATGCTTCCTTTGCAGAGGAAAGATACATTTTCAGGTAAAATGGTCTTCCAAATTAAATTAGTTCAGGGGAAAGACAATTTTAAAGGAATACAAGTTCCAGAGAAACCACATCAACAGTCACACACAGTGGCATCATCAACTTAATCAATATATAGAAAACATGGAAATCGGGCTCTAATCAACAGAATTTCATGCTTCAGAAAATGCTTGTAAGCCCATTTCAATGTGCACATACTGGCTAAAGTGCATCATTGCACATGACTAAATGTTAGAAATCTAGATTTTAAATTACTTCTCTAAGTACTAAGGCCCAAGCTACATAACATTTTACTTCTATGTTTATGCCAAAGAAATGAAAAGCATATATGAACATCATTTGGCAATAGATTGCGAGCAGTATTCAGGCTACTCTATCTTTCCAAGTCTGCAAGTAGCACTATCTTCCCTAAGGCTAGGTTTTTAACTAGAGTGCCACTTTGGTGATTCATAGGTTCATATGCATAATTGACAATTATTAAATCACTAATTTCCACATTTAGCATGGACTAAAATCTTTCATAGCCTCACTGACTTCTCCATGAGTACACACACTAGTGCTTTGTTACCATTTGTAATATTGAAAAGCACTTTACCGGTAGTAATGATGAGCGTGTAGGCAATTTTCTTGTGAAAACAAGACAAATTTGTGATATATCAGTACTGTGATATATATGCTATCTTGGTATCACTATTTTTGTAATCATATTTTCCTCAAAATGTAACACTCATTTAACTTCTTTTTGTTTTCTGTTATTAGGTTCTATCTGCTCAGAGTGTATACCAATCACAAGAAGGCTCCTTTAATCCTAACAAAGGTAAGAACTATATGTGTTTCTTGCTAAACATTAATCAAAACAGCTTATTGGAGATTTTGGACATGTAGAACAATTTTCTTTTTCAGTATCTGCAATCATCTTTGCTCCATGGTGTCATTATGACATTCAAACCTTGAATCCTAATGAACCATCAATGACTCTTTATTGCTTAGCTAGCCTAGCAGACCTTGGATCATAAGTTAAACTTCTATGCATCTCCTATTAGCAGCATACTGAACAGGTTTAGTTCCCAGCACTCACAGGTTGTATACTTGTCCATGAAAAATGTACTTTATTTAATTTAGTTGATAGCAAATCTGGAATTGTGAATGTGTTTCCCTTCCTGTATAGCTTTACTTAGTCTGTATCCTTTTCATGTTTCTTTTTTGGTCTATACCATTCATGCATATTATGTAGATTAACATAGAATACAGATATGACATGTGACACCAGATTACATTATTATTTATTTATTTATTTATTTTTTGGCCTTTAAAGACAGTAAACACAGTGATGGGTACAAACATGGGCATGATGTTGAAGTGATAATAAACTTGCATGTTCGCAAAAATACGTGTCCATTGATTATAGTTAAAGGTTTAATACATATTGTAATCTATAAGTTATGTTTGAGGCATGCCATTATGGTTATAGGATTTTCTTTATTTCTTTTTCTTTTAAAATGGATACATGCCTGAACAATGGAATTTTGAATCCGTATCAAATCCTGGATCTTATAGTATGCAAGTAAGTTTGAGCATAATGTTGATAAGTAGAACCTTTGTACTCTCTCCCTGGCTTGATGTATGAATTGGGTCATTAAATTAGAAGATATTTTAGAATGGCTTTTGTCCATGCCATTAGCCAAATAAGATAATAATGTTGTCCTTTATTGTAATAGCTTGGTAGGATCTGCCTTGACATTTTGAAAGATAAGTGGAGTCCAGCCCTCCAGATCCGAACAGTCTTGCTCAGGTAATCTTTTACTTTTTTTTTTTTGGTTAAGCTACAGTAATTAAATTATGCTTCAAAATTTGGTAGAAAATGATTCTATTGCACATATCATGAGCTTATAAATTACTAAAACAATATCAATATGAAATATGTGATTGAGAAATATGGTTGAGAAGGATATAGAAGCTTTCCTCAAAGGAAAGAACTGGAATTTTGTTGGGATGAAACCTTCAAACACTAAATTTGAGAGAACATTCAGTAATTACTTTGAAAGATCAAGAGAACATTGATGTTGGATGATGTATGCTTATATTTTTTGAGCCCTTTCCCATATTGATTTATTTATTTTTTGGATTTAATTAAATGTAAATTCTTTTGGCAGGTTAACTATGGTTTCATCATTAATCATCTTCAGCATGATCACGGAAAGACTGGTGTTCATTTCTCATATATAAGGATTAAATCAAATCATGTTTTCTCTTTACCATCCTTGTTTTGTTTTTCCTTATTAGTGTAGTTGAGTTTGTATCAAGACATTTTTTCTTTCTTTTTGTAAAGTATTGTATTTGTCAAAAAAATTCACTCCAATGTGATAGGATTGCCAATGTAAAAGCATATTTTGTTTGATCATTAATGGAAATGCCTATTATCTTATTTTATAACAAAACATATATTTGAAGATGAGAGAGATTTGTGGTATTTGTGTCTTTAGTTTTGGCTTCCATACAATATCAATGCGACAATAGTAAATAATCTGATCTATGCCAATGGCTTCCGGGACCTATGTCGGTGGCTAGGTTACCGCTAGCATAGATCTTGACCTATGCCGTCCGTCTCGGCAGCCGCAAATGTTCTGACCTATGCCAGCGGTCACTTGGCCACTAGCATAGGTCTTTACTAGCGCTAGCATTGCCAGCGGAAAAATGAACTATTGGAGAAGACCACAAAACCTTTACCAGTGGTTTTTGGGGGTTTTTATCAGCGGTTTTTGGCCGCTGGCAAAGGTCATTTTTTTTTTTTGTAGTGTATGCAACTACTGGGGAACTCTTACTAATGCTACTCTATATCAGTAACTAGTTGGAGTATTATTTATTTGACTATTAGTAAGTCGGATATTAGTCTTGCTATGCATATTGTTAGTCAATTTATTTTGAGCCCTGCTCAATTAATTGCATGGCAACTTTTTATATTTTAAGGTATGTTAAAGTAAACCTTGTATTACGGTTTCTTGCCCTCATTTCGTTCATGTCTAGAATTTCATTCCTATACAGACACTGATTGGCTGGTGATATTGATAATCCACAACTACTCCATGATTTTTATTTTCTTGGGTGAATCCTTAATATCATGGAAGAGTCAAAAACAAACTATGGTTGCTCAGTGCAGTGCTGAAGCGAAGTGTAGGGGTTTGGCAAAATTAGTACATGATGGGACGTGGCCCAACAGTCCAAGACCAAGAGAGACAATTTCCCAAAGGCCCATAAGAAGGGTCGGACGATCAGTACCCAATGACTGCAACAACAATCTACCAAAGGGTCGTAGACACCCCGATCAATCTACTGAAGGGCCTTAGTCACCCGGCTCTACCTATAGAAGGGTCTCAGTCGTCCCGTTAACCGATCGAGGCTTATCACACAGAGGCAGTCGCCCTGACCGATCGAGCGAGTATCGGTCTCCCAATCAGCAAGTCCCGACAGCTTCCTGTCGGTCGAGCAACCGATCGAGGAAAAACACCCCAAGAGGTTCAAAAGGAAGGTCAAGATTTACTTAACTCTGGTTTCCTATTTCATAACGACAAATATCAAATCTCTCAGCAAGGAAAACATCCCTCCCGAAGAGGAAGGTTTCCCGGTATACAAGGATCATGATCAACTCGCAATATTGATGCCTGAGATTCCCGGATCAGTTCGATAAGGAAAGTATGGTAAAAGTCTTTTAACGGCGCACGACTCTCACAAGTATAAGAGATCTCAAAACCCTCAACACCAGGTATGCTCTCTATGCCTAACACAGGGGGCACATTGATCACAGGGGGAATCAATCTCCCTCTACTCTCAGTCTGTTTCTTTCAAACGAAAACCGCTCTTTATTTACTTGAGCGTCAGAGTCTCCCCGCAAGAGCACCCTCCAGCGGCTTTTGCAGGTCCATCCACCATCGACGGCTATCATTCGAGTCAATAAAGAGCTGGTATCTGAGGAGCCAAAACCCACCTCCATTAGATTGGCGCCATCCGTTGGAAACAGACCGATTCTCTAAGATCTTATGACGACGTTCACAGCAACCCTCTCTGGTACAGCACCCGCCAAAAGAAGAAGTCAATCATAGATTTTGATGATGACAACCTTCCCACTGGAGTAGACCCCCTCCGAGACGATCCTATAGTTATCACTCTCAAAATAGACTCCTACACTGTGAAGAGGGTCCTTATCGACTAGGGGGCCGATTGCGATCTCCTAACTTGGGATGCCTTCTGTAGGATGGGCTTCAATCCATCTCGATTTCTACCCCCCACCGGATCCTTCCAAGGGCTTTCAGATGAGCCCACTTATCCTGAAGGCATCGTCTATCTTCCTGTGACATTAGGGAGACCCCCTAATCAGGCAACCGCACCTGTTCTCTTACATGTGGTAAAACTCTACTCCCCCTACAACACCATACTCGGGGCCCAGCCTAGACGATCTAGAAGCGCTGCCAAGCATGAGGCATATGAAGGTGAAATTCAGAACACCACTAGGGGTAACGACCATCAGAAGCGATTCTGACCCCTATATCCTCTTCGCAACACAAGGCGCTCAAGAAGTTTTCCCGGTCGATGCTCTGGAACCTAGAGACGACACTGAGCCGAGAACTAAGCCTAAGCCAGGCGAGGAAACAACCGAGATCCTGCTAACCAATGATCCTAATAAAACGGTCAAGATAATAGCCAACCTATCACCTCCCTTGCGAGAGGCCCTAGTCGCCTGCCTGCGACGACACTCAAAGGTTTTTGCATGGGTTCCGGAAGACATGCCTGGAATAGACCCGTCGGTCATAGCCCATAAGCTGACCGTTAATCCTGACTTCAGCCTGATCAAGCAAAATAAGAGGGTATTCGCCCTCGAACACCAACGCGCATCCGGGGAAGAGGTTCGAAGTTGTTGGCATCGGGATTCAATCGTGAAGTCAAGTACCCCGAAAGGCTGGCTAATGTAATCTTGGTAAAAAAGGCTAATGGCAAGTGGAGGATGTATGTAGACTTCACCGACCTCAACAAAGCATGTTCGAAGGATAACTATCTGCTCCCCAACATCGACAAACTCGTAGACAATTCCTTGGGGCACCAACTTTTGAGTTTCATGGATACCTACTCTGGTTATAACCAGATCAGAATGACCCCAGAAAACGAAGAAAAAACTAACTTCATCACCGAGTTCGGTACGTATTGTTATCGAGTCATGCCTTTGGCTTGAAGAATGTCGGAACAATTTTCTAACGGTTGGTCAATGTAGTCTTTAAAGACCAATTAGGTAGGAGCATTAAAACTTATGTCGTTGACATGCTTATAAAGAGTATTACAGTAGAAGATCACATTGTAGACCTTGAAGAGACCTTCCAAACTTTGGAGCGGTACAATATGCGGCTAAACCCAGAAATATACACATTCGGGATCGCTTCCGGAAAGTTCTTGGATTTCATGATCACCGATCGAGGAATAGAGGCCAACCCCAAAAAGATACAAGCAATATTAGATATGACTCCTCTCCAGACACTCAAAGAAGTACAACGCCTGACTGGTCGAATAGCGGCTTTAAGCCGATTCATGTCCAGAGTTGGTGAAAAGTATAAGCCCATATTTGATACGTTGAAAACGTCCCGACAGTTCAAATGGACACCCGAATGTCAAGCGGACTTTGAACGATTGAAGGCTCTCATGGCCTGTTCTCAGAGAGGAACTTTACTTGTATTTGGTCGTCTCCGAACGAGCACTCTGTTTCGTACTGGTGAGACAGGAGTCCGCCATCCAGAAATCAGTCTACTACATTAGCATGATACTGAAAGATTCCAAAATTAACTACTGGCCTATCGAGAAGATAGCCTATGCTTTGGTAATTTTAGCAAGGTGTCTTCGCCCGTATTTTCAGGCCCATACCATCATGGTACTTACTGACCAACCATTGAAGCAAATCCTCAAGAAGAGGGATACGTCAGGACGACTCATCAAATGGAGAGTGGAACTAGGCGAATTCGATATCCAATACCAACCACGACCTGCTATAAAGGGCCAAGCGCTGGCGGATTTTATCCTCGAATACACTTTACCCACAATGTCTGAGGAGCAGTTTTCTAACCATCAAGAAGAATGGACAGCTCCCGAGTGGACTATCCATGTAGGCGGATTGTCGAATTCTTCAGGAAGCAGTGCTGGGCACATATTAGTAGTACCAAACAACTTCAAGGAGGAGTACGCCCTCCGATTTGATTTCCAGACCACCAATAATCAAGTGGAGTATGAAACTCTGTTAACGGGTCTTCGGATTGCTACCAGTATGGGAGCACGAAATATTAGGGTGTTCACAGATGACCAATTGGTCGTAAAACAAATTGAATGGGTATACGAGACCAGAGACCCGATCATGGCGAAGTATCTGAGCAAGTTGCGAGAAACAATGGATCAGTTGGGCAAAGTAGACAACCAGCAGATCCCTCATTCGGAGAATGCACGAGCAGACACCCTGTCAAAGTTGGCTAGTTCCGATTCGGTCACATCCAGCCAAACGGTATACGTCGAGAGCCTACCGTATCCCAGCATTAACGAATCTAAGGAGGTCCTCCCAGTTGATCAGCCACTTAGTTAGAAGGACCCTATAGAAGACTACTTAAAGCATGATCGTCTGCCAGAATCCCCAGGAGAAGCCATAAAATTGAAACGGAAGGCGACACACTACGCCATAATTGATGGGGTCCTCTATCGAAAGTTATTCACTCATCCCTATCTATGATGCCTGACCCCCGAAGAAAGAAACTACGTCCTCCGGGAGATTCATGAGGGGGTCTGCGACAATCATCTGGGTGCTTAAAACCTAGTCTACAAAGCCCTTCGACAGGGATACTACTGGCCGAATATGAAGGCCGATTCCGACGACTATGTCAAAAGGTGTGACAGCTGTCAACGCTTCTCATCGGCTCCTCGATTACCCTCCACCGAACTTAACCCGATATCCAGCTCTTGGTCGTTTGCTCAGTGGGGCATGGACATCCTGGGACCGTTTCTTCTGGCCACTGGGCAACGGAAGTTCTTGATAGTAGCGATCGACTACTTTACAAAATGGGTGGAAGCCGAGCCTCTAGCTCAGATCACGGCCATTAAAGTCCAGTCCTTTGTATGGACTCACATTATTACTTGGTTTGTCATACCTCACATCCTTATCACGGATAATGGGAAGCAATTCGACAATCAGCGCTTTCGGGAGTTTTGCGAGAAGTTGAAATTCAACATAGGTTGTCATTAGTCGCTCACCTGCAAACTAACGGATTGGCTGAAATAACTAACTGAACGATCCTACAAGGACTAAAGACAACACTGGACGACGCCAAGGGATAATAGGTTGAAGAACTTTATGACATCCTCTGGTCATATCGCACTACCCTTCGAAGGGCGACCGGAGAAACACCCCTCAGTCTGACTTACGGAAATGAAGCTGTCATACCCGTGGAAATAGGTATTCACTCATTTCGGATAGCTCACTATGATGCCAGGTGAAATGAACGTGCCCAACGAGAAAAGTTAGACCTTCTTCCGGGATTACGGGATTCTGCATCAGTGCGGGTGGCTGCCTATCAACAGCAAATGACTCAGTACCATAACCGAAGGATCAGAAACCGATCGTTTAAACCCAGAGAATTGGTGCTAAGAAGAGTGGAAGCGACTGGCCAATAACAGCCTGGGGGTAACTTCGCCCCTAATTGGGAAGGTCCGTATCGAGTATGTTCCATAGTCCGACCAGGAGCATACCGTCTCGACAACCTAGACGGGTCAGCAATACTGAGAACTTGGAACTCAAAAAACTTGTGTATATATTATCAATAAGTCTCAGCGCTGTTAGATAGCCAGGAGGTCTTTCTCAAGTACAATCCAAGACCTTAGAAGGAGGGCCTCAGTCGTCTAGAATCAATCGATCATACACGTCGTCAATAGGGGATGTAATTCCCCAGATGGGTGGACGCGGTCCACAAATTTTCCTATTGCTAGGATGGTCTCAGTCGAATCGATCATATGCATCGTCAATAGGGAATGTAACTCTTCGGATGGGTGGACGCGGCTCACAAATTTTTTCTATTGCTAGGAGGGTCCCACGGTCCCGGGATCAATCGATCATACGCGTTATCAATAGGGGATGTAACTCCCTGGACGGGTGGACGCGGCCACAAATTTTCCTATTGCTAGGAGGGCATCAGTGGCCCGGGATCAATCGATCATACGCGCCGTCAATAGGAGATGTAACTCCTCGGACAAGTAGACGTGACCCACAAATTTTTCTATTACTAGGAGGGCCTCAGTTGCTTAGGATCAATCGATTATACGCATCGTCATAGGGGATGTAACTCCCCGGACGAGTGGACGCGACCCACAATTTGAAGTTTTTCCATTGCTAGGAGGGCCTCAGTCATCCAGGATCAATCAGTCGTATGCGTTGTCAATAGATGATATAACTCCTCGAACGGGTGGATGCAACCCACAACTTAAAATTTTCCTATTACTAGGAGGGCCTTAGTCGCCCAGCAACTACCAATCATACGCGTCGTTAATAGGGGATGTAACTCTCCGGACGGGTGGACGTGGCCTACAACTCAAAAAATCTTTCTATTGCCAGGAGGACCCCGATCGCCCGGCACCCGTCAATTCACTCCAACAAAAACTGAAGAAAGGCATGCAATTGGACGAAGAACAGAAAAAAGAAGAGACGAAAACTCAAGTAAGCAAAGTGTAACTTCTTTATTTACACTCATGTGAAATAATACATTCGTTTACAAGGAAGCATACACAACTTGCTGAAATGGGCTAGTTATACTACTAAGAGTACACATAGACATTCTCCCACGGAGGCCTTAGCCATTGTTATGGGCCAAGGAAATGATCCAACAACCAAGGAAGAACACAATCCCTACATAGAGAGCATAAAAACCAATGTAGTACTAGGAATAAGAGATGACGAGCCCGGGTTTTGACACCCCCAATGCAGCCCAGGCCAGAGTCACGCATCCAAAAAACGGTGAGAGATAGACATCCCCACCGCATCTGGATGGTGAGGACCAACCGGACGAGACCACGCAAGGCGATACAAGATGCACCCCCTCAGTAGCCAGGGATCAGATTACACTGCCAGTGAAAAACCAACGTAATGAGGTCCCATTCCAGTAGTCCTCTTTTTTAATAAGATCTCATTCCAACAGAAGTCACTCCGACCAAACGACATCGCACGTTACGACACCCCAAGAGCCAATCCTGAGAAGGAACCATTCTATACTAACCAATTAAGAGGAAAGAACATTGGTCCTTCACGAAAGGGAACAAGTGCACGACATGGCTATTTATAGCCAGAAGGAGCAAGAGCCCTAATTAATTCGAGGAAGATGGGACGAAGCACAGACGCAAGTCATAAATGATGGGAGTAAATTATTATTAGTTCCCCATATATGAAGAGACAGGTTCGCATCCCCAACGTACAAGGTGGACGAATCAGAATGGACCAAGTGTCCCTATGCATTCATAACGTATGAAACACGCTTTACTTATGACTTTTCTTTTCCAAGAAAGCTATAAATCGGGGGAAATGATAGAACGTTGCCCAATAGCCCAAGACCTAGAGAGACAATTCCCCAAAGGCCCATGAGAAGGGTCGGACGATCGGACCCAATGACCGCAACAACAATCTATCAAAGGATCGTAGTTGCCCCGATCGATCTCTTGAAGGGCCTTAATCACCCGGCTCTACCTATAGAAGGGTCTCAGTCGCCCCGTTAACCGATTGAGGCTTATCACACAGAGGTAGTTGCCCTGACTGATCGAGCGAGTATCGGTCTCCCAATCAGCAAGTCCCGATAGCTTCCTGTCGGTGGAGCAACCGATCGAGGAAAAGCACCCCAAGAGATTCAAAAGGAAGGTCAAGATTTACTTAACTCTTATTTCCTATTTCATAACGGCAAATATCGAATCTTCCAGGCAAGGAAAACATCCCTCCCGAAGAGGAAGGTTTCCTGGTATACAAGGATCATGATCAACTCGCAATATTGATGCCCGAGATTCCCGGATCAGTTCGATAAGGAAAGTAGGGTAAAAGTCTTTCAATGGCGCACGACTCTCATAGGTATAAGAGGTCTCAAAACCCTTGACACCAGGTACGCTCTAGACACCTAACACAGGGGGCACATTGATCACAGGGGGAACCACTCTCCCTCCACTCTCAATCTGTTTCTTTCAAACGAAAACTGCTCTTTACTGACTTGAGCGTCGGAGTCTCTCCACCAGAATACCCTCCGGCGATTTTTGCAGATCTATCCACCATCGACGCCCATCGTTCGAGTCAACAAGGAGTTGGTATCTGAAAATTCAAATACTACCTCTATCAGTACATGACGATTTTTTTTTTAATCGCAAACACACTAAGCATATTGAGATGATTGTCATTTGATTCTTAATTATATGCACGATCAATCTCTTACTTTTTCTTACATCTCGTAACTACAAATAGTACTTTTTACCAACACTAATCTTCCATCAAGGTTTTGGTGTCCAAACTCAATATCTTTCTTTGAAATAATCCCCGAGTTTTGGCCGAGTCAACAAGGAGTTGGTATCTGAGGAGTCAAAGCCCACCTCCATCAGTACATGACGATTTTTTTTTTAATTGCAAACACACTAAGCATATTGAGATAGATTGTCATTTGATTCTTCATTATATGCACGATCAATCTCTTACTTTTTCTTACATCTCGTCGTAACTACAAATAGTAGTTCTTTTTACCAACACTAATCTTCCATCAAGGTTTTGGTGTCCAAACTCAATATCTTTTCTTTGAAATAATCCTGAGTTTTGGCCAGAGTGTTAGTGTATATATGCTTGCAATGTAAATATTAAGTTATAAATTTTAGTAAGTAGCTTAGAAGTTGGTATATTTTTTAGTTGTTTTGTTTTTGTGTCAAATAAACTTTGGGTTTTATATTGATACACATTATTCTCTATTATTCTGGCTCTCCACCCCTTCTAGATTTCAGTGTTGCTGATCTAAGTGGCTTGATTTATAGCATATTTCCTGCATTTTGCGCATGGCCCATTTATAGTTATATCACAATTGCAGCATCATAGTATATGGAAAAAGAGAAGTGCTTTTTTAAAAAGTTGCTACACATTACCGACACAGTACTTGGTTAAACATTTTATGCCAACCGTGAAGCAAAATAAAACCAAAATGATTTCTAATATACAGTATTTTCGTTAACAAAATCCTCAAATTTTAGTATCTCATTACGTTGCAGCGAACTGAATGGCTCAGTCTGCAAGAATCCAACAAAACTCATAGCTAATGATTACTCATTCAGCGGACTACATATCCCGGGCAACACACCAAATGCTGTAGGGTCTTAGGTCACACTGATCTTTGTTGCTCAACTTCCTGCATTAAACATCTTGGCATTTCAATGGCTAGTCTTGATTATACTATATCAGGCATCAATCTACTCCATTTTTACCCATGTGCCATGGAGATCTTCATGATTCTGGGTAGCTCAATTAAGGTTGGATTCTTCGTGACCTCAAATCCAGAAAATGACCTCATCACAAAGGTTCTTAAGAAGGGTGATGTGTTTGTTTTCCTAGTTGGACTAAGCTCACTTCCAATGAAATGTTGGAACAGGAAATGCTGGGGCTTCGGCTGCATTGATTGGCCAAAATCCTAAACTTTTGTTCAAGGATTCCACCAATTCTAGTAACAAATTAATATTATAAGACGGATTTAAAAGTAATTGCAGTATTAATATTAAGATTTTATAGGCTTACCAGCTCACAGTGGCCCTGTTAGCTCTGCCAATAATAACGAAATTGATTAACTAATTTGGCCAAAGTCAAACACACTCTGCCCGTCTTTTAAGTTAATTGTTCTGTTTTTGTTTAAATAATTTTAGAATAAAAAATTCACATTCCTGGCAAAAGAAAAATGAATAGGATCGAAATATTTCAACTAAAAATATCTAAAAACTGACTTTAATCAAAACCACGCAGAGACCTTGTCTCACAAGCAGAGCTATTGCATTTTTTCCCCTTCAGTAGGTATGCCAAATATTGAACATTCTTTTACAAGATAGATCATATCACAAGTATCACGGAAGTGTATAAAAAGTATAAAGAAATAACTCAAAATATTTTTGAAATGAAAATAAATTCAAAGGTTAGAATTATCATAATTCATTTTTGACACCATCAGAGTAATTAGTAATCCATCTAGAATCGGGGAAGACTCTTATCACGTCCACAAAATTAGTCGAAGAAACGACCTCAAAGCTTGAGAGATTATTCAAGTCACCTTAGAGGAATGTAGCTTTCCGTAAATTGCGTTGAGGAAGAAGGACTACAATTTTCATTTCTCATGTTAGATGGTCACCAACTTGAGTGTGATGTCCCAAAACTTAATGACTTTCCATGTGGTGAGACTTGAGACTTTGGAAAAATCATATTGCAGCAATCAGGGTAAAAAAAATCATTTTGACACTTTGATTGTGATGTCCCAAAACTTTAGACTTTGATTGTCATGTGGTGACTTGGAAGCTAATAATCTCACAGGATCAGTCCCGACTTCTATGGTGATGGGGAAAACTTCTATAGTATTCTATACCTATGTAATAACCTTCTTTCAGGATCCATCCCTGAAGAAATAGGAATGCTTAATTCTCTCATTGATCTTGACTTGTCAGGTAATAATCTAGTAGGTTCAATCCCGGCATTTATTGGCAGCTTGACAGCCTTACATTTTCTTGACACCCTTATTTCTTTATTCAAATAACCTTTCTGGATCCATCCCTCCAGAAACAGGGAACCTTACATCTCTAGTTTATTTTTTTTTTGTACCATGACTAGGCTACCACCGGGTATCCGAGACTTCGCCCCGACTATTCCGGACCGACTGCTGTGGGACCCACTTTATGAGGGCGGGTCTCCCAACAAATGGCTTTTCCGAGGTTTGAATCCCTTCATGGTTAAGGGATGAAGATGTCCCTACCCATCTACACCACCACTTGTTGGTTACATCTCTAGTTTATCTACGGCTTTTAGCAAACGATCTCCGGGTGCCAATTCCACAGGAAATAGGGAAGCTTATTTCTCTAGCTAATGGGAGGCTTGATCAGAACAAATTTGAAGGGGTTCATTCCTGCTTCTATAGGAAACTTGGGCAACTTGACCATTTTAAGTCTTTCTGAAAATCAACTATCTGGACCAGTCCCTCCACAAATAGGAAAGATACAATCTCTTGAGGCGCTACTACTGAATTTTGACCACCTTAATGGCTCCCTTCCACAATCAGTGAATAATCTTGCGAAGCTCAGGGCATTGGGGTTGACTGAAAACCAGCTCGGTGGTCATTTACCAGAAAATATCTGCTTTAGTGGTGTGCTTCACGTTACTAGAAAATAGACTTTCAGTGATAGAAATTAGCAACGGATAACTATCCGTGGCTAATTAGTAATAAAATAGTGACAGAACGATTAGCGATGGGAAAAATCTATATGAAAAAAATTCCGTAACTAAAATTAGTGACAGAATTGTTTCTGTCGGCAATCCGTTGCTAAAATTTAAAAAATTTTTTTAGGACAAATTAGTGACGGAAAAATCTGTCGCTAAAATTAGCGACGGAATTAATTCCGTCGGCAATCCATCACTAAAACTTGAATAAAATTTTTTGGATAAATTAGCGACAGAATTATCGACGGAAAATATTCCGTCAGTAATCCGTCGCTAAAACTTGAAAAAAAAATTGTATTTTTATTAAATATAATTTTATGTTTTTATTAAATATTAAATTATGGTATTGTTTTTTTATTAAATATAATTTTTTCATTTTTATTAAATATAATTTTATATTTTTATTGAATATAATTTTACGTTTTTATTAAATATAATTTTACATTTTTACTAAATATTAAATTATGGTATTGTTTTTTTTATTAAATATAATTTTTTATTTTTATTGAATATAATTTTATGTTTTTATTAAATATAATTTATATCCTATATTTTTATTAAATTAGGACATTGCTTTTTTATTAAATATAAATTTATGTTTTTATTAAATGTAATATTGTATTTTGTACTTTTATTAAATATAATTTTGTACTTTTATTAAATATAATTTTGTATTTTTATTAAATATAATTTTGTATTTTTAATAAATATAATGGAAAATTTTTAAATTTAGTTGATTTTTGATTTTGGAATTTTAAATTAGAATTTTTGGTATATATAAAATAATAATAATAATAATAAATAAATAATATATATCCGTATTCCAATTTGAGGTACATTCTATTTGATGGTAAACTTAGAATTTTAAATAAAATGTGGGTATAAATATATATATATATATATGTAGGAATACTTATTGATTTATTTATTAATATATATATGTTAAAAAAAAACAGAGAGAAGGAGGGGGAGACGCTGCCTTTCAACACGAAACGCAGCGTCCCCATTCATCCCCAAATCGATTAGGGCTTCAGCCCTTATCAATCACTTTTTCGTCTCTCTCCCACTCTCTCTTTCAAATCTACCTCGCTCTCTCTCTATCCCTCTCTCGTGATCGAAGCTCCGCCCTCCTCCGCCGCTACCTCGCCACGACTCCCGCCATTGTCTCTCTCTCTCTTTACCTCACTCTCTCTTTCCCCTTCGAATCTGTTTCTTTCTTCTCTGCTCTCAAACACTCGCTGTCACACTCTCTCCCTCTCGTTTGTCGCTCTCTCTCTGCCGCTCACGGTGGCTCCTCGACCACCACACACGGCCACATCGCTACTCTGTCTCTCTCTATCTCTTTTCTCTCGCACGACAGAGATCTTCCCTCTCTCTCTCGCGCACGACTATTGGTTGCCTCTCCCCCTTGCTTACTTGCACGCGGTGTTCTTTGCCGCTACAACCCTCTTGTGCGACCTTCGCAGAGCTCCAAGCCGACAGGAGCAGTAGATTTAGGTAACCCTAGGCCGAGACTACGACTCATCCTGTGAAGGTAAGGGTTGACTTCTGATCCTAGTTCTGGGCTTTGATTGCATAGTGATTAAGTCTAATTATTGAATTTTGCTTTGAATCGGAAGTATTGCAGATTTCGGATTGAATCGAATGTCGCACGGACGTTAGGGTTGTGAGCTGTGAAAACCCTAGGTGAGGTAAAATTTCAAATCCCTATGACAATTGAATGGAATTAGGGTTAATTAGGGTGAGATTCTAATTAGGGTGACAATTGAATGAAAATGTGTTGAATTTGAGGAGAATGCATTTTCTTGGGATGTGATATGTGATTTCTAGGCTTACATCTAAATTTTACATGAGTTTAGGCCGATTAACATGAAAGAAACGTATCAAATGAAATTAGAACTTCATTGAGTTAATTAGAATAGCTCTCCTAAGAGTTGTTTCGAAATGTGCTTGAAAAATATTAAGGTAATGTAAATTCGGAAGAAATTGGGGAAATTGCTAGAAATTAGGAAGAATTATGGTATATTGGGAAATTTAGGTCATTAGTGATACAAATGATCTTGAAATGATGAAATAAGACAGTAGAGTCTGTGGATATGCAAATTATGCTATATTAAATTAGGAAAAAAAATTTGAAAACCCTATCATGAGATTTTATTTAATGAAATTTGTGATTATTGGTATAGGATAACCCATTTGAAGGTTGAGAAGGGTTTTCTTGGATTAAATTTACGGAATTAGGAGTGGATACCCTCCCAAGAGGTGAGTGGATGGTTTATTGTATTCATAAATGAGTAACATGTTTTAAAATTGTTTTATAAATGATTTTTGAAAGATTTTACATGATTTATGTAAATTGTTTTGTGATTGGCATTCTGAATTGGATTGTGAATTACGAATGCATCAATTGTGTTTAAGAATGCTTCTGTGCCATATGTTATTTGATATTACTATATGAATTGATTTGGCATGAGATTGTTGATTATTTAATGGAAAATTATGGCACATGATTTGATAAATAAGATGTTTGAGAAATGAATGGTCTTTGGATTGTAAATGGTTATAGTCATTTCTCGCACGGAGCGATCCAACGGGGTGGCGTGGTTGAGGGTTGGATGATATTTAGCGAGAGAGACAGACGTGTCTCTCTCTGCTGTAGGTCGAGCTATATCTGGATACATCCGGTGAGGCATAACCCAACACCAAGGAAGGGGGTATGTTTTGAAACATTGGACGGAAAAGCCCTTGTCGGGTTTTCGTTTGGATTTGGCCAAACCCATTATGAGAGTGTTTTCGATGGGACCCCAGATTTTCTGAAAAGATGATCGATATGGATGCATGTTTATAAATTGTGATTTATTAGAAATGATTTTATGTATATGAAAGGATATTTATGAGATATGCTTTGACTGCCCCACATTCATCCCTTATTTATGAACACAATCACACTATTACACTCCACTCACTGAGTATTACCTAATACTCACCCCTCTCTCCCCATTTTTCAGAGAAGACTTAGCTGGGAGACTACTCGTCGGAGCTTGTGAAGTATTTTTGATGAATGATATAGGTATTTGGCATATGCAGGATTCTTGGAGAATCATAGTTCTCAGTACCATGGAAAAGGGAAGACTGTACACTCCATACCGTGCGAATTTTATTGATACTGGCTGAGTTCTTGATAAGTATTGATAAAATCCAACGATTTTTTATTTGTACCTTATTATTTTGATTTCTCTATTTTTAGAAAACTGTTTTATTCTATACTAGGACATTTGGATTAAAATTGTTGGCTTTTGCTATTTTCTTTTGATTTTGTGAAGTTCTGTACATCTCATACCGTTAGAATTTTACCGATCTTGACTTGTTTTCTTCGGTAAGTGTTGGTAAAATCCGACGGTTATGTTTGAGATTTCTTGTTTGTTAAATGTTTTATTTGTGTTGAAAATTTTGGGTGACTAGGATGACCATATCGCATGCGTGCATGTATAGGTTCTCACTCTCCATTATGTGCTGATGTGTACTCGTGCATATACAGGTTTCCACTCCCTGATGTGTAATGATGTATGATTGCATGTACAGGATCCCACTCCCCGATGTGTGACAATGTGTGTGTTTGTACGTTCAGGGATGAGCCAGATGGGTTTATTGCATGTGTATTGTTTAAATGATTTCTTGTTTTGAAGAGTCTTATACTTTTGATGAATTATTATAAATTTGATAGCCTTGTGGAGTCCCGATATATGGGTAGGTTCTGCCCGTGTACTGAGACGACGCGGCGACTGTCGCGTGCTCAATCCGAAGATCAGGGCGTGACAACAGATATTCGATAGAACTTAATACAATTCGGCCTAGTTAAAATTACATGACCATTGGATTTTGATTAATCGAATTAGGGTTTCATTGTATGACTATTAAGTAAATCTAATTTAGAAAAATCTGTTATCATTAGGAATGATGTTTTAGTCAATAAATTTTAAAGGATTTGAAAGAATTCAACCATATAAAAAAATTGAAAATAAAAGAAATCGAAATCTTAGAGTTTTATAAAATTAAGGTTTTTATTTATCATTTTTTTTGTAGTTTGATCTTTTTTATAGTTTTAATATTTTTGTAATCTAGATTTGTTCTATCTAATTTAAATAGAGTAATTTATAATTAGTAATATAAAATATTCTTATGGGAATGACCTTGTTTTGCACTATACATAACACTCGACAATGATATATTTACCCAAAATTGTGATACATCAAAATCGCATAATACTTATAAAAATGATTGTGGAGATAAATTCTAGTGTAAGGGCCATTCAAGGAGAGAGGTGGTCTTGGGAAAGTACAGTTTAGACTCTATTGATCAATCACCTTTACCGGTTGGAGCTGTTGTGGTATAGGATTTGCTAGAACATGGATTAGATTTATGAAAATTCTGGGTGGTTGGTTGCTGGTGGATCTCGTGTCTGAGATATATGCATTTGTTAGAGCCTTATGGCTCAGAGCTTGTGATGTTTAATGAATTCATTTTTTTTTTATTGCATTTCTCTTGATGTAAATGGGGGTCCACTCTTAGACGGACTTTTGGCATTGCATTGTGATTTGCTTACATCATCCATTTCATTTGTTTATTATTTTCATACTCCCTTTTCTTTATGTTCTTAAACTTGTTTGCTTTGCTTGCTCTCGTCTGGTGTATTCATGCCATCTCTTTGTTTTTTTTTTTTTTTTTTCATTTGCTCACATCATTGTCCTTGCAAGTTGGATGGATGGAGCGCTCCTCAGAGGGATGTGTTTCGTTTTGAAACAAATAAAAAGGGAAGAAGGCAGGGTAGAAAATGTAGTTCCAGATCAGGTTAAAAATATTGCAAGTAAATTTAGAAGGATGTATTAAACAATATATCAATGTAGAAGGACAAATTTTAAAATTATATAATATTAGAAAAGTAATACGCTTAGATTTAAAGATTGAAAAACTAAATTTTTTTTTTTAGAGAAAAAATTTTGAGACAAATGTATTTGGAAAGAAATAATGTGAACTAAATTGAGTTTTTACAGAGCGAAGCAAATGTATTTAGATTTATAGAAAAAAATTAATTTAATTATTTAGAGAGGAAAATTAAAACCACTGTAACAATATTAAAATAATTTAATTCATTTAGGGTAAAATTAATGTGCTAAATTTAGAGTGAGAAATCATTTATTTTTTGGTGAAGGAAAACTTGGAAAAGAGAAAAATAAATAATTGATTTTTGTTTTTAATTGGTTGCCGTATAGGAAAAGATATATTGATTAATAGGAAAAGCCCGTGACTTACATGCCCCCAAAACTCTCACATTGGTCATCCAGAGGAAACTCTTATCGCATTGACTCATGGGATGCTGGTGGTGACAAAACTATAGAGACTTTTCTTGCTTTGTCTTGTTCTTTTTGTTCTTCTTCCATTTAACACCTCTAAAGCTACAGTGACTATGGGCATGTTACTGCCGTGACCATGTTATGAGAGAAGCATGTAAAAAATATATACAAATAACTCAAAATCTTTTACATGAAGTTTAAACCAATGATTCAGTCGCCACTGTTAGGAACCATGCACACATGCCCATGTTAGGAACATCCCTTTTATTGTGGAAAGAGACAGAAGTTGGAGACACAGGATCTAACCTATAGACATTTTAATAGAGCACTTCCATCATAAGTCTCCTAAGTTTTATCGCATAAAATCATCTTCCAAACTACTAACTTTAGCCTTAGCTGCGAGTAATTGACTGCAAGCAATCAAGTTAAAATCTGTATTTTAGACCATCACTTTCATAACAGTTGCTCCTAGGCTCAGGTAGAGATTGAATCTATTCAGAAGTCAGTACCTTCACAAATTGAAGAAAATATTCAATAAATTTCAAGATGAATGTAAATGTTCAATGTTTCAGCTCTGAAAGAAGGGAATGATACTTAAATTGGATTAAAAAATGTTCCAAAATGTATACTGATGCTCTAATGAAAATGGAAGGAAAAAGAAAAGAACCGAGGAATCAGGGAAGGCTCTCATCTCATCCAAAAAAATTAGTTCAAGAAATGAATTCCAAGCTTTAGAGAATATCCAAATCATGTTACAGGAATGCAGCTTTCCCTGGTCATGTCAAGGAAGTAGCTTTCTATATTTATTTTCTGATGTAAGGTCCTAAAGACTTACGGTGAGCTCTAATGTGTGCCCGACATTCCATGCGCTGACATCTTTCAAAAATTGTATGCTAGGGGTCAGGGTGGGTGAAGATGAAAGCACAGAAAGTTTCTTAAATGCACTTTTCTCGATTTCTATACACCAAACCACCACAAGCGAAAGAAAACCACTTCCATGGCACTTCTCAAGAAGCACCTTTCTTGCCTACTTTGGCCACTTTTCATCATTCTCAGCATTTTCACAATTACTTTCTCCACCGCTGCTGCTCCCCATGCTACAAACACAGAGAAGGGGACATCGGAGGCAGCAGCTCTATTGACATGGAAAGCTAGTCTTAGCAACCATGGTCAATCTCTTCTTTCTTCATGGATTGGAAGCAGTCCATGCAGCTGGATTGGCATTTTTTGTGACAATACTTCTTCTGCAGGTGTTTACAAAATAGACCTTGGGAGCCTTGGCCTCTCTGGTACTCTAGACAAACTGAACATCTCGTCTTTCCCTAGCCTTCTTAGCCTTAACTTGCGTAACAACTCGCTCTATGGATCAATTCCCTCACAAATTGGTGGTCTTTCACAGCTCACGTACCTTGATTTGTCTTACAATCGCCTTTCAGGAGCTATTCCCTCTACAATTGGCCTACTCAAAAACCTGACTCTGGTGAGCTTAGCCAACAATGAAATTAATGGCACAATTCCCCCCGAGTTTGGAAATTTGATCTACCTACGAAAAGTTTACTTGTACACTAATAACATAACGGGAGCCATCCCAAAGGAAATAGGAGGCCTTACTTCTGTCACTCATCTTGACTTGAGTGATAACCTTCTTACAGGATCCATCCCTGAAGAAATAAGAATGCTTAATTCTTCTCTCTTTCATCTTGACTTGTCTAGTAATAATCTAGTAGGTTCAATCCCGGCTTCTATTGGCAGCTTGACAGCCTTACATTATCTTTACCTTTATTCAAATAACCTTTCTGGATCCATCCCACCAGAAATAGGGAACCTTACATCTCTAATTCATCTACAGCTTTTATTAAACAATCTCATGGGGTCAATTCCACAGGAAATAGGGAAGCTTGTTTCTCTATCCAGTATGAGGCTTAATCAGAACAAATTGGAGGGGTTCATTCCTGCTTCTATAGGAAACTTGGGCAACTTTAAACGGTTATTCCTTTTTCATAATCAACTATCTGGATCTATTCCACAATCAATGAATAATCTTACGCAGCTCAGGTCTGTGGTGTTGAGTGCAAACGAGCTCAGTGGTCATTTGCCAAATAATATCTGCTTTAGTGGTGTGCTTCAGTATTTCACCATTAATGATAACCACATTCAAGGTGTTATTCCAAAAAGATTAAGAAACTGCTCTAGCTTATTCAGAGTGAGGCTTGAAAGAAATCAGCTCACGGGTAACAGTTCAGAGGACTTGGGAATATACCCCAACTTGGATTATATTGATCTGAGTCATAACAAATTGTATGGCGAGATTTCTGGAAACTGGGGGCAATGCCACCGCTTGACAAGCCTCAAGATGTCCAACAACAATATCTCTGGGAAGATACCAGTCGTTCTTGGCACCTCAATTCAGTTACTAGACCTCTCCTTCAAGCATCTGGTTGGAGAAATCCCAAAAGAGGTACAGAGTTTGAGTTCCTTGTTCAGTCTAGATCTGAGTAATAATAAACTCTCAGGCAATGTTCCTATAGAGCTTGGAACGTTGCATGCACTACAATTTCTCAACTTGGCAGGAAACAACATCAGCGGGCCGCTTCCGAAGCAGCTAGAGGATTGCTCAAATCTACAGCAATTGAATTTGAGTTCTAATCTTTTTATGGGAATCATTCCTGGAGAAATCGGAAGGTTGAAATCGCTTCAGGATCTAGATCTCAGTCATAATATGCTGAACGGATCGATATTACCAGAACTGGGGGAATTACAAAGCTTACAAATGCTAAACCTCTCCCACAATAACCTTTCCGGTTTCATTCCTTCTACATTTGGTGGTATGTCAGCCCTGACAACTGTGGTCAGTTCTTATAATCAGTTGGATGGTCCCCTTCCAAACAACAAGGCATTCCTCAATGCTCCTTATGAAGGCCTCAGGAATAATAAGGGCTTGTGTGGGAACGTGAAAGCTTTGAAGCTGTGCACATCTGACAATATTGAGAAAGCTAATGGCAAAAATAACAACAAAGTTATTGTCATAGCTGGTTGCTGTTTTCTTGCCTTCACTCTACTGGTTGGAATCTGTGTATTTCTCCATTGCAGAATGAGAATCAGATGGAGCAAAAGAGCAGAACCACAATGTCAAGATCTATTTGCAATATGGGGACATGATGGTATAATTCTTTACGAGCATATCATTGAGGCAACAGAGGATTTCAAGTCTGAACATTGCATTGGTGTGGGAGGTTATGGAGCTGTTTACAAAGCCCAACTTCCAAATGGTAAGGTTGTTGCTGTGAAGAAACTTCATCCATCTCCTGATGATGAGATCAATATGATGGCATTTAGAAGAGAGATTCGCATGTTAATGGACCTACGACACCGCAACATTGTCAAGCTTTACGGGTTTTGTTCCAATGCCAATGTCATAATTTTGATTTACAAGTACATGGAACGAGGAAGCCTGAGAAAGATATTGGAGGATGAGGAACAAGCAAAGCAGCTAGATTGGTGCAGCAGAATTAAGATTGTGAAAAGAGTGGCAGATGCTCTATCTTACATGCACCATGATTGTTCACCACCCATAATCCACAGAGACATTTCAAGCAACAATATTCTGCTTGATTTGGAGTATGAGGCTCATGTCTCGGATTTTGGCACTGCTAGGCTTTTGAAGCCTGATTCTTCGAATTGGACTACATTTGCAGGCACAATTGGCTATACAGCTCCAGGTACTATTCATATGGCCATGCATTGTACTCATTCATTTCCTGTTCTTCTTTTTTGTTTGTTTATTATTATTGTTATTTCTTCTTTTGGTGTAGAGCTGGCCTTCACAATGAAAGTAGATACTAAATGTGATGTCTACAGCTTTGGAGTGGTCACTCTAGAAGTGGTAATGGGAATGCATCCAGGTGGTATCATTGCATCCCTGGCGTCCTCTTCAAGTGCCCAAAATATGCTTTTAAAGGATGCAATAGACCAACGCCTTGACTCACCTCCTGAAAATGTAGGGAATGAAATCGCTTTGGTTGTAAAGATGGCATTTGCATGCGTGCACTCTACATCCCAATCAAGGCCAACAATGAGGGACGTCTCTCGATTGCTCTTAGCTGGATGCCCAGCTTCTGCTCGACCATTTTCTATGATTACAATGGGAGAACTCATCAGAAACGGGGAATGATAACTGAAGCATCACTATGTGCTCCTTGTTCATCTAAATCAGTCTGTTATTTTTGTACTTTCACTTGGATCGAGTCCGGTTGTCTAATGTCCATGTATGTTTCAGTTGGAGTCTTGCCTCCTTGTAGTCTAGTTTATGTGTTAAATCCCTATAGAGTGTGCAAGTTCAAACATCTGCTTATTTCATGGCCATCCGTGAGCAAATTTGTAGGATTATATCTCAATTCATGCCTTCAGCTAACACTATACCTTCTAGGGTTCAGGGATAACGTTTTAACAACAAATAGTCAACTTGGAACATTAGATTTACAAATACCATAAGGTGTCATATGGCATCTTTATTTGGCCAAACAACAATAGTTAAGGTGAACCTGTAAATTGGTCTGTCAAGCGTAAGGCAATGGTAATTGATGGGACGTATTCCAAGGCCTAGTCCAAAAGAGTCAACTCTCTAGGAGCCCACGAAAAAGGGGGGTCTGTCGATTAATACTTACCGACTGCAACAACGATCTACCGAAGGTTCATAGCCGCCCAGGTCAATCTATCAAAGGGACTCAGTCGCCCAGGTCTACCGAACGAGGCATGCCTCAGTCGTCCCGTTACCGATCGAGCCTTATCAAGCAAGTGTAACACCGAAAATTCGGTGTTAGAAATGTTTTGTGAAATATAGTAGAAAATTTTTTAAATATTATTGATTTTCGATTTTGGGGAATTAAATTGGAAATTTTGGTATAATCGAAATGTCCGTGTTGCAAATTCGTAGCGTGCTCTATTTTTGGTAAATTTAGAACTCCAATGTGATGAGAATATGAAAATATATATAAATATATATATATATTGTTATTTATAATTGAGAATATATATATAAAAAAAAGAGGATATGCTGCGTTTCGGAGTGAAATGCAAGCACCCCTTTTTTTCCCAAATCGATTAGGGCTAATAGGCCTAATCGAATCTCTCATTCACTCTCTGCTCTCTCTCCCTCGTCTCTCTCGCGATCTCTCGCCATCACTCTCCCTCCACTGTGCGCAACCGAACCCGCGACCACCGCGAACCACCGTGGGTCGCCATCTCTCGGTCTCACGCCATATCTCTCTCTCGATCTCTCCCTCATAGTCTCTCTCTCTCTCTCTCTACAAGTCTCTCTCGATCTCTCTCTCTATCCGGATCTCTCCATCTCTTGCTCTCTCTCACATCCTCTCAGTCCCTCTCTTCCGCGAGCGAAAGGACCCTTAGTCTCCCTCTCCCGCACGCGAAGAGCCTTCGTTCTCCTCCCTGCTCACGCGGTCTCCTACGAGCAGCTTCTTCTGCCACCTTGCAAAAGCCCCAATTGGAAGCCCTAGGCCGACTGTGACTCTTCCCCTGCAAAGGTAAAGATCGATCTTAACCCTAGCTCTAGGGTTTCAAAGTTCTTTAGTAATAAGTCTGGATTACTGATCTAAAATTTGAAATTGGAAGCTTTGCAGGTCTAAGAATGGACTAAGGAGACTTCTGAGCGAGGATTGCGAATCGCGAAAAACCCTAGGTGAGGGATTTTCAATCCCTTAAAGAATTCAAATTAATTTTTGTTGAATTTAGGTAGAAATTATATTTATATATATTCTAAAATGTATTAGACTTGTAAGAAATGTTTTTTCCTAAGAGTTGTATGAAATTATTGAGATTAGGTCTAGAATTCGATACAAATTTGACTACGAAGCATGATAGAATGTCGTAGATAGTATTAGAGTTTTGTTTGATTGATTTGTGTAGTTTTCCTTGAGATTTGAATTGAAATTGGAATGAATTAAATTAGGATTATGTAATTCGGGAGAAAATTGGTAAAATTGAGGAATATTGTAAATTTAAAGTCGTCGGTGATTTGAAATGATCCTAAATTGATGAAATGAAAGTGTAAGAATGTGGTTGTGCAAATTTAAGCTATTTTAAATAAAAGAGAAATTTGAAAACCCTTTTATAGAGCCTTAATTGATGATTATCTGTGTTGATTGGTTTAGGTTGACCTTTGGAGACTCAAGAGGAGTCTTTTTGAGTTGATTTCGAAAATAGGGAGTGGATACCCTCCCTAGAGGTGAGTGGACGGATCGTTGTGTAATAAATGAGCAAAATGTCTTTAAATTCTTTGATAAATGGTTTTGAATGATTTTCACATGATTTATATGAAATGATTTGTGATTGTGGGATGTCTGAAATGAGAATTTGAATTATGAATGTATCCTATGTGATTTTACATGAATTTATGCATGTTGTCTTGATTATTTGATTGGTAAATGCTCGTAGCATGATTTTCGGATTGAATTGATAAAATATGGCACATTGTTTGAAATGGAATGATTGTGAAATGATGGTGCACGAGAGAAATGGCTATAGTCATTCCCCCCACGGAGCGACCCGACGGGGTGACGTGGATTAGGGTTTATATGTGAGAGAGGTATGCGGCCTCTGCTCTGCCATGTCGAACTTTCCGGATTGCACCCCGGTGAGGTTCGAGCCAATGCCAAGGAAGGGGTAGTTTTAAAAACCGAAATGGAAAACCCCTTGGCGGGGCTTCCGTCTTGGTTCGGCCAAATACAAGGCGGAAGTGTTTTCGATGGGACCTTGTGATTTTCTCGAGAAAATGTTTGATATGGATGCATATTTTGTGAATGATGTTGAATTATAAAAATGTTTAGATATGGAAATGATGTTTGAAGTATGTTTTGACATTCCCCACTTTCACCCCTTATTTATTACACAATCATGTCATTGCACTCCACCTTACTGAGTATTTATAATATTCACCTCTCTTTAACATTTTTCGGAGGAAGATTAGGCTTTTGTCGAGATTGGAGCTTGGGGAGGGCCTACTAGGTGACTTTTGTAGTATATATAGTGATGTATAGTGATTTTGGTCCGAACCGAATTCCATGGTAAGGAAGACTTGTACAATTCTTTTGGTACGGATTTAATCGACACTTGTTTCCGGTATAGGAACAAGTATTGATAGAATTCTTACGTGGTTTGTCGTTTATTTTCTTTTCTCTCATATTTTTGGTAAAAGCTTATTGTTGGAGTGGGACATTTGGTTTGTAATATTGAGAATGACTATTTTCTTTCGATTTTTACGAAATTCTGTACATTTCATATCGTTTAGATCTTACTAACGTTAACTTGATTGTTTCAGGCAAGTGTATGTAAAATCTTACGACTATATTTTGGGACTTCTTGTTTGTTAAGTGCTTTTCTTATACTGTGAACTTGGAAATGGCTAGGATGGCCATATTGTGTGCTCGTGCATGTACAGGTTCCCTCTTCCCGATTGTGTGCTGATGTGTACTCGCGCATATACAGGTTCCCTCTCCCTGATGTGTGCTCGTGTGTACAGGGATGGACCGAATGGGTCCTTGCATGTGTATTGTTATGTGATGTTTCTGTTTTTTATGATTGGTGTAGAAAGAATTGTTGTGTTGTTTTTTGTAACCTTGCGGAGTCCTGGTATATGGGGAAGTTCTGTCCGTGTATCGAGACAATGCGGCAATTGTCGCGTGGTCCATCCGAGGATCGAGGCGTGACAAAGGCACCCCGACCATCGAGTAAGTACTCCGGTCTCTTAATCACAAGTCTTGACAGCCCCCCGTCGGTCGAGCAACCAATCGGTGCTAAGTGCTCCCAGCCGATTCTAAAGGAAGATCAAGATTTACTCAACTTTGGTTTCCTGTTACACGAGGGCAAATCTCGAATCTCACGGTGAGGAACAGATCCCTCCCTAAAGAGGAAGGTTTCTCGACAAACAAGAATCGTGATCAACTTGTAATATTGATTTTCGAGATTCCCGAATCAATTTGTTAAGGAAAGTAGGGTAAAATCTTTCAAGGATGCACGACTCTCAAAGGTATAGGTCTCAAAACTCTCGACACTAGGTACGCTCTCGAAACCTAACACATGGGGCATATTGTTCACAAGGAGAACCACTCACTCTCCCTCTACTATCAGTCTGTTTCACTCAAATGAAAACCGCTTTCTTACGACTTGAGCGTGGAGTCTCCCCACTGAGCACCCTCCGACGGTTTTTTGTAGGTCCATTCACCTACGACGGCCATCGTTCGAGTCAGCAAGGAGCTGGTATATGTGAAGCAAAACACACCTCCATTAGATTGGCGCCCCTATGGGGAAACAGACTCAGAAAAACTTCGATAACCATACCTCCAAGGACTAGAGCCGTCCTCAAAGGCCACCCTCCGTGTGACCGCACGTCTCTATGCTCGCCGAACACTGTTGCTCCCAAGTAATGAACTCTCAAGCCGAAAACTTTATGTTTCCTCGTCGACCATTGCATCTAGGGCTAATTCCGCAACACGCAAATCGAGAACAGGTCATGGCCCTAGGGCCAAAACAAGCGGATCACCCCCAAATGGAGAGATTAGTATCCGGAATTCAAAGAGTGAGTAAACAGTTGGAAGGATTCGCCGAGCCCCTTGAACCGAACAACCACTCGTCCGTTGCAGACAAAGAATACAGGCAACCCCCTGGACAAGAACTCCCGGAACCATCGGCAGCCTCCCAATACGACCTCCAGGATCTAAAAAGGCAAATTGAACGGCTTGTGGCTGCCGAGGCTAAGACGAGCAGAGCAAAGGACAGGAAGATTCTTACACTCCTTAGGCGAATCGCCATTCTGATGTAAAGATCTTATCGAACCCGACGCCAGAGATATCTTTCTACCCCTCGGGCGCGATACGACGGAACGAGCTACCCCCGCGACCATTCCGCACATTTCATAACGGTGATGGTCTCTAGAGATCTCTCGGATGCCGCAATGTGCAAGCATTTCCCTACTACTCTCAAGGGCAATGCCTTAGCCTGGTTCAATTCCCTTCCCCCGCTCAGTGTCAAGAGTTTCGCACAACTCCGACAACAATTTGAGACCCACGTTGTGATCAGTCGAGGGGCTAAACGGAAATTGACATCCCTCTTATCATTACATCAGTGAGAAGAGGAACCTCTCCGGAACTTCATGGAGAGATTCAAGTCAGAAATGCTGAAAGTCTCTGACCTGGATCATAATATCGCTTTGGTTACGCTCTTAACGGGTCTGCGCTCCTCTGATACGAAGGTCTCCATCACAAAGAAACCTCCAGCATCTATCCAAGAATTCTTCTCTCGAGCAGAGAAATATATTGCTGTAGAAGAAGCCGCAGGCCTTCGATCGACAAAAAGGGCCACCATAGCAGAAAGAGCGCACCGGTCACCACGACCACGTTCTTCGAAAAGAGACGCACCAATGGACTTCACCCTGTAAAGGTTTAGGATCTACACCCCACTAAGAGAAATGTATTAAACAAGGAACAAATCATATGTACGTGACCCCCCCACCTCGACAGAAGAAGATCCTAAAAAGACAAATCCAAATATCGCCATTTTCACAGAGGGACTACGCCACACAACTGACTGAGTGTAAAAGGCTCAAGGACAACTGGAACCCTTGATCCGAAAGGGAAGACTGGCGAAGTTCATCGCCCTCGAAGGGAGAGATCTATGTTCTCCAAATAGGCGTGACGTAGATTCAAGGAGAATGAACCACTCCATAGGCTGATCCGCACCGACCGCGCGAGGAACCAGAGGGGTAATCCTCCAAGTCCACTATGGAGATGGCTGGTACAGCCTTATGTTCCCGCTAACATTTGTCCGGCGGATGATCCGGACTTCCCGCACACTCTTTCTTTAATAAAGGCCTCGATATTTATTATCACTCATTGACGACACACGGGACAGCTTCGAATCATCAAAGATACAATCAAAGGGTCTCGGGCCGCCTGCATCTTCTCGAACGAACGTGTCACTAACGTTGACGAAACCCCGACCCGGCGGACACGCCCAACTCTCAAAGTTCCTAATCGACCATGGTCTTAGTCACCCGCATTTTCTAATCGAATGCGTCAATAAGGGACAGTAAAACTCTGATTTTGTGACGTTGCCCACAACTTAAAATTTTCCATTGCCAGGAGTGTGTGGCCTCACCGCCCGCCTCACCAATCGAACGCGGCGTCAATAATGGGACGAATCCCCTGACGGGTGGACGCGCCCATAGCTTAAAATTTTCCATTACTAGAAGGGTCTTGTCGCCCGTACTTTCCATGTAATCGAACGCGTCGTCAATAAGGGATAAAACTTTCTGGACGGATGACGGGCTCACAACTTAAAATTTTCATTGCTACTGGGCCCTCACCACCCGGGCCTCTATCGCATCGAACGCGTCATATCAATAAGGAGAAACTCCCTGACGAGTGGGCTAGCCACAACTTAAAATGTTCCATTTGCTAGAGGGGTCTCGGGGCCACCGCCTCACCGACTAACGGATCATCAATAAGAGATTTGTGTAAACTCCCCAACGGGTGGACGCGGCCCACAACTTAAAATGTTCCATAAGCTAGGAGGGCTCACGACCAAATTTTCTACTAATCATACGAGCTATCGATATGGAATGTAACTCCCCTAGACCGGTGGACGTGACCCACAACCGAAGAATTTCTGTTATAGTTCGGAGGGCCTTAACCGGCCACTTATTGTTCGTACGAACCGGACAAGAAACAAAACTCCTCAAACGGGTCTACTATTGTCTCGATCTATAAAACCACCCACCCGCCCGGTATTTTTCTCGATCATTCAAATTTTATCTCGTCCGGTATTTCCCTCGATCTTCCTACCTATTGGATTGGTACTTTCTCTCTGCTATTCGACCCGGCCCGCATCTTTCCGCCGAGTAAGTGTGCAAAACCCTCTAACAACATTGTGCGTGACCCTAGTCTCTAATGCCTAATTGGTCGTGAAGCCTTACCGTTCTTAAGCCACACGTAGGATTGATCTCTCAAAGGAATACCGTAAGAAAGATTGGTTCTCAAAGAGCCTTCTGCACACACAAGAATCGCAGAAGTTTCTAGCCCCCATTCGATTAGAAAAACATCCGGAAGTTCTATGGAGATTATAACAAAAGACAGAAAACTCTCAAGATTACAAAGGCACAAAAGGGGTATGTGTTAGCTTCATAGGAGGTATCCGAACCCGCCGACCTCTTTACGAGGGGCAGAGCCTCGTGTTGGCCGACCGCGTAAAGAATCTCTCGGCGCATTTTCAAATGCTCATGTAACTTACGTTGAGAAAGTTGCAGGGCAAACGACATCTCTCGGGCGGTGTGTTTCCCGGAGGTCGCCTATCACTGTCAAATTTCTTCAAGGGATTTTTCCCATAAATGGGCCAACATTTTAAAGCACGTTAACCGCGCTTTCGAGCACTCATCTCCGCTCCTAATCCCCTCGTCACGAGCTTGAACCTAAGCAAGGTCTTCCCGAAGGCACTTGATCCGCCTATCTTTGGCCTACAAAACTGCTTGGTTCTCCGGCATCTTTCAAATAAACACTGATCGCTTATACGAAAATAAACTATTCATCCCTGCTTAGCCTCTAATTTTCTGAAACTAAGCTAGGCAGTAAGTCTCGAGAAAAAAGACGCGATGGTCGTAGAGTCATGATACAGTATCTCACAACTTCATTCACACAAGGAAATACCATCAAAGGAGGCGGTAGGATTGGATAACCCTATCGGCATACTCCTGAGGCATCTCTTCAAGGGTGGACCACGAGGAACTCAAATGCTCCGCCAACCGTGACCCTTCTGGAGGATTAACAAGATTAAAAATGTGCCCCCGCCAAAAACCGCCAATTTCCACCTCTTCAAGACTCGCTTTTTCAATCAAAAGGGGTGGAGGAGTGCGACAGTCACTGGGGAAGTCGACCAAAAGACGCGGGAGACTCCGACAGAATGTCCCCGGGACACTGTCAGCGGGAGAACGCAGGAAGTGGAGGGTTGCATCCGGGGAAACTCTTCCCACCCCCGCTTCTGCGACATCGAGACGTTTCTCCGGCCCTCTCAAAGCATTCTCACTCGTAATCGTTCCTCTCCAACCTTGCCGACATACCATGTTTTCACCAACCAAACAAGCCTCCAAGCCAAATTGTTC
This sequence comes from Dillenia turbinata, assembly GCA_037126225.1. Classification (NCBI taxonomy): domain Eukaryota; kingdom Viridiplantae; phylum Streptophyta; class Magnoliopsida; order Dilleniales; family Dilleniaceae; genus Dillenia; species Dillenia turbinata. The sequence continues at coordinate 7,417,214 of JBAMMX010000024.1, forward strand.
ATGGGGTAGCACATGCCATTCCGACGGGGTTGCCTCGTCAAAGGGTGCATCAATGCCCTGGGCCACTTCTCGCCGAATCTCCAGGGAAGTGTTACTCGTTTCCTTCTAGCATGATATCGCATTTCCGTCAAGAGAGATTTCAACAAAAAGACGCAGCATCAAAGTCCAGCACCTAGTCAATTAAGTCTTTTCCTCATAGTTCTAAAGGTGGAGGGGTCGGTAATTGGGATTGTTTCATCCATGAGGAGACCTGGACAATACCACGGCTCGTCAGTCTTTCACTAAATAGCCTCCACCCACAAGCCTTATAACCAACGCTAAGAATGACGTGGCCACCGCACACAAAAACGGGAGGTTAAAGGAGGGATGAGATTATCATTCGGTAGCGGTACCGGTTAAGATCCCAAGTGGAATGAGATCACTACAAAAATTCCACGAAGAAAAACGTCTCAGATCCAAGGCTTATCCCGAGACTCGCTATGTAAGAATTTTAAACAGACTCTCGCGAGTTTGAAGCCAGCTAACCTCTGCAGAATTGGAGCTATAATGCTCATGAAAATTGTAGCCCTAAAATCTCCAAAATAAAAGTGGATACTGAGAAACCCTAACAAAGAAATTAGGTAATCACGTAATCACCAAGTACTTGGGATAAGCAACGAAGGGTGAATATTCCAAGATTTCAAAAATTCCTCCATTGGGTCTGGGGATATGGGATCAAACCATATACTTCAGCCATGCCATGCCACTATTTTCATACGGGGACACAACCCTGGGCAAACTCGGTCGATCCCCTTGCCGTAATACAAACTCGAAGTCGCCTCCCTAATGACATTTTCCGACTTCCCCATCGCATCCTCCTCAATATGATGCTCAATGTTGGCTCATACTACATGATGACAACCGACGACATCTTTTTTGGCTGAAAGAGAAGGCTCCTCGAGAAAAAAGGAAATATTACTCTTCTAAAAGACGAAAACCCTTACAAAGCGTATGAGAGACGGCTAAGGAAAATCTGCCAAACAGATAAAAGACTCTCACGAGGCGTGTATACAATTTCCATTCGAGGAAATCGAGACGACGTAATGTCAAAGAGAAAAGGGACATCCCTTTCTAATTATCACTCAGCGGCGCTTTCTTCTTCTCGGTAAGACCTAATCGGGGGCAAATGATGGGGGGATTGCCCAAGACTCCACCAAAAGAGAGTCAACTCTCTAGCTACGGCAAAAGGGGGTCCGTCGACACACCACCCACCGCAACAACGATCAATCGGAGCGCTACCGCGTCGCCAGCCGACCCACCGGCGCTGTTCTCGCCCCGACGAATCCATCGGCGCTCACAGCGGCCAGGCCACCCATCGGGCGGGGACCCGCCGCCTGTGCCCGGCCCGAATCCAGGCAGCCTAATCGCCGTGACACGATCGAGCCTATCACGCAAAGGCATCATTTCAGACGATCGAGCAAGCAACGGTCTCTCGTTGGCAAGTCCCCAACAGCTTCCCTGTCACGAGCAAATCGAGCGGCGTTGAGCGCTCCCAGCCGAAACGAAGGAAGGCCGAAGACTTCACGCAACCCCAGCTTCCTATTACACCCAGGGGAAATCTCGAGGCCAAAGGTAAGAAAAGATCTCTCTCGAAGATATGTTTCTCGATAAACAGTGATCGCAATCAACCACAATATTGACTTCGAGATTTTTCGAATCAATTTGTTACAGTGGGGTAAATTCTTTCAAGGACGTATTTAATTTTAAAGGTATAAGCGGTCTCAAAAACCTCTAACCAGTGCACGTCATAAGCCTAACACAGGGGTACATTGCTCACAAGTGGAGAACCACTCACTCTCTCTACTTTCGGCTTGTTTAACTCAAAGGAAAACCACTTTACTAACTTGAGCATCTAAGTTTTCGTCAGACAGCACCTCTCCGCGTATTTTGCAAGTCCATTCACCTCCACGACGGCCATCGTTCTCGGAGTCAACAAGGAGTTAGTATCAAGGAGCCAAACCCACCTCCATCGCACAAAAAGGAAAACAGAAACCAACGAGTCACCAAAGCTAAATAGGATACTGGGGAGTGAAACACCTTTCACGGCCGACTTGTCAAAATAAAGGAAGCTATAGCTATAATTTTGTCGTGGCCGAACCTCGTCAAAGGAGCCCACAAGAATATTAAAGATGGCAAAATCAAGTAACTGTCAAACACATCTTAAGGTATTTAACAAGCCAACCCACATTAACATCAAACATTACCCACCCGAGTTTGTTCTTTCTTCTCTTCTTCTTCTTTACCTACCCAATGGAGCCTACAATGCGTGCCACATGAACGTGGGCTTCCTTTGTCCTTTTTCTTGTTTTGATTTTTTGTTGATTTATGAGTATTATTGTGTTAGGACCCAATTTCTTAAAAGTCTATGTACGATTGTCTAGTCTTTGTCCTTTTCACTTAGAAATGTAATTTAGACAATTTAATTCGAAATTGTAGTTTTTTAACCCAATTTCTAATCTCTCCAATAGAAATTATAATTTAGATTATTGAATACACCTTTATTAATCATAATATCAAACACATATAAGCTCTACACTTTTATCTATTATATAAGAATAATTCTTTTTTAGTGAATAAAAAATAAAAAATATAAGATTAATTGAACTACATTCTATACAAGATTTACTGTGCTTGATCATTAATACTTAAATGATTTTGGTAACATTAAAAATTCTACAACGACAAGGAAAGATTTAAAATATCAAATAATGTCAACGAGTCAACAAAAACTTGGGCACTGGTTGAGTGTAGGTTTGGCTTCGTATAGTCAGCCTCCTTGTCAATTAACGATGGCCGTCAGTAGGTGAACGGACTCCGGCAAACCGGTTGAGGGGTGCCCCGGTGGGGAGATTTCGATGCCTGCTAGTAAAGAGTGGTTTTCAAGCCGAAAGAACAAAACTAAGAGTAGAGGGAGAGTGGTTCCTCTGCGATCACGTTGGCCCCCGTGTTAAAGCCAGAAAGGGCACCGTGTCGAGGGTTTAAGACCTTTATAATTGTGAGAGCAAGACACTTCAAAAGACTTTTTGCTCCTACTTTCCTTAACAAATTGATCTTAACTTGGAAGTCAACATTGTGAGCGGATCTTAATCCTCACATATCGTGGGAAACCTTCGAGAGGATTTTTTCCTTACTTGGGAGATTCGCATCTGTCATCACAAACCGTAGTTAAGTAAATCTTGGACCCTTCTTTAGGATCACTTGAGCAAGCTTTACTGATCGGGGTTGCTCGACCGATAAGGGACCGTCAGACTAGTGACCAAGAGACC